>VYXB01008839.1:1145679-1292313 GCA_013397135.1 Pachyramphus minor
TTTTTTTTTTTTTTTTTTTGTAAAGCTTACATGCTAGAAACTTATTCAGGTTGGAGTTTTACCTTTGTTCTGCACACAGAATATAAACTATTTTCACTTTCTTCCTAAACTCTCCAACTCCAAGCTGTGGTGAGGATAAGTTATAAGCTTTAAATGAAAGGAATGTGTAGTATAAAACAATGATCAAGAAGCTTATGGGGCTTAGTGCATCTGTGTGTCAGGGGCCTGTCTCTGATGCTGGAAGAGGTTCAGTGTCCCAAGAGTGGCACTGCCCATGCATGTAGCACTCTGCAGTTGCTCCCCAGGGCTCTCTGCTGTCCTTCTCCATCATGTTCCCTTTCCATATCACAGCTCTCTTCTCCCTGTGGTGCTGGAGGAAGCCACCCCTCTGCTCCCCAGCCCTCTCTGTGGTAATGGTGCAGCCCTGCAGCCACCAGCTCTTTGTCCCTTGGGCTCAGCCCCCCTTCAAAGGCTCACCAGCATGGGACAAGCCAGTGTTCCACGTGGGGAATTTGGGCAGGTCAGGTGCTGCCAGGCAGAGAAACAGCACAAGCAGTTCTTGTCCTTGTTTTAATCTCTATGCCAAGGATGGCAAAATAATTTTTCCTTTTGCCTTTGAGTAAAATCTCTCTGTTTTTCAGCTAGGATGAGTTTGGAGGTTGTGTGGCATTTCCTGTCCTCGCCTGTGTTTTGGGTTAAAGGATGGAACACTCTGTTATGCTTTTGGTGTGACCTACATGAAGAATGGTCTGATCTGTGCAGGGTATGTGAATGCTCTGCTGAAAAGGAAGCTCTTAGTCGTGGCTGGCTGTCTTCATCTGGAGGAGGCTGGTGGTTTAGGGCACGTATATGAGATCAGGCTCCATATCCCAAAGGGAATAGTTAAGCTTAACCCTGTTGCCCCAGCAATTTTGCTCCATAGTTCAGTGACAGGGTTGGATGAAGTGATGCTCTGGTAGTGTCCTGCATTTCATGGTACTGGAGTGCTAAGGAAATGTGCTGTATGTGCCTTTTACTGAAGAGAAGGCTTAAAGAAAAGAAAAAATCCAATTTTTCTATGGAATAGAAGGCAAGGAAGTGATGGAATGGGTGGTATGTTCCTAGTGCCTTCTTTTAACTAGAGAAAATTGATCAGGGCTTTCCTTTCTGCTCTCCTGCCACACACTTTCCCCCCTTTCCCCCCTTTCCCCTGGTGCTCCCGAACCATACCCCTTTCCACCAGCATCTGGAGAATGACAGTCATGGCCATGACTAATTTCCCAAGCAGAGTCTGTGTTTTCCATGACAGTGGTGAGTGAACTCTCCCTGTCCTTATCTTGACCCAGAGCCCTTTGTTATATTTTGTCCAGCTGAGGAGGGGAGTAGCAGAGCAGTTCTGGTGGACACCCAGTCAAGGTCAACCTACCACACAGAGGTGTGATTCACAAGGGTTGCAGGGCAGAATTCATATTTATTACGTATTAAATATTTATATACCTGTAATTGAATTTTATCTTGTCAAAGGGAGGACTTTGAGAATCACAAAGTCTTAGAATCATGGCCTTTCACCACACTTCAAATGCATCTTTGAAATATTTTCAAGCTCTTCAGCCCCTGTTGCATTCAGGTCCTCCTTTTCCCAGCTTTTGCCACAGGGATGGGAATCTTGCTGGTGGAAAGTGATATTGTTACACAACTCCCTGCTTTCAGGAACTGCTGTCTGGGGGGGGGAAAATGCCCATTCTGGAACAAGATTTTGAAAAACAACAATGACTGCTAATAGTGATAAAACTAAAACACTGTTTGACTGGGGCTGCACAGCTCCTTGTTAGTGGTGAGGCCTTTGAGTTGGTCCCGTGGTGCTGCTGGGATGAGACACTGGTGGTGCTGGTGCTGGTGTGGCACCAGATGGGACAAGCACAGGAGATAATTTTCCCCATGCCTTTTGCTCATGGGAAAAAAAGCACAAAACCCCTTCATAGCGTGCTTTTACAGTGTTTAAAGAGCTGGGGCTGGGACTCCTTGTAGCACCACAAATACCAGAGATAATAGGGATGTGTGTTTTTGTTTCTTAACCGTGGCGTGCTTGTGCCTTCCCTGACAGCAGGAATCCTGCTCTGTAAAACTGGCTCGTGTGTTTATGGGGGTTTCACTTGCAGTGCTACATGTCAGCTGGAATGGAAGGGCTGTGTGAGTGGTCTCTTAATGAGCAGGAGTGGGGGAAAAATGTGCACAGCCATCCCATACTCTTTTTTTTTTTTGATGGGGACAGGGAGCGGGATAAGGGTTTTACGAATTGCTACACATCCTTCACTAGTGTGTGGCTAATGCTGCCTCTGGGGGTTTTGTTGTTCCCCTGTTCAGTTTTGCACAAGAATTAACAGACACCAGCTCAAAGACCCTCAGCACTCTTCTTTTTTTTTATTTTTTTTTTTTTATTTTTTTTTTTTTATTTTTTTTTTTTTATTTTTTTTTTTTTATTTTATTTTTGATCCCCTCTATGAAGCTGCTTCTCAGGGAGCCTGAGCCATGCACTGGGGGTTCCCAGGGAGCACAGAGAGGGAGGCCCAGCTTTGGGAACCCTATTTTATTTATTTTTCCCCTGTCCTGCTGCTTTCTCAAGCCAGCTATCTCTGAAGTCAGGGCAGGAAATGAAGGGGCTGGGAGGTCAGAGATGCCTGGGGAGTGCTGAAAGCCTGCAGTGACTGTCCAGACTTGGGCACAAAGGCAGAAGACATTGCACATACATTGAAATATTTCTAGATTCATTCTGTTCATAGCCCAGGCTTTACAAAAGGGGAATATAACTTTGTGTTGAGCTGGGTGCTCATCAAGGGTCTGTATACCTTTGGAGCTGTGTCATTGTTGCTCTCTTGAGCTTGCCCATCAGCCGTCATGAAAAACTGCAAGATGCTGTTGAGAACTTGAGACTCAAACTGAAAGTGTCCTGTTGTAGTTTCCTAGTGATATTCAGTGTATGAGAGGACATTTTTAAATACTTTCTCTGTAAACTTTCTGGAGTTGGGCAACAGAGCTCAGAGTGTCACTAGAGAGGGCTTCTGAGCAGCTTCTCAAAGGATTCCCAGTTCATCAGGACATGACTGGAAATGGAAGAGCCCTCCCTCAGCTAAGACTTACTCAGACACTGTGATGTGCCAGTGTGTGATCTCCTGTGCACATTAAAACCTGTTAAATGGGATTATGGACAAGGGAAAGGGCAAAGATGTGCAGTGCCAGGGGCTGGGGTGGGTGGTTGAGAACAGGGAATTGAAGAACAGGAATGGCTGTTTTTTAGCAACCCCCTGCTCCTGCCTGGTCCCATCCAACATCCCATCTGCATCCCGTGCTGCACATGCAGTATTTGCATCCGTGACTTCCACGTGTTTTGTCCTCTCTATGCACACCCAACCCCTTTTGCATTGGCAACAGGAACCTTCTCGGGTCCACCTCCATCTTTTTAGAAGACTGGCTGTTATTTGGCATCTGTGAATGTTGAGTTTAAGGGTGGACTGACAAGTGATGAGCTTCTGGCACGGCCAGAGATGACCTTGTTGATGTGCTGCAGCTGCTTTGCCCCCAGGAGGCAGCTGGGGCTGCCCAGTCCTACCTTGCAGGGGGGTGGTGCAGGTTTAAGAGAATGCTCTGAAGAATGGTCTTCAGGGTTTTTGCTTTTTTAGTATCAGCAATTGCAAACAGTAGCTGTTTGTTTATTTTGCACCCCTGCTCCCAAGCCCTGGTGGGTGCACCTGCCCTGTGGGTGCTGACAGATTGAAGCTTGGAGAGTTTTACCTTACAGGGATGTTTTTCCCCAAGTGCTAATGAAGCTTTGTTGCCATATACTGAATGATCTTGTGAGAACTCCAGTTAACTACCAGAAAAAAAAATTTGGAAATTAAGGTTTTTGTTCCTTTTTTTTTTCTTTTTGCGTTGTCTCCTCATGGGCTGAAATAATAGGGAAGTGGACTTTTCAATTAGAATTTTGGTTAGTTTTCCTTTATGAGTAATAGATTGGATATCTGCTCTCCAGGTCTCTCTGCTGGCTTGAATTACTTAATTAGTTCCACATATTTTTTGCCTGAAACATCTCAGGCTTCTTTATTTTACAAGAAGCTTGTTCCTTTTTCTTTTTTTCCCTTCTGTTATGATTTTTGTATTGTAGGCCTTAAAAATAAAAAAAAAAGCTGTATGTAATGTACCTTTTTGGGCATTGCTAATGAGCAGACATTTGTAAACTGTTAGCTTAAGAATTAATAAAAATAGGTAAGAACAGTTTTGGTGATTGTCAGATTAGACATTCCTTTTCTTAGAGGAAGACTTTCCAAGTCATAAGCAGATCAACTCCCATTGACTTTTTGGAAGAGTAAGCTGCATTTCTGCCTTGCTTTGCATTCTCTTAATGGGATGCAACTTTTTGACCTCCTGTGTTTACATAGATGCAACTATAGTTGTATGGGATTTTTATTATCCAATTATGATGCTCCAAAGGAGTAGTTAAAAATTGCTGATATTCCTCCAATATCCCTGAATATAAACTCACCTGTGGCCTAGTACTGAATGCTTTTTAAAGCAGAGTATGTGTGCAAAGTATTCCTTGGTCTTAAAAAGAGCTATTTTGTCCTATTGCTCTCTTAAACACAACCTCACACATCAGGTTACAATTGATTTGTCAGCATTTGCAAAAGCTTATTTCTACTTGTATTTAGAAATTTGTGCCCAGTTTGCAGATGAAGAGTTCTAAAATCATCTCATAGGGCAAACACATTTTTCATTGCCTTGGTTTGTGTCGCAACTCCATAGAAAAACAAATGATCTTCATCAAAAATAACACAGAGCTGGTGCCAGTTCTTCTATTGCTCAATTCTCACATTTTTTTTTCAAACAAGCACCTTCATGCTTGGGAGGAGCTGCACGTAGGCATCTGCAAAACCATCTGATCATTCCTATCCTCAGTCCTACTCATAAATCTCTCAAGATTATAAAAAATAAAAAGAAAGGCTTGGCTGCTGGGACTTTGTTACTACATTGGTTTTGTGCTCCTGTCTTGGTTTGGTTGGGCTGTCACCTTACGGATTTGCACTGTGCTTGTGCAGCACCTACCATGGTTGTTGTGAATGATAGGGGCAGGATAACATGGACTACCAGAACATACAGGCACTTCTAATAAGGGTAAAATTTGGCTGGCAGCTCCTTAGATTCCAAAGAGAGCAGTGGATTTTCCTTATGGATGGTGCTGGTGTGCTCACTTCCCAAACCTGTTGAATGGATTTTCTTCTCTGAAAACACTGGTTTGTACTGGGAAAACCCCCAGAGGAGACCTTTACTTTTCTCTTCCCTCTTTGTTGCTGGGTTTTGGGGATGGCTGACATGGAGCCATGGGTTGAGCTGGAGAGAAATCCACTGGCACAGCTGTGTGATAGCCTCTTGTTGCTGCTCTGCAATGCCAGGACAGATCTTGTGGGATGTCCCTGTTGCTGAAGCTGCTCTCTCCTGAGGACACTCAAAGCTGAGGAGTGACAGTCATTCCTGAAGGATCAAGGAGGAAACAGTTTGTCTTCCTTGAGTGCAGTGATACTTCCTTGTCATTAATTGATCTCCCAGCGCTGAACATCAGAACGACTTTTTAAGAATGAAACAAGCGGTCAGGACTTCACTCTAGAAGATACTTTAAGTGTTTGTAATACAATCTGTGGTTCGTGGTTTTAGCAGTAGTTTTCCAGAATAGCAAAGAGTCAATGGAGGGGTCAGTTACACATGCACGGAGAGGAGAGGTCGGGGGAATAAACACAGGAGAAAAATATTGTGTGTTGCAATAAAAATAAGCAAAGTTCTTCTCACGGGGCTCTTGGACTCTGGGCTGGGCTTGATGGGCAGCACGAGGTTTGCAGCTGTCATTCTCCATGCTCTTGATGTGACAGCTTCATAACCTGGGAGGTCTTTAAATGCAAGCAGCAGATCAAAAGCAAGGGGAGGAATTCAAGCTCCGGGCTTGACTCTTGCCCGTTAGCTTATGTTACTTGTTTAAGTCCACCTTTTTTTCTCCCTTTGGAAGCGTGTGAGGGAACTGTGTGCTGCCAGCACCACAACTGTTCCTGCGGTTCGCAGATGTAAATGCAGCACTCAGTGCTAACAACACAAACTCAAAGGGCTCTGGCTGTGATTTATGGCTGGTGCAGATGGCAATGAAACCGTATCCCCAACGAGAGCGCGGCGGAACGGGCGCCACGCGGGATGTGTCTGCCCGAGGAACAGGTGGTCACCCACTATCTGAGGGCTCCAAATCTCCTGCACTGTGTGTTTTGGGTAGGGTGAAACCATGTTCAGCTGCTGGCTGCCTTTGATGGCCGTGCTTGTTTGCACAGGAAGAGTGGCTGGTGCTGGGAAGGCACCGATGATTCCGCTCCCTCAGCTGCACTGGCAGGTTTCCTTTCTGGAGTCCAAACCCGTTTTATCTCGGTGCAGCTTGTCAGTAGTAGCCATTTTCCCCTGCAGACAAGACAGAGGGATCAGTGACTCCACTCTAATAGTTATCCTTATGTTTATGTACAATCCTCTTTTCTAAAAGGGTTAGTGGATTTTATTACCAATGTGCAGCAGAAACCTTACTTGATTAGTGCCATCAAACACCAAAACATTTCTATTCTGCAGAGAACTTCAAAGGGGGAGAAGCAGAACAAGGCTAGAAAGAAGATAAAAACAAACATACCGACTGTTCAGGATGCTGTAAAGTCTTTATTGATTTTGCTGGGGAAGGTCTTCATAATTCTACTAGACCTGAACTCAAAGCAATAAAATCTTTAAAGGAATCTGTCCCTTCATATGTTCTCTCTGTACTTGAATTTCATAAGCAGTGTAAACATGGAATTTTAGGCTCTAGTCCCAGAAGGAGGCTCTTACATACACAAATAAGAGCAAGAATATGAGTGTTTTTCCCATTTTTCCCCTCTTTGCATGTTGTTTACCATTTAGATTTCATGGACTCGTATATTTTCCTGATTATTATCCAAAGGGAAACCACAGTAATTAGGGAGGTTTTGGTATACACTAACATCCTAGCATGGCTCCATAAAAGAGAAAATTGATGCTGGTATGACTTGGGGACTTGGGGTCAATTAGTGTTGTAAACCTCTGTCTGACTGTCCCTCCCTTGGAGCTGAGCTGTTCATTGCAGGACTGTAGCAGCACACTGGGATGTTGTGTGGGGAAGCTCTCAGACTTCTGTCTCCATGATGAATACCACCAGACATCAGGGTACTGTTAGTATCCAAAGGTTAGGGAGTCTGGGAATTGTTTTGTGGGGGGTTTGGGTTATTTTTTTTATTTTATTTTAAGGAAAAAAAAATAGAAACACTTTGAGATGTGTGTTTATTTACTCAGGACTCTGTTTCCAATTGAGAACATGGTTCAACTGCGTGGTTTAAAGTCTTCTGCAAATATTCATATGTTAGGTTTTGTAGCAGGAATGTTGTTGCTCTGAAGTGCACTTTCATGTCCACATTGAGAAATGAGGTCTGTGGACTTGCATAGAAAATGAGCTGCTTTGAGTCCTTGTGATGATAAACTGTGAAAAATGGGGGTTAGAGATCCCTTTATGGTGTAAACCATTGTAATCCTGCAGTGTGAAGTGGACAAACTGTGTGGTATGAGTGAAAGATCAGTGCTTTTCTTGGAAATAAGAAGGGAAAAGAGACTAAAACTTCTTGGAGAATGTATTGGTTGGACACAATCCAGTGGTGGACTTTGAAGAAAGTGAGATGTGCCATGAGCTTGGTTTATCACACTGTAATTAACTAATTATTTGTTGTACTCTGCACTTAGAATTTTCTCCATTTTTAAAACATATATAAATGTACATTTTTTTGATAGATACAGAAGTGATCTCTCCAGAACGAAATACAAATTCTCACGCATCTAGGAGTTAACTTTTGTGTAGACAACTCTGAGCATTGCTCTCAAACAATAATCTCTTTTATTTGTGCTTTTTGTAAAGTATCTCTCTGAAATGCATGGTTCTCGTCAGTCCTGCTCCCTTCTTTGTCTCTTCCTAAGCAGCTTCCCTGGAAGGTCTTAAGATACAGCTGTCATAGTAACTTGAAAGCAGTTTCTATATAAGCAGGACAAGCCTGGAGGACACATCTGTCCAGAGCTCTCCAGGGAGCTTTCCCTGAGGTCAAAGCTGAACATGTGTTGTGAAGAACTTGGGTGTGGTTGGGTTGGGGTTTTGCTCCACTGTGTGGGGGTCTTGGGGGTTGTTTTCTAATGACAAGATACATGTGGTGTGTCTGTGTTGTAATTATCCAACAGCTGTTTGAGTGCCAGGCAACAAAATGACAGACGAAATGTGGTGCAGATAAATAGTCGTGTGGGGGGAGATGAGTGAGGAATGATTGGGAAAGACAAGAGACATGGAGGCCTCACCTACATCTTGAAACAGTATGTGTGTTTTCCCCTGTCTCCAAAAGGACCTTGGAAGTGTGCAGAGTTAGGGTGAGAAGGATGATGAAAGTTTTGGGATGGCAAGGAACCCTTGAATAGACAGTTCTTGCGTTTTCT
Organism: Pachyramphus minor; assembly: GCA_013397135.1. Taxonomy (NCBI): domain Eukaryota; kingdom Metazoa; phylum Chordata; class Aves; order Passeriformes; family Tyrannidae; genus Pachyramphus; species Pachyramphus minor. The sequence goes on from VYXB01008839.1 coordinate 1,154,209, forward strand.
TTCAAGTACCTGCCCAAGAGCAGGGGGAGTCCCCTGGCTGTTCTGGTTGGCATCATTTGGGTTTTTAGCCAGGCAAGAGTGCAAACACAGTTCCCCCCCAGCACAGCTCTTAGTTATTTCCTACCTCCAGGGTAATCACAGGAGTTGGTGCAAGTGCACAAGAGATGATCTTCTCAATCTGGGAAAACCACCCTCTCTACCCCTGCTGCTGGATGTGGGTTAGAGGAGAGTTGCCCCACACATGTTCATGTTTCAACTTCTTACTAATGCTTCATGTGTGTCAGCAGGACTGACACCAGCAGACCCATGTAACACCCTCTTCCCCCAGCTCACTTGTGCTCCCTCGTGAGCACAGAATCCTGCTCATACCCATGGCATGCAATATTAACCACTGCACAGAAAGCTGGATTTGTGGCTTTGGCAGATCGTCTGTCGTGATGGCATGGGAGCATTTGCCCAGGCAAATCACTGCACAGCTGTGGAACGGCCTAAAAGTGAGCACCTTGCTCCCACCACAGCCTTACACAGGTTGGCAGCGTTGGAATAGTAGCTGTCCTTTAGTAAGAAACCTTTTTTTGGCAAAGCTTTGAGGTGTTTTTTTTTGGGTATTCAGTGAACTTTCTCTTCATTTAAGTAATCCAGTAATGGTTTTCTGATTAGAATTAATCTCTTTTGTTTTTCTGAAATATGTCTGTAAATCTTGTTGAGTTTTATTGAAGCTATTTTTTGTGTGATTGTGCAACCCAAACCAAATATGGAAGTTCTCCAATTGATTTCACTAGAACTCTGATGAGGTCTAAAGTTACATGAGTCAGTGCTTTTTGGTTGGTTGACTTTTATAAATTTTTTATCCTCTTAAAAAGACATCTCAAATTAAGGCAGCTGCAGGTGAGATTTCCTGGTCTTCATAAAAAAATTGTGCAGCAGGACAAATGGATATGTCTTACACTGACCCAGGACCTGATCTTGCTTCTCCGTTTGTGAAGTGTTTCCATACCAAAATAAAGGAATAATTTACAAATCTTCCTGGTTTAAGATATCTGGAGACATTTAAGACACGTAAGGTTTTTGGACTCTTAAAAACTTGCTTGTATATCGAAAGGAAAAAACTCCTTGTTTATAAGTAGTCCTGTGACAGTGATGGGCTCAGAATAATTTGCCATGTGTGTTTTCCTAGTGGTGTTTGTTAACAAGAAAATGCCTTTGGTCCTTTTATGTGCTACATTCATCTTTCTAGTTCATGTTTCCCAATTAAATGGGCCAGAGATGGGCAGACTGAATTCATCTGCCTAAATGTACACTCTGATGCCTAAATTTACCTGTTGCCTGGGTCTGAGTCCTCAGGACTGAGCTGGTTAAAAAAGTCCATGGTCATCAAGAGAAAATCAGTTGTGATTAATCCTTTCTTTGGACTTGAAAGGGATTGGGATGAGCAATTCTAAAGAAAACTCTCCTTCGAAGCCAAGTCAAGGCAGGTGAGAGAAATCCCACTCTCAAATCCTTATCAAACATGCTGGAATAATTTCGCTTTACTTTCAGGCTTTCTCTTGCAATGTGGTGCCAAAAATAGTGAACTATCTTCAATTTAGTCAAGAATTTAGTTTTTATAACTCCTTTCATATAGAAACATGTGAACACGTTTCATAATTTCCTTTACATTTGTGTGCATCCGTCTATGCAAATATACAGGCTGTTTGAATTATTTAATGTTGGAGTGCTTTGAAAATGTAATGTGCTGTGTAAATGCAAAGTATCAACGATATAGTCCCACGATTAATAAGGCCTTTTATTAAATAAATGCTGGTTCTTGCCAAAATTCCAGAGAGACTTGTGGTAGAGCATGTGTACTTAACAGGTCAGAATGTGAAAGTAATAACACACATTCTCAAATAGAAAACACATGTATTTGTTTTTAAACTTGGATATATTATTTTAAATTCTTAATACCCTCACCCTTCTTTGATTAAAGGGCCATAGACTAAGTGGGGTTTTGTAAGAGATTTTCTAACAGATGTTCACTGCTGAGAACATTTCAAACTGAAGACAGAACAGATGAAAATCTGTAGATGAAAATATAATATTGATCTTTAAACCTGGAAGACTGTGGGAAATAACGAGCACAGCTTTCCTTCTCTTTGCAGTTGGTGCTTTGCACTGACTGGGCAGTTGCAGAAATCTACCTTCAGCAGTAGCAAGAGGAAAAACTGAAGTGGGAAAAACTGGTCTGAGTATTAAATAATACTCTGATCATACAAAGAAATGAAGCTTTTTGCATTAGTCCCAATGAATTCCACGTAAGTGAGCAGGTATATAAAGTTATACCAAGGCTGTCCTATCTCAGCTGTATCATCTTAAGTGGACACATTGCTCAGATTGAGGGAGCTTGTGTTATCAAGAACTGCTTTATTAGTGCTGGGCTCAATTCCTGTTTCTGTTCAATTTATCAGCTCTTGCTACGAGCAGATTAGAAGGAATAGAAGCTTTATCTGACCTGAAAGCCTGAAGATTTGGTCATGAATAAAACTGTTTAGTTACACAGACCACTGGGAGGGGAAAAATGAACTAATCAAGGAAATAAATTGCATGGACACTTGCAAGCCTTGGGCTTTTGAAGAGAGATTACCTTTGCTATTCAAAGGCATGTGTTGTGGTAAATTACTTTGTAGTGGTTTGGGGGGTAGGGAGATGGGGATGTGGGGGGTGATTCAGATCCAGGGCTTGGGTGTCCTGAAGTGTTTGTTAGGATTCCAAGCATGATGTGAAGGTGCCAAACAACCTCCCTTGCAGCCTGCTTCAAAGTGGGTGTTTTGACAATTGCAAAGGAATCTGAGATCAAAATCTGTTGTAGCACAGCTCTAGATAACATCAGTATACAAACAGAAAAACAGCAGTAAGAAAAAGGAAAAACTGCAGCAAAAGCAACCCAAACTAGAGAATGTGTGATCTTCAATGTGTCCAGCTCCCTTCTCCCTCTTTATTCTAAAAATTTAATGGGGAGAGGGGTGTGCAAAACTTCTCAGAGGGAGAACTTTTACTGGTTCAGGACTGTGGGATTCCAGCTTGCTCCATATCAGGAAGGCAAGGTAACCAAAAGGGATGGGGCTGGCACAGAGGGGACTGCTGAGAGCCCAGATATTGCAATGCAGACTGGAGCAGCATCCTGATTTGGAAATCTACTGCAGATGTGTGTTTAGGGTACACCACCACTGATGGGATATCTCCTATCTGTTTTGATGGCTGTGAAATATGTTTTCCCCATCTTGAACTCCTGTTTTCTGCGTTGCTGTGTGAGTGTGTGCAGGGAGCAGCTCTGGGTGCATTGATCTTTAACCATAACAGAGCATGAGGATATTGATATTTATTTGTGGCAACTCAACTTCCCTCACAAGTTCATTTTGCATATTAAACTGCTGAATAGCTGCTAAAAATGGTTAGCACAGGATATGAATGTTGTACAATGTATCTCTTTAATTAGTTTCTGCCTTTAGGTGCTTTTATTCTTCCTTTTGTTTATCATATGGATTATATTTATCTATGAATTTAAACAGTAAATCAAGGAGTTTGGAACAGCTTGGTCTCTCTCTACTGTCAACCCCCTACACTTCTCCAGTCGTCTTTAGGCTTAGATTTGACTTTATATCCTACAACAAATATAAAACTGGGTTCTGATTCTGCAAAACTGTGGTGTATCTTTAAAGAAAAATCTGCTCTTATTATCTCAATACTGTGATGCAGCTATATCTAATGTCTCTATGTTCTTTTTTCCCTGTTTTTGTTGCTATTAAATATTAATAAACAATATATTAGGGGGAAGCACTTTTCCTGTGTTGAAATTTTGCATCAGCACTGCTGGAGCTCTGTGGTGCATGTCAGGAGCCAGCTGATATGGGAAGAGTCTGGCTTTGGTTTCTACACAAGAATTTGTTAAAAGCAGGAGGCTCATCTTTCATTTCATTTACTAAGGGCAACATGTTTCACTACAAACCGAGTCTGGAAATAGGAGAATGTAGTTTGTGGAGAAGGAAAATGATCAGGGTTGGGATACCAAGGGCTTTCTGCTTGGGAGGCAGTGGCCCTGCTGCTCACTCGCTGCTGAAAAATGGTGACATCTATCAATCCATCAAAGGGCAGAGCACTAAGGTAAACAACAGCCCTAAACAGGGACATCTGGCTCCCATAAATTAATTGGCCATTTACACAGTGAGGGCTGTTTGCATGTAAAAGGAGGCCTTCCTGCTAACACTGTCATACGCTTTTGATTCTCCTGGTTCATCCATGAATTAGGTCGGCTTGTTTTAGTCAGCTGGGTTTAATTTATTTTACTTTGTCACTCCTGAAATGAAGAGGAACTGGGCGGTCATGAATCATCTGACACTGACACTCTGTCTTTTGAACCTCTGGGATCTTGCTTATATTTTTCTTTTATAATAAGAAACCCAAGGAAAGGGGATGATGAGCCTGTCTGCACGAACGTGAGTTCAGACTTCTCTTCCCTTGAGAAATCTCTTTTCCCCCCACTGCCACTGCTGTTGAGTGTAATTGATGGTGTCATGGGCTGAAGAGGTTTCCTTCTTGCTAAGAATGTTCTCAACAGTTCCCATATGTGAGAGCAGTCCAGGTCCCCTGAACCGATGGTGGCAACGCCTCAGGAGTTGCTAACTGGGCATGACGAGCTCTGGGGCCTGGACTTTGCTCTGGGGCAGTCAAGAAGTTGTAGCTTGAAAAACATGAGGAAGGATGGAGGGGTGTGGAGATGCTGCTGTTGGGATGGACAAGACTTTGGACTGTATCCAATGGAAAGACTGAAGCGAACTCAATCCAGTGTAAGGAATAGATTTATGTTCCTGGGCCTGAGGCCAGGACATGCTGAATGCATCCCAGAAGTGTTGTACTACTTATTTAACATGCCTTTTGCAGGGTTAAGAGAAGTTTGCCCTTCAGGGTTGCTCTCCTTGATTCATCCATTAAGTAATGTTGCACTGGGGGGGTGGATGCTCCTAACACGTTGTTTTAGCTTGAGTGAAGAAACCTTTGCTGCCATATGTGGCACTGAGGACTGTCATCCCAATTTTTTTGAGCCTGTTAAATAGTTGAGGCTTCCTCTCTTCTTCACCCTGAGGTGAACAACACATGCTCTGGCTCTTCCAGGAGTATTGTTGAGCTGAGATGTGGGGGGTTTTGGTTTGGTTTTGGGTTTTTGGGGTTGTTTTTTTTTTTTCAGGCGTCTGTCAGCAGTGCTGTGGGGTGGGTGGCTGACCCTTTCTGAAGTTCTCAGGGAGAAGATTATTGATTTAAATCATTGCCAGCATAATTGCTGGAGTGTGTTATGGGGGAGGGGAGAGGGAAATCAAAAAGGTATTATAAGGGGAATGGGAGGGAGGGCAATCTAGAATTTTGTTTTCATGTTTGTGTTACTGTTTCATTGGTAATTATTCTCAGCTCCTGACTGTGTCTCCTATGTGCATATCCCACCCCACCACTGTGCTGCACTGTTAGGTGTCTTCTACCAACCATTTCCCTCACCCTGCTCCTCCCTGGCTCCAGCAGCTTCAGAGCTGGTCAGGTTTGCAGGAGTTGGGACCTCCTGTGGGGGGGTTGCCTGCAGCAACAGGCTTTCAGTGAGCCCAGGGAGCTCAAAATACCTCCACAAACTGTAGCCCATAAGAGCAGAAGTTGTTTCTCTCACACAAACAACTGGGTTAGTTATGGATTTACTGCTTAAAATTATGTACCTGTAACCCAGGTGCTTCTGTCAAACTTACCGATGTATTCAGGTTTGAGTTTGTTCTTCAATTTGCTGCTCAGCAGATGCAATTGAGGGGATAAAAGAATAAGTCCTGCTGTATGAAGGTACAAACAAAACACACACTGGAGGGGAAGAAGCACTGCTGGCTCAGGGGACAAGATGATCTGCAACTAATGGGTCTGAGAGCACATTTTACTGCTGCTTTTTTCTTTTGAGGCTGTGCAAAGGGGTTTTTTTACTTATGTTTGGCAATCTCTACCCCAAGGTATCATGACTTTAAATGCTCAACTCTGTCGTGCTTTGGCTGGGTGGATGGACCCTCTGCAGACCTGTGAGTCTGGGAGATGTGGGTTTCAGGATCAGGACCATCTGGAGTGCAATGAAAAGAAATCTGCCATTGCATCCAACTGGGGAATCCAGCTTTTCTTGAAAAAACGCTGTGGGATTCTTTTTTTGAGCCAGTCTGTAAGCCACTTGAGAGAGTACTAAATAAATATGTACAGTTGGATCAGGCAGGCTTTGTAGTAAAGAGGGAATTTATTAGAAAGTATTCAGAGAATAATAAACATCACTGAGAATTCCTGGGTTCCTGCCCATGGATTTATGAGTTCCTACTTTAGCTGGATAAATCTCTGCGCCTTAGTTTTCCCTTTAGGATGGAGTGTCATCTCCAGCCCTCTTTCCCTGTTCTTACCATGAAACTAAAAAATTGACATAACCAAAAAGATGTGTTGATTGTTCCTCTAAGTCTTCCATCATGTGTCTCTCCATGGGCTTGTCTGACTCCTGTTGGAAGTGGTGTTGATTGCTAAGTGGCTCTTACCATCAGGGTGGAGATTTAGGGAGATCCCGGCAGGATTCAGGATCCTTTTGTACCAAATACAGATCTCTTTTGGGGGATGTTTTCTGAGGAGAAATGTTCTTTCTTCGTGCTGCCAAGTATGAGACCAAGTATAGCTGAAGAGGTTGTTTGTAGCTTCATGATCACTGGCAGCTTGACATATGGGGATGTGCCAACCTTGGCTGTCTTGGAGCACTTCAGTAGGTGAGACTCCCAGGGAGATAAAAAAAAATGTGTGATGGGAGGTCTGTCTTTGCTTTTCTCTAAGTGGTGATAGGAACTCTTCTCACTACTTCCCACTTGAGCAGTTTCTTAGTATCTGAGCCCACCAGAGTTCACACTGTGCCTTGTGGCTTCTCCAGCCAGTGGTGATGAAAAGTCAGTGGTGAGTTCTCTGCTCTTTTCACCTGGTTCAAGTAAAGCCTTCCATGGTGCAAAGCCTGCAGGGCCCAACCCAAAAACATGTGATGGGACTCCAGGCATGGTATCTCCAGGATCCAGGAGATGTTCCTTTCAGCATGGCCTGTCTGCTTCTCCCCTTCCTCCTTCTCCAGCTGCAGGAAGAAACTGCCTTTAAAACTGCTGCATTTCCAAGGTTATTTGTCTTGCTGAAAGCTCATGTTGCCAGACCACTGTGATGGTAAATGGAGCAGCATGTGATTCAGGGAGTGGTGTTGAAGGAGGCTTTCCTCTTGTTTTCTTCTCAAGGGGGTCCAGGTTGAAACCTTCTTATCTCCTTTCCTGTGGATTATCAGGAACTTGTTTTTGTGCTCCCAAGCCTTGTCTCTTGGGCTTCATCTGCTTTTCTAAAATCTAGCAGGCTTTTGAAAGCTGTGAGGCATTGATGACAAAGCACAGGAGAGCTGTATTTGGGTTTTGATGGCAGAGATACAAGCATCAGAACTTTTTGTATTTTGGGTTACTTCTGAAGCCCAGAGTAATGAAGAGTTTTCATTTGTACTTTCAGAAGTTACCTCCAGAAGGAACAATGTAGGTCTTTGTGTGTCTATGTATAAATTTCCTTAGTGTGTTTCTACTCATATTTCCTCAATAAAGAATCATATTCTAATGATGTTTTTCCTGTGACATTAAATAATGCATTCTCTTATGAACATGTTGAAATTTATCCATAAATTTTAAGCAGACTCTTTGTTAGTCAGGGTTGGCTTGAATATTTCAATCTCTGTCCAGTGCTGTAAAATGTAACAAGCATTTTCAATAAGTAGTTTGGGGCTATTTTTTTAGTTCAGTGTGGATGTTTGGGTTTTTTTTAGTACCTCTAATTTAAGGAATCAAACTGATACTGCTTGCATCTCCTAAGCAGAGACATAGTTTTGATGAATGGCATGCTCTGAAAGATTAAAGTATCAAATGCTTACTTTAATGATGTAGTGAGATGTAGCTTGAAGATACTCCTTACAATTTAGGGTTTGATAGAAGTCTTTCTAGGTTTATAGTGCATTCTTGTAGTCTCATTTCCCGTTATCTTGTTGTGGTAGAGGGACTATAACTTACTAAATGAGAAGCTGGAGTTTAATTTATTATGGGTAACTCTCCTAAAATCTACTTTCATGTACAGATGGGCTGCAGCACTTTTAAGTGATTGTTGGACAGAATGATCTATTTATTTCTGTTACTGGTTGATAGAGAAGAATTTTTCCCCAGGGGTATGTAGTACTGCACAACTGACCTATTGCATTAAATAAATTCTCTGCTTTCCTTTGGAGTAAGCAAACCAGTCTATTCCCAGAGCAATTATGGATGTGTGCCCCTTCCCCTTGCTGATTCATACCACATTGGTGCAAAGTCTGTAAATAAACAGAGCTGAATTTTTACCTCACTGTTCTACGTGGGAACGATGTGTGTTGGGCTGGCTGAGGGTGGTGTGATCCATCTGAACTGTTGCAACTGTGCCTGAGAATTGCCCTGACATGAGGCTCTGGCACTGGGGGCTGGAGAGATGGTCACAGCTTTGAGTGGTTATAAAGAAATAAATTAGTAATTGAGGCATCATGGCTTTGAGGAAGAGACAAGCACCATATCACACACAGTCTGGAGCTGTCATCGGTGGGAACTGAGGATGGAAATACAGCACAGCTCCATCTCCGTGCCAGTGCTGAGCTGTCTGTTGTACCATGGTGGCATGGGAATGGGTAAATATAAAGCAGGATGTGTTCTGTAGCTGGGATGATTAAAGAAGCTCTAATGCTAATTCTCAGCCCTGTTCCAGATTTCCTTTCTAGATTTTACAAACTGCTGTTTGTGCGAGAGCCCAGTTTGTCTTGATATCGTCTGAGTGCTTGACATGAGCACAGATGTTGTCGACAGAAACTCCCGGAGAATTGGCACCAGATTTGCTGCTTTTCCTCTTTATTGTACCTCTCTTCCCCTAAGGAACAGACACATTCAGGGGCTGAGGAGCAGTTTGCCCTTCTGTCCTCATCACACCTGGCACATCTGCTGGTGTATTTCTTTAGGGATGGTATTCCCCAAGCGCACTTTTGTTCTCATTGCTGGAGTTTTGCTTCCCTCTAATTCCCTTTGACTTCCCACCTTCTGAGAAGTATTTAAAGCAAAGAGTTTTGCAGCAGAGACATGAGCAACCTAAGCCCTGTTCCCAACATGTTTTAATGAACAACAGAAAATGAGGAGGAAGTAATGCTACTGCCAAACCCTAACGTATGACATAAGTTCCAGAACACATCACAAACTCATACAATGTAGTCTGAGTCCTTGCACTCAGGCTTAGGGTTTTATGGGAAATTCTATCTCTGCATCAGCATTTTTAACACATGGTGTCAGACAGCAGTCTAAAATAGTCAAGAAATTGTTCTCCTTTTGCTTCAGGTGCTGACAAAATTGCTTCTGAAGTGAGAACCCGTTAAACATGGATCCGAAGTTGGGTATAGTTACCTTTAATGTACATGTTCTGCCTATTAGGCTTTGCCTATGGTCACTGGAACTGTATAGGGAAAAACTCTGGAAAATAAATTATTTCCTCCTCGATTTTGATTACAAAAACCCACCTTGTTTTCTTCTTATAGCTTCAGGTCTTCCTTGTACTGCATAGTAGTTACACTTCATAATAACTTTATAATATACAAAATTGACTTGGCATAAATACTTTGCTTAAAAAAGAAAGCTTCAGCTTGCAAGTGTTGGTGTTCCTGAGCCTGGGTGATTTGAGGCTCAGGAATGCATGCCATGATTTCTGTCACTCAGCTTTCAGATTACATACAGAAAGAAGACCTTTCCTAAATATATTCTTGTATCTTTTCTTTGAAATAGAAGTGTTGTTCTCTGTTACCAAAAGGGACTCTCTGAAAATATTTTTACATGCAGAAACCTCTAATAGTTGCATTTGGAAAGTAAGTATGAAGGCAATCCTCCACAAAACCATTATGGTTATGAAGTTGAAGATCACACAAAAGCAGTGTGAGTTTTTATCTGATGGATCATTGCTGCAGATAAGCCTAAAGCCTTCAATGAAATGCAACAGCAGATTCCCCACCAGCCTTAGTGTTGTATGCTGACTTACCAACTGCTCTTAATGTGGAGCTTTTGTTGTTGAAAAGTAGATTTTGATTCTAAAATAGATACCCCACTGTCCTGTCCCACACAGACCAGTAGAAATCCCATCAGACTCGCACTAAACTACATCCAAGGCTTCTTGACTTTCCCCAGTGCTGTAGTGTCTGACTCAATGGGCAGGAAAACAGAATATTTTGTGGGCTTTAAAAGATAAACAGCTCTCAATCCTGGCTGTGTGCTTTTATGAGTTTTATCTGTTTTCCAAATCAAAATCTGCCGTTGTGTCAGAGTTGTCTGATTTTCTTTCTGTGAGAAGACAAGACCCACATCTTTGGAGTATTAGAAGGACATGGAGTTGTTTGTTGTGATTATTTTCAAAATGAATTATTTACTATTTTTACAGTAAAACATGACAGCTTGAAAGAAACTGGTGCCCTGTCTAGGGATAGCTGGGTCTCCCTCAGTTACACATACAGCCTTGAGCTTTTGTGCAATTGCTGAAAAAAGAGGACAGCTGAGGAGAAAATTAAGTCCATTCCTTGTGTCTATATCCTTTCATTATTGCAGCAGCATTTAATTAAGAACTGCAGAGCCTGAGATACCAACCCAAACTGTAGGAAGATATGTCTTGTCCAGAACAAATTAGTATTTACCAAATGAAAAACACTTCTAAGGAGAAGCTGTGCTGAAGCCTTTCTGAACTGTGCAGGAATTGATTAATCTGAGCACTGGAATGGTGCCATTGCCAGAAGAATATGTGTGCATGTTTTCATCAGTAGAGAAAGCCTAGTAGTAATTAATCATTGGGGTTTTTTTTTCCAATAAAGATTTTATTTTAAGAGATATCAAATACCTCTTGGAACCAACGAGAGATTTGTTCTGAGTCAGCTGCAAAAGAAGATATTACCAGTAGGAGATTTTTCTAATAAGATTTTTCTGATCATCTGTGAATGTAGCATGCTAAAATGGAGCCCTTTAAAACATAGGCTGCTTCTTGGATTATGGTAATTACAGAGCAGAGGAAAAACTTAAGCTAGTGGAAAAATAAATTTATACTTGACAATTTACATACTGATGTCCAGAAACAATAAGATGTACTTGATGTGCAAATAAACAGATTCTCCCCTCTGATGAATTCGAGTGGCACAGCTCCAAGCACAACAGTTTTCCAACGAGGACATTTTCAGAAAAAAAGCCTGGGTGCACTACTTGTTTTCCTTTTCATGCATAGAGAATGTACAATTTGGGGAATTACAAGGGTCTTGCTAGAAACTGTGCCAACAAAGGGACCTTGGTGGTGGTGTTGTCTTTGGCAGCTCACCAGGGAATAATCCTGAATTAGTTTTGAAGGCCCTGTTTCTAAGAAGTCCAGCAGACCAAGGTCAGGGTTTAAACGACCCAGTAAGGCAGGATACAAAGGACATTTTGTATCTGAAATGCCTGTTTTAGCATGCTAATCTTACTGAGTGTGTGGAGCTCTGCTGGCTGTGCCCAGGCACCTGCTTGAGCAAGATAGTGCTTGTGTGGGCTGGTGGAGAAGGATGCAGAAGTCCTTGGCACAGTGACTTTTAAGGAAGAAAGTGATAGCACATGTGGTATTGATGGGGGACACTAAGTTTTTGTGACTTGAATGTCTTGGATAAAATATTCTGATTTAAAGAAGAAATGGTCTGGTTGAAGCCACTCCAGGAACACACTGCTCCTGACTGTCCAGCCAAGAGAAAGGGAGCTGGGCCAGCAGCCTTGGCTGCTCAGCAAGGCATCCTGAGGGACAGTTTTGGATGCCTGGAGGTTTAGCACCTTCCTTGTATCCCTCTGGTTGCTCAGAGTCTCATCTTACAAGTATTAATGGGGATCACAGAGCAGGAAGCTGTGGAAGGGGAGGAGTCAGGTAGTGGGCTCTTGGGGCTCACCAGGAAGAGCTTCTGGTGGGAAATGACCCAAGCTTCGAGTTCTCCATCACTGAGGGTTGGTGGAGGTGATTTTCTTCTCACTTTTCATGAGAAGGAAGGAAGGAATATTAGTCTGTAGCTTTGAATTAATAGATGAAAGATGGAGGTACCACTTTTATCAGCCAAAAGTCAGTTGAAAAGGTTTTCAATTCACTACCTGAGTGGATCTGCATTGTTGCAAAGTGTCTCTTGCACGTGACTTTTCTTATATTTGTAGTGGATGCAATTTGTCTGTGTGTGTGTGTGCAGATGAGTTGCATCCATATATATATTAAAAATACAGATGTTGTAATGAACATCTTTCTAAAAACCGAAAACACTATTTTCCTACCTTTTTGCTGCTTATTTAGTGCAAAAGGTCTGAGAAAGGTGGAGTGCTGGCTACAGCTGCAGCTCCACATGTTCCATCACAGGAAGAAACCCCACTGTCCTCGTGAACCTGCCTGCAGCTGGTGATGCTCTGTGCACATCCTGGGTCTGCAGATCTGCTTGCGTGATCCCAGCCCTTGTTCCATGTTTGAGACAACTGTAAATTCTGTAATGTGACAAATTTAAAAAGGAAAAAAAAAACCCCTCAACCTCTTCTATGGAACACTGTGCTGCTTAAATGCTGAAGTCATTTTTGATTTACTGCATAATGAAGTTATACGTGGCTTTGAAAAGCTGTGTGCGTAGTTTACCAAGAGGTCCTTCCAAAGTTTGGGGTTTTTTTTTTTTTTTTTTTGAATCTTGCCACAAAGTATCACGGCTGTGGAATGGCTTGTGTTTGGTCTGTGGTTTTGCAAATAGACTCTGAGACTGGAGTTTAAAAGACAACAACAACGAAACCCTCAGAACTTCGAAACACATCCCTCGCTCTATTTTAGGATCCGGCGCTACAAAGGAGTGGGGAGAAGCAGGAGCCAAGGTCTGCTCTTGGTTACCCTGCTGAAGAAGGGAGTTATTTCAAGCTGTCATCCAACCAGTGCATCTCACAGCAGCAATACCAGCAGAAGTAGTGTCTGCTGCTCTGCGTGCTGAGATGGGCTGGGAACTCACTTGGTCGCTGAAAATAACGTGTGGAAAAGGCCCTTGTGGGTCTGGGCCAGGCCCTGATCAGGTGCCATCAGTGCTGCCACCCAAGGAAGTGCTTCTTGTCTTGAATGCTGGGTAATCACAGCAGCCCTCTTACCACATGGAGTAACCAAGGCTGAATGTGGCCAAGTGCTTGTTTTCTAGGCAAAAACCACCTGAAAACCTAAAAATTGCTGCTGTGGAAAAAAAGGGCATTTTGAAAGGTAGAGATGGGTTGTTGGGGTGGGCTCTTAGGCCCGTTCTGCTCGTGGATGTAAGTGCTCAGTGCTGTGCCAGTGTGAATGAGGTTCTTACACTTGATTTACCCAAGAGAGAACAGTTGAGAAGTTACATCTGGTTTTCAGTTTGCTTTTACTTGGATTTTCAGCTGAGCTGACAAAGGTACAAGCAAACTCACCACAATCTGCCCTGGGCCATGTGGTGAATTGATGGCTTATTTAGGTTATCAGATGATCACAGGTCTTTCTAGGTTGTGGTCCTGGTAGTCACTGCTAGAACTGTAATACCTTTGTTAAAATACACAGATGTCCTTCACCTTGATAAGTCAATAATTCCCATACTGTTTGGAAATGCAGAGAGAGGAATCCAGCTGAATCTGTGCTGTTGAAGTATTGCATTTGTAATCACTAAATCTGATTTCCTTGAAGCACAGTGTGTTCATGTTTCACACAGTATGTAAAATATTGCCTGGATTGTGAAACCCAGTGGACCCAAGGGATGAACTTTTCTTTACCTGCAGTACCTAAATTAGCAAGTTTATCTCTGAAACATCATCTGGGTGCAGAGCTGACTCTTGCATGGGGGATTTGGGAGCTGCCTTTTTTTTTTAATTGCTAAAAGCTTACTGTTAGCACTGGGGTATCCTGTGTTAAGAGGCATGCTTTTTGTGGTTTTCCTTTTGGAAAGGCTCCCATGTTGCCTGAAAGAACAGACATGCTGCTGTCTGGTTGAGCCTCTCCACCTCTTGGAGCAGGAGGCTGAGCCACAGTGCTGTCAGCTTTCTTCCTGCAGCTCTGGAAAAAAAGATCCACAGACCCAAGACAGACAAATAGAATCACAGGGTGTTTTGGGTTGGAAAGGACCTTAAATATCATGTAGTTTCAGCACCCTGCCATGGGTAGGGACACCTTCCACTAGACCAGGTTGCTCAAAGCTCCATACAGCCTGGCCTTGGACAATTCCAGGGATGGGGCAGCCACAGCTTCTCTGGGCAACCTTGTGCCAGGGCCTCCCCACCCTCACAGTCAAGGATTTCTTCCTAATATCTAACCCTGCCCTCTGCCAGTGTGAAGCCATTCCCCTTTGTCCTGTTAATCCAGGTCCTTGTCCGAAGTTCTTCTCCAGCTCTTTTGGAGCCCCTTGAGGCACTGGAAGAAGCTGTCAGGTTTCCACAGATTCTTCTCTTCTCTGGGTTGACCACCCCCAGCTCTCCCAGCCTGTCTGCATAGCAGAGGTGCTCCAGCCCTCTGAGCATCTCTGACCATCTCTGGTCTCTCTTGAACAGGTCCACATCCTTTTTATGTTGGTGGCTCTAGCTCTGGACACAGTACTCCACACCTTTGCTTTAGTGACACAGCGAGCAGAGGTGTCTGGGCTCTGTCAGATCTTACAGGGAAATGAGTTTTGCCAAGGAAAGCTGTGATCCTGCCCCTCAGCTGGACTGGGACTCTTGGCTTACTAAAGGATGCCATCAGGGATGGGAATCATATCTCAGTGTCCAGGAATGGAGTGAGCAGTACCAGGGGGAAGAAAACCCAAGCCAACAGTGCGTTGTGCTTTCCTCTAGCACATGGCAGGTCAGGGAGTTGCTGGTGCAGCATCTATGTGTCTGTCCCTGGTGCTGCTGTGTGGCAGAGCCAGAGCTGAGCCGTGCTGTGCATCTCCCCCAGTTCACATAACTCAGATCAGCTACACATGAGTGTTTAGGTTGCTCTGCAGTTGGTTTTATTGCTTTCACATGCTGCTTTCATTATACCTTACAGCCTTATTCCTTTTTCTCTTTTTTTTATTTTTTTTTTTTTAAGGGGAGGGAATAAAAAAGAGGAACAAATCCAGAACTAAAATTAGTCATTTGAGGGTCCAAGTTTGGTTTTCATTTGTTTGCAGATAGGATGGGTTTGAGTTGGGGAAGGTTTGCTGAAGGAAGGCGATGCCAAGTTGTGGAGCTGAGGCATTGCTGTCTCTTCTCCCTAAATGTCTGTGTAGTCCTTTTGCAGTCACACCTACACTGATGTAACACCAAGGTCTTGGTGTTTTACAGCACTTTCCTCCCCTGGCTCTTCTCACTTGTGGCGTTTACATGACCCACATCAACACTCACAAACACCTTGATGCTTGGTGCTGGGGTGGCTGATCTTCTCCTGGGGCTCCTGCTGCTGCATCATTGTTTCCTGCTGGACTGACTGGTGGGGCTCCAAGTGAAAAAAAAACATGAGCAAAAATCACATGTGGTGCAGCTGTCATCCCCCACTGCCTTCCTGGTGCTGGCGTGTTCGGGTGGGTATTTCTGCTGTTTAGTCAGCGGCACATCTATGTCATCACTGCCCTGTTGGTGCTCAGACATCATGTGCTCTCCATTCTCATGGGACTCACTTGGAAATGGTGCTGGTCATGGGTGAGACAGTGATGGTTTGGTGTGTGCCAGAGTTCTGGCTTGAGCTGGAGCCTTGATTTTTTTTTTTTATTTTTTTTGTGGGGTTCCCACTCCCAGACACCTTTTCCTGCCACCATGCCACAAACCCTCATCCTGACTCAAAACCAATGCTTTTTGTTTCAGGGGGTTTTTTTTAACCTTGTAACAAAGATTTTTGCTGCAATTATAAAACTGGCTTTTTCCCAGGGCCTGGCTTCTTCTACATCTCCTACCACTGGTGTCTTGGCCCTACTGATGGACAGCTCCTCCCTGGCAGTGGGCTCAGGGCCAGGCCCTCATTAATAAGCACTTCCATCTCAATTGAATAGTAAAAAAATACAGTTGTTTCCAATGTATTCTGGCCCCCTACCAATCACCTGGAGGTAAAATGCAAAGTGCCTGTTGCTGTTGCTTAATTCTGTGCTTCCCCTGCCGTTCCTCTCCCAGTCTCTGTGTAAGGATAGGATCCATCCAGCATCCCTGAACTGTGCTGGGCTGTGCAGGGAAGGCAGCAGGACAACCTGCCTACGTTTCCTGCTGGGGAATATCTCCGCTTGAGAGGTTTAAGGAAGCTGGGTCTTGGTCTTACCTCACTTCTGGCTTCTCCTATGTAGGATCAAGCCCTCTCACAAAGCCACTTGTGCAATTTTAAAAGTAGCAAGAAACTGCTTTACTATTTCTCCCCGTGTGAGCTCATACATCTTCCTGATGGGAAGTTTCTCCTTGCTGCCAACCTGCAGTTTGCCTTTTCCACTTTCCCTGGGGCCAGGTAGCAGCAAGCACTGGATCACAGCTGTCCTCTTGGTGACCCTGCTTGGTCAATTTGCTACAAGGCCCTTTTCATGTTTCCTTTATCCACCTCTTATTTTTATTTTTTTTTTTCTGTATGAAAATAACATTGTGATTGCAGAGGAACTGGAGAGTGACTCATTGCTACCCTGGTCTCTGATGGACAAATACCAAAATGAGAACTTGTCTTCTTGTCTGCAGCCTTTGTCTAATATGTAGAGGGTTTATTCACGTTTTCCTTGTGCAGTTACTGCTTCTCTGATTTCCTTCTCCTTTTGAAGAAGTTGCTAGGAATGATGGTGCTGGCCTTGCCTGGCAAAAACCTTAGCACAGGGCTGTGATGTGTTAAGTTGCATCCTGTTGGTGATAAAAATGCATCCTGCTGCACTTTTATGGTGTATCAATTCAAGCATCAGCTATGTTCATATTTTCTTTTAAACGTTGATAAATCTCCTTGTATAAAATCTAATTTGAGATTTATAAGGAGAGATTTAAAACAGGAAAAACATCTGAGTATAAACTGAACAAAAATCCTATTAATGATGTGTTATTGAATTTGACGTCAGTCAAGGTCTTGTAAAACACATTACAGTAGAAGTGTGCTGAGAACAAAATTGCTCACTCCTTTTTGACTCTGGTGATTTAGTTCTTCAGTGTGAACATAACTTCGTAATATTGTGTTTGTACATATTTTTATAGTTGTTTTTTTTTCTTTTTTGGTGCTGTAGAACATCATACAAGAGCCTTACTGATCACTTTTAACCCTTTCAATCATGCTCCTAATAGAAATTTCAGGAGAACAGGCTGTTGCATTAGCTGTAAGCTGTTTCTGGTGGTGTTTTGTTGAGACATAGAACATGTGTCCAAGAGCTGTATGAGTGCCCTTTGGGTGGAAACAGGCTCCACTGTGAGTTTACAAAAATTGATCGTGCCTGGGCAGAAAGAGGAGGGAGCAAATGCACTACATATCTTCCTTCCTCCCACCCCCTTTTCCTCTTTGGCATCAAATAAAACGATGTCTCATATGGTAGAGTGCACTGTTCCTGATGAGTTTACTGTCTCCATACCACCCAGGATGGGTCTGGTTCTTATTGTGTGTACTTGCA
Organism: Pachyramphus minor; assembly: GCA_013397135.1. NCBI lineage: Eukaryota > Metazoa > Chordata > Aves > Passeriformes > Tyrannidae > Pachyramphus > Pachyramphus minor. The sequence continues at coordinate 1,171,880 of VYXB01008839.1, forward strand.
CACACAGTGTGGAAAACCAGACTCCTTTGCTGAAAAACAAAGATTTCAAAGCACAGTTAATTGGCAATTATTCACCTATTGCCTCGGGAGAAGCCTGCAGGTTGGATGCAATTTTCTTCCAGTCAGATTCATGCAGCTTGTGATGGACAAGGGAATGGGGAACTCTTCCCTTTTTCAGTGAACAGTCCAGCTCCGATCTCAGTTTTTGTAGGCTCTCCATTGTCTCTCCTGCTTTTGCCCTTTTGTGCACAGGAGTAACCTGTGGGTTTATCCTCTGCTGCTCATGTCCCACTGACAATCAGTGATAAACAGATGCACAAATGCTGGCAGAGCTGTGCTGCCTGATGGGGAAACGAAAGGAGCTCTGAACTACAGGAGTCGAGTATTTGGCTTTGGTTTCTACCTCAAGCTCAGTGTGAACAAAGCTTGACAAGCTGTTGTCACTTTGTCTCCTTTCTGTAAAGTGCAGAAATTATTTTGCAGCCTCAGGGTAGTTACTGGCATGGCATTCATTCATGGCTCTGGTCTGACTCCACTGCATGGTCTTCCCAAATCAGGGGAAGGACCTTTGGATGAAGTGTCTTCTAAAAAAAAGAGATTGCCTCATCCTCAGCCCTGCTGGTTCCACATAAGTGGCAAAGCCAAGGCAGAGAAATCAGGCATTTTACCTCTGACAAGTTGGAAGTGGTGTCATTTGTTAGTGTTTTCTCCAGGCTCAGAAGCTCAGCAATAGCAGCTCCAGGTTGGCTTGGGTTCAGCCTGAAAGCACCGGCCAAGTTGTGACAGCACATTGCCTCCTCAAAGGCAAGGAAGATAGATGTGTGTGGAAAACATGCCAGCTGTGGGCTTGCTTGGCATCATTCACTAGGAATCACCTAAAGTAAATCCTGTGTTTAAAAGAGAGTGATTTTTTTTTTTTCTCTCACCCACTTGTACATGACAGTTTTGTGACTCGAGAGATGTAGAACAGGTCTGTGATGGACTGGACAGCTTGGTATCCAAGATGTTGTAATACTAAAGAGTCAAAGTATGCTGTAAATAACTGGGATGAGGGAACCAGCAGGACTTGAGCTTTTTTTTTTTCTCTGAAGGAACTTTGGCTTAGAGCAGCATGCTAAATATTACAACAGCATTATATACTTTCAGTGAATTAGTTGTCCAGAAACTCTACTCCAGAGAATGTTAAAATTGTCGTGGAGGTGTGTAGGTATCTATGACATTGACTGTTGAGAGAACATGAATCACAGCAGGTACTTGTGGAGTTTATAGGGATCTTTTACAATGTGCTTTAGCAACGGGTTTATTACTGATTCTGGATTTGTGTTTGGCACCAAAGTGTTGGGACAGTCTCACTGTGAGACTTGCAACATTCAGATAAAACACTAAGCCCAGGTAAGTTAAAGATTATTGTGGGATACTTGCAAAAGATGGGGAAGCACCTCTCCATCCTGTTTTCATGCTGAGAGGCCCTTCCCCACATAGTGACAGCTCTGTCTGCCTGTGCTGGCACTGGCACCGGCACCGCTCGTGTGCGATGGGAAGCACAACTATGCAGAGCAGAACAGCTTCACAGCCCACAGCAATCTCCTGGATGCCAATACACTTCATCAGCCAATGTTTTCACGAGGATTAGGTTTGGTTGTCTGATAAAATGTGCTGGGAGCATACAGGAGCCATTGTGTGTTACCCTCTAGCCGGGTCGCTGATGTGTGAATGTGCCATGAAAAGCAGCCTCAGTGACTCTTCAGATGCCAGGGGAGGCTGATGACAAGTGAGCTCACTCAGACTCCTGTAATAAAGTCACTCGTGGGTTGTGGTATTCTCTCTGTGGGCAGTGCACACAGATGGGGCTGTGGCTGGCAGATGGACACAGCTGATGGGAAACCCTGAAAGGGCTCCAGAGTGGAGCAAAAAGAAATGAGAGACATGGGCAGAAAACTTTAGATAAACAGAGATTATGCTTAAGATATCTTCCTTTCATTTTGATTTATGACAGCTGCACAGCTAAATCCACATAAGTTAATCTTGCCTAATACAAACACAGAGTCCTTTATGCCACGAGAGAAGGTGATGCTGGAGAAGGGATAGGGCATGACAGCATGGGGTCTCCAGCATGGGAATGGTCCTTGGTTTTCATGAGCTTGGAGTGTTTGCTTCACTGTTGGGGATGGTGGGATAAGAAGTTTGCTGTTTTGAAGCCACGTCCTAGATCTGTAAGTGCTGCCTTGGAAAGGACTCGATGTCAGCAATGTGCTCCTGCTGCAGCTCGTGGTGTTGGGTGCACCCAAGGGGGTCAGTGGCTATTCATACTGGCCTGGTCAGACCTTTTGTGTGGGTCTGAACACCAATTCCTGGCCACGTAGAAGGACTTGTAGGCATGTGCCAAAAGGAAAAAAAAAAAACACAAAAACTTTCCTGGTCAGAGCAAAATCAGAGCTTCAGTTGTACATCTCTGACACATCTTGTGTGCTGAGCACTTTCCTGTCTGAGCAGAATAAATCCAGACTGATACCTACAAGCAGGTCTCCCAGGGTTTTCCTTTCTCAACCAGGTGTTTTTGGTGTAGCACAAATGAGGGGCTGGAGTGTTGGGAAGAAGCTGTAGGAATTAGCTCTCCAAAGCAGTAGATCCACAGCCCTGCTGCCCATGAGTTCTGCAGGGAGGATTTTTGCTCTACTTTGAGCCACTGGTTCAGCTAGTGAGGAGAAGAAGGCTTAGCAGCTCTCCTCAGCTGTGGTTTGAACTCTCAAATGAAAATATAGCTTATTTAAATTCGTGTTTTAATAATGCTCTTAACATACTGTTTTCAAGAACAAAAATCTGCCTTCTTTGAAAATGACACTGGGGTATTGCATCTGCTGCAAAAACACAGTAATAAATTCCATATTTAATTCTCAGCATAAACCCCTGGGCTGTTTTCTTCTTTCCTGTGTTTCAAATATCTGTTTGCTCCACCGTGGTGTGTCTAGTCCCATTTAAAAGCTTTAATAGTATCTGTGGGAGAAATGTGGAATGGTTTGTAATGAGGTTTAAACCCATGCACACAAATTATTTAGTGTTAAATACTGAAGAAGAAGATAACACTACTTAAATAACAACCAAAGCTTGTGCTAGAGGGGGAAAAGGGAAGGTGTTACTGGTTAAAAGAAAAGGGTGAAACTTTGATCTTTCCGAGCAGTTCCTGATGGTGCAAATCATCAGGGCTACTGAGTTACACACACACATTTCCTAACCCCAAGTTATTAAAAGTGCAATGGCTGCTATGTGCAGGCACAGCATGTGAAATGAGACCCAAGTTCTGAAAGGCATCTGGAGACTTGAAAATTTGGATGAGTGAAACTGGGCCCCTGACAACGATGCACTGAGGCTATAGGGGCCTGGGCAGCACTGCCTGTGCAACTTCTTGGCTCAGCACTAATCACCAAAACAGCCTCTAAAGGGAAAATACCAAAGGGATGCTCATATTGGTTTTGAAAGTATCTGTCACTGTGAGAAAGGGAGCAAATTCCACATTGTGATAACCTTCTGCCATGCAGGGGGGAAGTTCTGTGCTGGCTGCAGATAAAATTATCTCTTCAGATGACTTTCTAGCTGACTCTTTCAATCACTTCTGTGCTCTTTTTAAACCCAGCAGTCACAAACTCCAAATTATTGTTCTTTTACAGGATTCTTCACTTTAATGTGCCATTTCCTTGGGCTTGGAAACTTTTCTCTCATTAAACTCAGTAGTAGGAGGCAATAGGAGTTTTTGAGAAGAAATGACTGTGGTGGATCCCCTGATAATAAGGGTTTGCTGCCAGTAACTTGCTGTTTCTGAACTCCTTTGGGACAGAAGTTCACCTCTGGTCTATCTAGAAAACCAGCAGGTCATTCCCACACATGTGTGCACTCAGGCTTTTCAGGCATGATGTCTCTCATGGACAGTGACAAATGGGGAATTTTCTACATTTCCTGCTAACAACAAATAACCAACCTCCCCTTCCCTTTGGAAGTGGATTTGGGAAGCATATGGCAGTGCAGTGGGCTGGGGGCAATGGAAGGGTCCCATGGCTGGGACATGAAGCTGGGAGTTTGAAGAGTTGGGTTCAGGTCTCAATGTGTACATTATAATATCTGTCTGTGGATCCACTGCTCTCTAAGGGGGGGGGAAATCACAGAAATGTTCTGTTGTGGGGTTTCCACTTCCACAAAGGCATGGAAGGTGCCAACTGGTGTTAGTGGTGTTACAAGTGGTAATTAGTGTTTAAATTCATCACTCACCTGGAGCTGTTATTACCTACTGAGGTGCAAGTGAGCTTTTCCTGCTTTTGAGCAACCTGTGCCATAAAGCCTAAACCAGAATGTGTTAAAGGAGACGTCACCCACAATCTGTTCTTAATCCTCACCTGGGGCAAGAGAACCTCTGCTGCAAATGAGTCTTCAAGTAATTGTGACAGTTTGGCAAAAGAGGGAGAGCATGTTAAATCTTGCATTACACAACCTGCCATTCTACTTATTGAATCATCTACTACTTGAGTCACTTCTTGGAAGGGAGGCTGTTATTTTTCTTCTACTGGGTGCTCAGCAGAAGTTCAAATACTACCAGATACTACTGACATTATGGAAACTTCTTTTTTCCTGTGTGTCTCCTAGTATTTCACAGCCAGCACTGGTTTGCTCATGACTCTGTTCTTATTAGGGTTGTTACTTTGGGTAACAATAAATGTTTTGGTTTCCTTGGGTTGTAACTGGATGTTAATGTAGTTACAAGACTAAGTTTCTCATTTGCTTTTATGTAGAAATATTTGAGAGTGTTAACCCTTCTGGTCCTGAGGGACAGGATTAGTACCCAGGTTAAGTGCAAAGTCTTGTACAGGTAGTTTGGTTTTATGGTGTCATTTGAACCTTACAAGATACCAAAAGACTCTTCAAAACTGACAGTTGAAAACCCAAAGGAAAACATAATTCTACAGTGATTTATTCCCATCAGGGCACTCAGATATTTTATGTCTAACCTACGAGTCCATTTTTATTTTACAAACAACTGGGTATCAACCACAATCAACAGGTAAGGGTTGGAAGAGTGGTAAAAGTCTGATAGATCAGTGATGTCCTTCCCCCTTTGAAGCCTTAGAAAGTGGAATATTGCAGTGAATGACAGAAAATAGTCTCTTGTAAGACAGTGTTGGGAGTTGGAAAGTCCTTCTAGGGATGAAAGGTCAAAGGCTGGTGTTCAGAGCAAGGACATCAGAGTAAGTGTCATAGAGACATTCTTAAGAAGCCTCCACTACTTCAAAGCCCAGACAACTGGGTGTTCCTGTCAGAGGGTCACTTCCTCTATGAATTGCTAAGATGCACTAAGAAACCCTTTAGAGAAATTTATGGTATGGTGCCAGAAGTTTAATACTCATAGGGTCATCTTTGTTGTTTGGTTTGGGTTTTTTCCCTCCTTAAGAAAATATTTTGGGAAGAGAAATACTGCTTTTCAGGATCTTATTTTTACTTGAGTTTTTGCAGCCCCTGGTAGTACTTTGCAAGTCTTTATTCTTTCATGCAGAGATAGCGTTGGGTTTGTTTATTTTATTTTCACATCTCATTGGAATGTTTTATTCCCAGTTTGTAATTAAAGCTTTTGCATTTGTCTCTTAGCTCATTGCTTTCCCTGGTGTCTGTGCATAGGCCTGTGTGTTTGGGAACAGCAGGCTGAGAGGAGGGAAGGAAGGGCAGAGAGTAGGGAGTTTTCTCTGTTGGCTTCTGTGGTGGTCCTGGAGGGCAGCTGGGAAAGGTTTGGGGAGAGTCTTCCCTTGGATTTACCAATATCCAGCCCCTTGTCTTGCATCAAAGACCAGGTTTTTCGCCAACTTTGCCTTGGGCTTTGTGCACTGGGGGCAGTCAACCCACTGGATATTCCCTGTTTTATTATAATTTGAATTCCCAGCCTAGCAGTGAAGAGAACACAACCAGTTCTTACTGAGAAAGAAGTGGGAGTTGGGAGCAATAAAACCAGGCCTGTTGTTTAAGGGCTCATTTTAGCCCAGCTGGCATTTGTGACTGCAGACAACAGGATCTCTTGTTGGGGATGCTTATTTTAGACTAACATTTTTGTGGGGATAAATTGTCTTTGTCCCTTCTGCCCCCGCTGAGATGCTTGCTGATAGTGTGAGTTCAATAGCTGGGATGCCATGGCATGGCTGGGGGAGCATGAGCAGCTCTGTGCAAGTGCACAAGCCTAAATTGCACTGGTTTGGGCAGCTCTGAGCAAAGCACCCCCACCTGCTGCTCCCCTGGTACCTGTAATTCTGAAGTGTGAAAAACAGCTTGAAATAAACTGTCGCTGAGGAGAAATAATGGATCGGGTTGACCTTGAAAGTTTGCTGCATTTGCCAGCTACTGGGCTTGTTTTATGAGCAGTACGTAGACCTGATGGAATTCTTTTCAGAAATCTCACTTTCATCTGCACTTGTGCAGCTTTCCAAGAACTGTCATGCTGGCAGACTCTGAGAGTTGTTCGGATTCAAGCTAGACCAAGCTTGCAGATTTTTCCTACAAGAGCTGTGCAAACAGGTTGGAAGTTAGTTTTAAAAAATTCACCTGTTCCTGGAAAGGGGAGGAACATAAACCCCTTTGCCAGTAGCCTTCTTATTTGGTGTTTTGTGCTTCCCTGCAGTCCAGTTTGGACCAGCAAATACTTTCTTTATAGGGCAAACAGATTCTGATGTGATTTTTGGTGAAGTGTCCTGCAGCCACTGAAACACAAAGAGCTGCATTGGGTTTGTGTGAGGGGGGAAATATCTCTGCCTTCTTCTTTCCCCACTGCATGGGGCAATGTGACCTGCTTCACAGGGTCCATCAACAGTGGTTCTGTAGGATCAGTTCTCCAGCCCTGTTTTCCACCTGAGTCTGTCCAGATACTCTTTCAGTGCTACTCAGCTCTGTGGAAGAGCAAAAGACCAGTTCCCTGCATGGCCTGAAGCTGGGGGGCTGTCAGGCAGTCTGGGAGAGCATCTGCCCCACATTGTTTTCTTTAAACTGCAACTTAGTTCAACTGTGTGGTTTTTTGAACTTCTGTCTAAATTCAATAATTTAGACTCTGGACAGTGCAATGTTTCAGTAGCTGCATAAGAGAGAAATCAAGTTTTTGGCAAATAAGGCAAAACCTTTTGTGTGTGGTGTGGATTCTGTTCTGTCCTAAATGGTCCATTTTAAGTCTGTTGGTGTGATAGAAATCATTTCAAGATTGATGGTAAATCTTGCCCCTGCAGTGAGTATCAGAAGCAGTTGGTGTTTTACGTACAGTGTAAACAAAAGGATGATCATTAGCCATAATTAGATTTTTATGGGTTTGTAAGATGACTCATGCCCCCTGGAACTCTTGCACAGCGAGCTAAAGACATGCCAAGGTTTAGAAAAGCATGATTGCTCTTTGGCTTATAAAAATATCAAGCTTGGATGTACAGCTGTTGTGTGTCCCTAATAATAATAAGACAACTATGTTGTAACCTTTACTCATCCCTTCTTCCAGCAAACTTTCCATGGGATTGAGTAAGAGCTTCAGGATGTCGTTTGTGGACACTGGCTGTTAATGTTAGATTGGAAAGCCAGTGGCAAAAATAACCAAACTCTGATGTTTCCTCAGTTTTGGGGGATGCCAAAGATAGCAGGCTTCTGAGAGGGCAGCAAATCTCAGTCCAAGCTTTGAAGTGCTGAACAGTATCAACCATAACAGCAGGTCCTGGCCTTTTGGAAGACCTAAGCCATGTGGTATGTTGTGGTTGAGGAGCAAGACGTTCTGTAGGGTGTTCCTGAAGATTCTGAAAGAGCTATGGAGAAGATCCCTCTGAAGGTCAGCAGGTGACTGACTCCTGAGAGTGCCCTGTGAGTCTGTGTCTTCTGCCTGTGAGGCTTTTACAGCTCCTCACTTTGACACAGAGCATAGTGGATATAGACAACTGTTCTTTTGATCTGCAGATCTGCTGGCATTAATTTCTACCTTAAATACCACTCACAAAAAACCCCAAAATCTTCTCCAAATGTATCTTGCCCTGTAGGGGACCTCTGAGGCAAATGGGTGTCACTGAGATTTTTTGGCTCCTTTGGGATCAGAAGTTCAGCCTGGCACTCAAAGTTTTCCAGGTTGAATGTGCTGGGCAAGATTCAGGGACAGTACCAGTGTCCCTTCTCCCTGTGCAGCCTGTGGTCTTCTGTCATCACAGCTGTGCCTGGATAAGGCATGTGCTTCACCCTGGACTCTGACTGGCCACATGTCCCTCTGTGGGGCTGGTGGGCTTGGACACTGTTTTCTCTTATCAGTGTGTGTATGTACCTTATACTTGCTCAGCTTCTCATGTTTCTTTCCAATAAATTAAATAACATTATGTAAGAGACAGGGAAGTTCTCTTCCTGGTTGACAAAATAATTGCATAATTTCTATGAGGAAAATTGGAAAATTTATCAATGTGGAACTACCATCCTTAAAAATTACTGATCCCTCTGATTTTGGGTATTTTTTAGCCCATGGAGAAGGCTTCCTGCACAGTTATGGGGTATTGAGATGGCTTGAATGAAGGTATGCATGTCCTCAAAGGGCTGAGCTCATGGATGTGGGTAAATAGGGAACTAAGCCAGATTAGTTTGTCAATGCTGATCTTCTTTTTACAAGGTGCAGAGGCTGCGAAGCACAGAGTCACTTCTACAGCTCTGGCAAAATGCATGAAGTGGCCTAGGATGAAGAAGTACTGAGTCTGTTCATGCTGAAATCATACAGATCCATTGGGACAAATGCTGCTCACTCAAAAGAAGGGGGCTGGTTTAGCATATTAATAATAAAGCAGCATAAAGCATACTTTTTTTTAATTAACCCTGTTGATGTTGATGCTTAGAACTATAATTTGGGCAAAGCACCTCATAAGACATCATGGGAAAGAAATGGTCCTGTGTCATTTGGTGGGAGGAAAAAATGGACAAGAGAACTGACTGGCCCTTGTGTACTGCTAAACTGTGTCATTCTGGAAACCCTTAATCAGAAACAGGAGCTTTGAGCTCTGCAGGGTCTGAATTCTTGATCTTTTATTTGTCCTTCCTCACCCCCTTGCCCAGTGGCTGCTGGGCAATGCTGAAGGTTGGGAGCCAGACGCCTGCAAGGGGCTTGTGACTGTTTGCAAGTTTGCTGTTGACTTCAGGAGTGGCTGCTGTGCTACCTTGATGGAGCTTTTTTTTATTTTTATTTTTTTTTTTAAACATCTGTTATGCATTTGTCTATGGCAAGAGTTACAATCCCCGAGGGAATTGTTGGCTGACGTGTAGACGATGCCAGATGAGGAAAAGCACCGTTTGGCACATTCCAAATTAAGCAGCTCTCCGTGTATGACACTGTCATTTGGAGATGATTTACACAGCCGTGTTTGCCATCAGGATGTCATCTGCCCTCTCTGCGCTGTTGAGCTTTAAGGCTTGGATGCAGCCTGACTACTTAAACACACTGCTGTGATTGGAAACACACTGAGGAAAACACATGCATGCCTTTTGTTGCAAACTGTTTTATTTCAATGGAAAGCAGAAGTAGTGGAGTCATTCCCCCCCCTCCTTCCCCCACATGATGTTGATGTCAAGGATTTCAAGCCTGACTGCCTGGATGAGGAGAGCCCTGGTATTTCCATAGGACGCAGCCGCTGCCGGGTTTCGATGTGTTCCTGCTAACGTGGGTCTCGTTCCCATCTCGGCCACATGTTTCCATGCATTAGCATTGGTGTCATGCACATTCCCCCAGCTGCATTTTGTCCTGAGGAGATTTTGTTTTCCATCCTTTCCTCTTCATTTTGCACAATGTTTAAAAAAAAAAAGTGTGGGCAGATTGTGGTGATTCGCACTTCTCCCCAGAAAAGTTCCAGAAACTGTGCTGGTGCAAATCAGCATGGTTCTGTTGACCTGATCTCCTCACAGTTTTTTGACCATGTGTGTTGTAGAGGAGGTTTGTCTCCATCCCCCTGTGTGAGTGGTTGTGGTGATGTTCTGGACCAGCAGCTCCTCTGCCCTCCAGCCCTCAGCTGAGCAGCTCGCAAAGATGTTGCACAGTTTCGCTGAAAATGGGCTTTATCAGCTTAAGTAGCAACAGTATCCCTAATGTTTATTTAACACTGTGGAAACAAAGAAAGAATATCCAAAATATCTTATTCTCTGTCCACAACTTGGGGCAAAATTGAAGTCTCTATAGTGATTTAGCCATCCCCCCTGTAGGAGCTGACCACTGAATTCTTGTTTGTGGCCAGTTCTTTACTTTCAGCTGTATATTTAGTGTGTTTAAAATTGTATGTGCCCAGAAGAAAATATTTCATTCTTTACTTAACTCTAATGGTCTTTCCAAGACCATGAACTTGCTCAATCAGTAATCCTTGCCCACAAATGCCGTCTTTCCACAGCAAAAGTATCCAACTTGAGATAGACCCAGTTTTGCAAATTTTTTAATAAAGTCCCAGTTCCCCAGTACATGTCTGCCCTTGCTGGCTTATTGAAGTGTTTGCTGGAGTGAAGCCTGTGGCTCTGAGAGAGTGAGGATGGTGACTTCTCCCCTCTGTATGACGAGGAAACACAGGCAAACATAAGCCAAGCTTAAAATGAGAGATTTCTTCTTCTCTTAGGTAGTGTTGATTTTAAGCTGAATTTAGGACAACTGACACAACCGTTGAAAACTTTCTGTGCTTGGTCTGTGGAAGCTAAATTTGCTATTTTGAAATGGATAAAGCACAAATGACTTTCTATTCTGCCCTTGGCACTGTGTCAGCATTTATGTAGCAACGTGAAAGTTTTAAACTGTGAGAGAAATAATCGCCTGCTCTAATCAGCATTTTCAGGGGAAGGCTTGTTAAAGCACTGATACATTATCTTAAACTCTTGAGTACTGTTCCTTGCATTTACAAGAACTTGAACTTTCCATAGCTGCTTCGATAAACTTTTCAACAGGGTTCAAAAAAACTAACAAACGATCCCATTACAGCATACGTTAAAAATCTATTCATCTTATACTAATGAGTCAGTGGACATGCATAAAATAAAAATATCTGTTCCTTTTACTTTGTTTAAATCGCTACTGTCATGCACTTCAGCTCCAAATGATAACACGTGCTTAAAAAAACAAATACATTGATGTTTCATGTTATTTTAAAATGTCTGGGCCTTTTTTCAAATGATTTATATTGTGTTTCGGATTCATGCCTGAAAGTGTGCTAAGAGGCCTGGGGAGAAGAAAAGTTGCTTTAAAAGCAGAGTGTTTTGCATGCTATTACCCCAAACCAGTAAAGTAAAGAAATATGATAAAGAAATTGGAACAGACTGCAGGCTTTATCTTTTAGCAAGTTTATATATGAGACAATATTTTATAAAATGACAAGTCAATTTAGTGATGAGACCTAGAATGTAGAATACCTGAATAATCCCTCTGTATTGCACCTCATTTGCTTCCCCTTGTGGTTTGTTTTTGAGACGTGTGACTGTAATCTCTTGGAAAAATCAGCCATGTATTATTGTAAGCACATCTCTCAAATGGAGGCAAGTCTTCTGCTTGACATGCATCCCCAATATTAAATTATAGTGCAGGAAGAGCACTGACCTTTAAGAAACTCTTCATGGGTACATGCACTAAATGGAAAGAGCTGGAGGTACAAAAAAAGCCCTTTTTTTGGCTCGATCTGTAGGAGAAAATCTGGTGATTTTCTAGTGTGGAAAATATACTTTGGGTGGTGTCTCTCCCATGCAGCTTCTGCTTTACTGTTCTCATGCTGTGAGGACGTGCCCTCAGCATCCTCCTGGTGCAGTAGCTACGTGTTGATGTGCTCTGCTTGCCTTCAACAGTCTGGTGGGAGTAGGTCTGGAGACCGCTGGAATAGCGGATGTCAACCAACACTCCAGCAAGATATCCAGCAAAAGCAGCCTCTGATCAGTCACTCAGTTCCTGTGCTGAAACAGTAACACATGTGAAGTCCAATTACCACAGGAGACAGGGGTTCTATAGCTGCTGATGCAGCTCAGCACTGGTGGCTGTGGACTGTCAAATTTGTCTCAAGAGATTCCCTGCAGGGAACTTGGTGATTCAACTCCCTCTGTATCAGAGGTGCTCTAGGAAGGGGGACACTGCACAGTGCTCATCAAACTCCTGGCAGCAGTTCCCAGCAGCAAGCAACCACATTTGTTTAATCCTTGGTTTAAATGAACGAGGCTCTGTCTTAAACCCACTTTTTTGTCTGTACTTATCTGTCCAAAAACTATTCCAGGTCTTCTGTTGGTTGCAAAACTCCTAATTTTTAGCATCAGCTTATTTGTGGTCAGCTTAATATTCTCATGCCAATGCTGTTCTATAGTTTAAGCAGCTTTTTTGGAAACAGAACTGTGTGCATCTCCCTTGTGCTGCATTTGTAGGTGTCAATCTGTCCCATCTGTCTCTGTTTGTTGAGGCTGAGCATGTACAGGCTCCTCTGGTCCAAGGCTGGATCTCCGGTGTCCTGCTCCTCTCTGGCTCCCACTGGGGAAGAAACAAAAGTAGGAACACAAATTTCAGCTAAAAACCACCTTCAGAAAGCAACACCAAGCCAGACGTGTCTCTAGACCTCAGTTGGCTTGGTTTTATTGTGTTTCCTGAGGACAGTTTGAAAGATGATTGTGAGAAGTGTGAGGAGGCAGTTGTGGATCCAAAGGACTCTCCTTGGAGTGAAGTGGGTGTGGGCACTGGTGAAGATGCCATGGTGTTTCCATGCCCCTCAGGCAGTGATTGTGCTGACGTTAATTTGTAGGCAACAAAAGTGAAATCAGATGTGAATTTATTACTTCAGCTCTTTGCGTTTTCAGTATTATCCTGCATTTGAATAACTCAGTAATTTTGAATTCTTTTTTTTTTTTTAATGCTTTCACACTGAGCAAATCTTACTGTGTTTTTTTTTTTTTTCTTTTTTTGAGGAATAATTTTTTTTGAAGTTTGGTTGTTTCTTGGTGGGATGATGTGCAAAAATAATTTGAAGCAACCTGCAGACATGTTTTTTCCAGAAAATATCTGCAAAGATTAAATTGACAATTGTCCTCAAGACACACCTGGGTTTGAAACAAAACCATGCAGAGGTTTTACTGAGCTGATTTCTGTCACAGCAGTAGAAACACTGCTTATGGATAAAGACTATTTTTTTAACTGTGTGGCTGAAAAACAACCCATCTTAAAAGCAGTGTCTTGAAAAACCAGCTGTGTAAATACCTCAGTACATTTTTCCCTCCTGATTTGTTATTCTTCCCCCACCCCAGCCCCCTTTGCGATACCAGATTATTCACTTTTCTGAGGGAAAAGGATCTTTGCAGTTTGAAGTTTCCCGGCATCAAACTCCACAGGGAACCTTCACTCTCCTTTGCAGCAGCACGTTGAGCCCCCTCCATCCCATCAGTCTGAATTAAAACTCAATGATCCCTGATATTTCCTTACCAGATGTCACACACAGCAACAGGGCACGGTGGGCAAGTCAAACACCTGACTGCCCAAATCTCTGGTGTGTCATTCCCATTTTCCGTAGAGAAAATGGGAATTTGACTGTAGCTCTTGCAGATGGAGTTGTCTGAACCTGGGGTTTTGGGTTTAGTCTCTTATTTTGTTATTAGCCATATTGTTATGTATTTTTCAATCTGCAGGAATCAGTGTCACTTCCTCTAAACCAAGATAAGTGGGAAGACTTTGCTTTCCTGTTTTCCAAGGGCTTTAATTCTGCAGGTTGAGAAATCCAGTGGGTCTTTCTAAGCTTGTAATAACCTCTAGTCAGTAAGGATTTATTCCACTTCAGTTACCATTTTAACAAACCCAGAGAGAAGTGTCCATCTAAAAGTGTTCTCCAGAAAAGGAGCTGCTCTTCCAGAAGAGTCCAAATGATCCAGGCAGACTTGGTTTACTGCTCCAGCCATGGTCTGTGGCTGATGCTCCTGAGAAATTGTTTTGGATACAAGTCTGGTCCCTAGCAGGTGATTTACTGATGTCCTTCACACAGATGTAGGGTGACTTTGGCATTTGCTTTTGGGTTTTGGAGTTTTTTGTCTTGATTTTTGTTGGTTTTTTTTCATGGGCCAATCTGGACTTAAATTCATGTGCAATCTTCAGGGTTGGAAGAAGTGCTGTGAGCAGCCCTCCCCCCTTGCTAGCTCTGGGACATCTATTCTCATTGTCATAAACTCCAGCTCAGATTTTTCCTTAATTGACACCTGATACAAGCTAATAAGTTTTGGGTTTGTGGCTTGCAGCTTTCTGTTGCAATTCTGTATTCCTGTTTGTGTTCAGGGATGCCCCAGAGCTGTGTTAAATAACCAACCCTGTGGACTATGTGGTTGGATCTCAACTCCTATTAAATTGGGAACTACAAAGCCTGCAGGAGCTGGACAATGATAGCTTTATAAGAGAATGGTTTCATATAAATATATCCTAAAGGAACAAATCCATACCCAAACAGACTCTTCCTATGTATAGTCTCTCAGTTATATAGGTTAATGCTCTGAAATGGAACAGAAATTATTGTAAATGATGGACCAAAACCTTATATTCACTTCTTCCTGCAAGCACCAGCCACTCAGTTTTACATGCCAAACCCTAAAATCAGAGTCTTTGATTGGGAAACACCAATTCCAGGCTGGGTAAATGCCAGCTGTGTGCCTCTGGCTCGGGGCTTCTTTTGTGCAAACGGGGAAGCTGCTGCTCAGAAAACACAGGGACATGAAGGGAAAGCGGGAGTCTGATGTGGGTTGTAGATGTTCTAGTTAAACATGTGCTTTTTTTAAAACCCCAGTCTATGTAGGAACTTGAGAAAGGGGATCAGGAAAGCCTGGAGAGGTTACAGGCACTGATGTGCTCGTTGTAGCTCTCCACCTTAACACACTGCACAGGCTGTGACTGAGCAGCATGAAAGACATTGGGTTGCTACTGAAATGCAACTTGGGACTATTTAATTCTGTGCTGATTTAGAGTAGAATATAAATGCACAAATGGTGTCCAACTGAGGTTACAGGGGACTCTTTAAATGGGCTGAAGGAAATTCCTCTGGCCAGAGTTTAGTGCAGCTATTCCCAGCTACACGTGGGTTTTCCCATCTGCCTCTCACAGGAGATGCATTATTCTGAGTGTTGCTTCACATTCATTATCCTACTCAAGATAAGCCACTAAAAAACCTTTTTTCAAAAGGAAAAAAAAAATTGCCATTGAGGAAAATGGAACTGAGCCCCGTGGCTCACTAGAGGCTGGAGAAGAGTGGAGCTGAACAGGGACAAGTGGTATCCAGCAGGATCACTTGGAGCTGTCTTAGTGAAGGTTTGGACTCCCCACATTTTTACTTTGGCTCCTTCCTTCCCTTCCACTAACTTTTCACATCCATCACAAAGTCAGGAGGGAAATGAACCTCCAGGCTTGTGTCCAAAGACAGGATTTGTGTGCTGGACATGTTCCTCCAGAGGAGGCTCAGGATGTGTTTTATCTCCTCGTAGTGAAGGAGCTGAGTTAACGTGGCCTGTGCTCCCCACACCTGTAGGTTTGCAGGATCCCAGTTATCGTGTGCATGTCCACCTGCATGGCAGGAATTCCTGTGGGTGCTGCATCTGCCAGCCAAACAACAAGATATTATTTGGGATTTGGCTGATATTCTTTCATCAGTAATAATCTGGCACAATAATTTTGCATCACTGCACTTGGATCTTATTTTTATTTATTTTATGGATCATTAGGCTTCTTAGAAGCTTTTCCTTAATAGGTGGAGCCTAAGCAGATGGTAGGCAAAAATATTCACCTATTGTTTGGGTTCTATCTATAAGTAAGGACTGGACATGTTAACCTTCCACAAAAAAAAAGCAAAACTCCCCTGATTTGGAGATAGATGTCAAGTCTGTATTTAAATTCCCTCTCAGAGTGCTGTGTCCCCCCCTTAAGGGACAATAATCCTTCTGATTTTATTTCTTTAAGTAGTAATTTAATAGGGTAGATTTTAATTAAGGGGAAGGTTTTTTTCAGAAAGGCACTGACTTGTATAATCACAAATGAAAAATTGTCTGTAACCACCATTATTCCCCAAGCATAACTTACAAAAAATACTTACATCAACTAAGTAAATGTGATCTGAATCAGAAAATTATTCCAAAAGACTGTTTTAGCTTAGCTTTGACCAAATTAATGTCATTCTGGTTAGTGGCTTGATAATAAACATGCTTCTGCTTTCTGAAGCCACTACTGTNAGAACTCCCCTGATTTGGAGATAGATGTCAAGTCTGTATTTAGATTCCCTCTCAGAGTGCTGTGTCCCCCCTTAAGGGACAATAATCCTTCTGATTTTATTTCTTTAAGTAGTAATTTAATAGGGTAGATTTTAATTAAGGGGAAGGTTTTTTTCAGAAAGGCACTGACTTGTATAATCACAAATGAAAAATTGTCTGTAACCACCATTATTCCCCAAGCATAACTTACAAAAAATACTTACATCAACTAAGTAAATGTGATCTGAATCAGAAAATTATTCCAAAAGACTGTTTTAGCTTAGCTTTGACCAAATTAATGTCATTCTGGTTAGTGGCTTGATAATAAACATGCTTCTGCTTTCTGAAGCCACTACTGTATAATCTGATTACAGCTGATGTGGCTGGCAGTGATCCAGCCCCGGCGCTTGCAGCAGCCTCCTTCCCCACTGGAATGTTTTCCAATTTAAAAAAAAAACAGAGAATTTGCTCTGAAAGCCACTGGCCAGGGCAGCAGTGCAGGGTTTTCATCCCAGCCAGTGGCTCTGCTCCTTGCCTTCGCTCCCTCGAGGTGATGTCTCTGCTTTCATGGCTTTTTCTTGCTGCCAGGGCAGAGCAGCTGGGGTGGCACTGGGATGGGCACCATTCTGAAGGTTACCTCGTGCTGGGCTGCTTGAGCTGGAGGGTATCCTGGCCCAGCTCTGCATTTCCTACTCATGTGTGTCCCACTCGGATGTGTTTCCTACTCCTGTGTGTTGCCATCTGCTGCAGAGACTCATGTGGCAATGTAAAATTGTCAGTGCAGTGGAGAAACATGCAGCATTCCTAGAATGTGGGTTTTCCTGGTGATAAGCTCTTATTGAAGTGTGTTATTTCTACTGTAAAGTTTTCCAAGTTTTTTTTCTTTTTTTAATATTTTACTCTATTATCCTGCAGTACAGGGAGGTTCTGCAAAGTGGGTTGGATATCACGAGAGTGGTTCCTGGGCAAAACATCCCCTCTTCCAGATAAGAATTATTTTATTTCTTAGCAGCTGGCTTACTGTTAGTGCCTAAACATCTTCAAAGGCTATAAAAGTGGAGACTTGTTGCTGTTATTTCAATGGCTTTGTCCAAGATGTTTCTCCCCAGATGCTATTATATACACAGGGTCTGGTTTTTTATATTTTCAAAGCTGCTGGCATGAAGGCTAATTTAGGAAATCAGAAATAATGTCTTCTGAAGAGAAAAAAATGAGAAATACCTTTACCTGAAGGTATTCAGCGATGGGTAAACGAGTTTAAAAGAAAAAAATAATAAACTTAATAAAGTTATTCCATGTCCCTAGTAAAAGGAGTGAGCTGTCTTGGAACTTTGGTGACTGTGAGCTTGTCTTCCACTGATGGAAAAGCTCATGAGGTGCCAGGTTGGCCAAGCTCAGGTTCAGTGAAATACTCCTGGGGCACATCCCAAGAGCCAGACAGAGACTTAAAAAGTGTCAGCTTGTGTGTATTGGTGGGTGATTGCTGGTTTTTGTAGGGAGCAGGGTTTGTTTTGTTTATATATTTGTTTGGTTTGGGGTTTTTTTGTTTGGTTGTTTGTTTGGTTTTTTTTTTAGCTAAGGTTGCGAATAATGTGGCCAAAGACAGTTGTTGTGGTCCAGACTGAAAACTCTGTGAAACTTTTTATCAAAGCCTTGAAAACAGAGGCACCTGTGGGAGACAAAAGAACCTGTTGCTCTGCATCATTCATGTGTCCTGCACAGTGTAAGAGTGGCACCTATTTTAACCATATCGCTCATTTGTATGTGTGTGCAAGGGGGTGAACTCTATCCCTCTATTATATATTATATTGGCTAATAGGAAACAACACTCTGCTCTGTTAGCTTGCACTCATTACACTAAAATAGATTAAATTTTTATATTCCATCTGAAAAGAATTATACACAGAAGATTGACGTGCAAAATAGGAGGAGATTGGGATGAAAAAGAAAATTATGTTGACTTTTAAAAGAGCTAACTGCAAAATTGCATTTAATGTTGTTTAATGGATTGCTAAGAAAAGCACCTGAAACAATAATTTCACATAAACTGTGGATCATTAGTAGGTTTTTAATAATGGAGACAGAACAGGAACCTGAAAAAATGTCAGGAAACATCAACTGACTTGTAAATGGGATATAAAATAAGGTACCTCATTTCCTAACGAGATTCATCTCTAAATTTTTCAAATGTTTTAAGTGTTCTTTAAAGTCCTGCAGACAGTGAAATTTGGGGAGTGTGCTGGTGTTCTGACGAGTTAAAACTAAATAAGTTCTTCTGCAGCTTCAGAGAGGTGCTTTAAGTTTATTTTGTGTGATATATAGAATAGAGTCTGCACCCAAGAGGTCTGGACTGTGGAGATATTAACTATTTCTTTGTGAAGGTGAAGAAATCTGCAACAAAATTTAGTGGCAAGTCTCTGTTTTGCCACTCTGTTCTCTGCTTCCCATGACATACAAGAAGTGAAAGCCACTGCTGTCCCAGGCTTTTCACTTCACAAAGAAATTCCTTCAGAGTTCCAGTACTCAACTACAGAATGGGGGAGGCACACAGATCCCTGAAAAATACAGACTTTGGGGTAATTTATGTTGTTTTTGCCAAGTCATCTAATATTTCAGTAAATTGTTTCAGTAGAAATGATTGCTTAGCTAAGAGGAAAATAGGACATTAGAAAATTTTTCCCCCTTCAATTGTCTTTCTCTTTTTTTGGGGGGGGGGAGGGGGCAAATGTTTCTGCAAAAGTTTTACAGATTTTTAACTGGAACCTTTATGGGCCATAAATCAGAGTTTCATTGTGTTTCATCTTTTTTGTTTTTATAAACACGTATCACAGTCAAAGCAGACAAACAGCTTTAAGGTTAATAAAGGCAGAGGAGATGCAAGTTGTTCCAGAACCATGAATGTTTTTGGTTTATTTGTTACTATTGAATTTGAACTTACTTTTCAATAAAACTGGAAAGGAAATGCTATTATTTTCCCACAAAATTGTGCCAGGAAATGAATTTGCTGTGATTTGGTTTTATCTTGTGAGCAGTGGCTGGAGACCTTATGGAAAGTTCTGAGCTGTTGCAGCCATGGTTCATCCTGCACATGGCTCCAGATGGGGAATCTGAGTTCCTTGGGGTTTCTTGGAGACTCCAAGTCCTACAACGTGCTGTTGTCCTGCTCATCATTTCCACCTCCAGGTCTTCCATCAGCCTGTGCTTTCCTGTGCTGCCTAAAGGTGATGCTGGGGCTCCTGTGTTGCACAGGGAAGTGTTGTGGCATGGATGAGTGCAGGGAAAGGCAGATGCTGGCATATCTGCTTAGGCTCTAACTCTTATTTCTCCGGGTGTGATGTGCAAAGCTCTCTCTGCAGGTGAGCAGGCACCAATTCTGCCTGCAAGCACCTGTGCAGCAGATCTGCACCACCCAAACCCGTAAGAACTGTAGTGTGGGGTGGATTTCTGCTCGTCCTCTAGGCAGGGCTGTGCCCCAGCAGTAATTGGTGTGTGCCTAATGGGTTGAAAAACCTACTTAGAACAGTGATGTGGATGTCTTTGTCCTGTGGACAAAACTGCTGTAGCTACAAACTCTGACTGGAGTGAAGTATATAACTTCTTGGACCAAAGTATGTGTGTGGTGTGTTTGTATACGTAACTCTTTTCTGTTTGGGTTTTTTCCTCCACTTTTTTCACTTAAATAAAAGCACAATCTGTTTTTTTTCTGGTTTTCTTTCATTTCCTCCTCAGCAGGCCAGGTCTCTGCAGCACTCCTGCCTGCACCTCATCTGTGCTGGATCAATACAAGACATGGTGAAGGGGGAGGTATCAGACTTTTTTTCTATGAAACCAGCACTGAAGAACACACTTGTAACACAACTGGATACACAGGCTCCCCTTGGGAGAATACATGTGGCAACTGCAAAGCCAGAGGGTTTTCAGATCAAACAGAGGCTGAGTGTCCTTGTTCAGGAGGTACCTGCAGTTCCCCAGGCAGCTCCCAGACCTCATCCTTTTCCACTGGGGCATCTTCACTCCATCTTCTGCAAAAAGCAGAATTCTTGAGTCTAGGTTGGAAGCAATGAAAACAACTCCATCAGCTCCTGGTCTTGCCCCTCTTCTCCAGTCTGCTCACTTTCTCCCAGCTCCCTGATGCAATGAACTTAAGGCAGCTTGGCTGCTCGCTGGCCATGTACAGGGGGAGGGATTTCTCTCCATGGGTACTGTGCAAAAACGAAGTGCTTGTCCCTGGCTGCCTCTCTGTTCCACCCCAGGGAGATTCAGCTCTTATTTTGCAAGTACTTGGCTGCAATGATTTGAGAAATCACAGCAATTGAGTTAGTTATCTACCCTGCTTGGAAGAGGGACCTCCCTGCTGCAGTTAATCCCAGGGATGAGACCACCCTTTCTCTTTTGTTTAAAATCTTCGAGTTGGTAGATGAATGCAGAGGCATCTGCAGCTCCTCACTTCCTGACCAGGCTCCCTGGGGAAGTCACAACCAGTGGCAATAACTGCATCAGAAATCGTGGTGAAGCTGCTGGAAAAGCTCTTCCCCGCAACAGGAGTCCCAGAGCACTGGCAGTTTCCTGCATAAATAATCCGCTCTCACTTGGTTCTAATGAGAATTTGGGTTTGCAGGTCTCTAAAATAGATGGGAAAGGCCTTCTCTCCCCTCCTTTGCTCTTACCTGTGAAACAAGGAGCTGTAGGGCTCTGGGGACCACGAGTGTGTCTTGGTTCTGGGTTCCTATAGCACCAGGTGTCACTGCTCTGAGCTGTGCATGTTGCTCTTAGACTGCACCTTCCAAAAAAAGCAAAAAACCCCATCCCTCTGAGCCTGGAACTGAGAGATTTTGTGATTTTTGTGCCTCCTCCTGGCATGGAATGTGGCTGTGGACATCCCTGTTACATCCCTGTTGCCACACTTTAGTTTCATGTCAGTGCAAAGGGCTGTGCTGGTGGTATTGACTGGAGCTTTTTTCCACCAGTGTGATTTTTTTTTCCCCTTTTTTCATTTTTTGAAGCCAGCTGTTGCTGGGGGGGCTTTGCGTGCGTGTCTGCATGTTTTGGAATTGCAGAGGATTTGGGGGTTCTGTTTTTTAGCAGACTCATAAAATTCTAGCAGGGTCTTTAACGTGGTGTGTACTCCTAGCACTGCTGCTCCACAGCTGTACGGTTATTGAAATGTTTTATTATTTCAATAACATTTTGAAAGGGATGTTTCCCTCCCAGCTTGAGGGAAGAAAATTTAATCCCCTTTCTCTTGTCTCCTGGCCATGGGACTAAAACTGGTGTGCTCAGACCTCATCTGACAAGGGTCCATTGCCTGTACCTGGTGGTCTGGCAGAGGACAGGACGTGTCTCTCAGCAGGTGTCCTTTGCAAGGACCAGTTTTATGAGTCTATTTTGCTCAATGTGAGATCATACTTGTGAATATAAAGGCTTCCTTCCAAGAACTCTTAAGAGATTTGTGCTGTCTAGTTCTGTGCTGATATATGTTTTAGCAGGGAGCAGCAACAGGTAAAGTATTTGTACTACAAAATTAGTTTAAAAATAAGTTTTCCCGGAGATCTTCTGGTTTATGAAACTATAAATTAGAGGTGAATTTGTACCAGCTGATTAAAAAAAAACTGAGCTTCTCTGCTTCCTGTCGATGATGAGGGTATGCACAAAAGCCTCTCTTTGGTTTTCCTTGTCACCCCCTGGTGCTGCCAGCCTCAGTGTGCCCATCCTGTGTGATCCATGTCCAGGCAAACTTTCCAGCCTCCCTGCTCCCAGCCAGGGCAGCCTCAGAGCACTTGGATGGTGGCACTCAGGGTTTTCTGAGTCACCACGCTGGTGGTTGGGCTCTGCTGATGTTGTGCAAGGAGGGTTTTACTTTGAAGTCCCTCCTGGCTTATGTTCTGTTGAGGAAACAAAACCTTGTTTTGTGCTGTCCCTCTGTGTTGGATTAGTTCATTCCTGGCTTTGTGTGTCAGAGTGGTGGTTGACATTAAGACCAGGTTTTCTTGTGTGTAGTGTTCCCTGTTTGATGCAAATGGGCAGCAAAGCAAGATCAGTTTTCAGTGGTTTATCCACTATTTTTGTCCTTTCTTCTGAAAGGCTGAGTTCCCACATGTATCAGAAGAGTTTGTGCCCTGGAGGTTGGGTTGAAAACTTACTTTGATCCCCTTGCTAAAGCTGGATGTTCTGCTTAAATGTGTTTTCAAAGGCAACACATCCTTCTGTTTTAACATTTACATGGTGGTGGGGAGTAAAAGCCACAGCAAAAGCAGTTTTGAGTCACCCAGCTCTTCAGGGCTGGCAATGCCACATTGGTGGGTCTTGAGGGGTACCAAAAGAAACCAGGAGTTAAATGCATTTATTGAATTTTGTGCTCTTTGCGTGGCTAGAAACGAATTAATCAGCTCAAAGCAGCGATAAAGAGGTGACTCCACAGTGCTGGTCTCCAGCAAGGTGAGCAGGATGGACTGGGCTAGTGAGATTTGGGAGGAACAGCTGTGCTGCTGATCAAGATAGGAAAGCTTGTGCTCCCAAAGGATGGAGGGGTCCAGAGTATTTGATTTTCAAGTTATGAGTTAACTTAAATATAAAACCTTAGGAACCGCAGAGGGGGAGTGTTTGAAAAATCCAAGTGAGTAGAAAATCCCAAAATGAGAATGTTTGAGGTGGTGTGAGCCTCCTCAGTGCCCAACCAGGAGCCAGTCAGAGCTTTGGCTCCTGCCCAGTACAAGGACAGGGAGTGCTGCCTTTCATAAGGCTCAGTTGTATGGTGAGCACATGTACACATGAGTATCTCTTACCATGGTTAGTGTGAGCATATTTATTACTATTTAATATCAAGCAGTTGTCATTTGTGTTGCTCTTGTGCCTCCAAACTTCAGCCAAAGGCTGTGCCCTGCTTTGCACTTGGCTCAGCAGAAGGAGCTGCCAAGGAACCCGCTCACACCCCGTCGTGGGTGCTCAGCAAGGCTCGGGGCTGCCTTTGCTCTGAACCTTCCCCAAACTGCACCAAACACTGCAAAACAGCACCAAAATGTGCCATTCTGTGATTAAATAGCGCAGATCATGGGCTAAATTGTTTGAGATAGCTACAGAAAGTGTTCCTTGTCGTTTAGTAGCATGTTGCAGCTTTGTTCGCTGGAAGAGATTCCAAGATGGATGGCTAAAGGGGGGGATTTAAAAGCATATGTGTTACTCTCCTTCTCTGCAAAAAAACCCCAGGTCAATCCACCCCAAAAACCAATCAAAAACCCCAAACTCAACAAACAAACACCCAATCCTACTAAGTTATTTAAGAGGCAGAACACAGGGGAAGGTGAGGCTGAAGACCTGCTTAACTCACCTGAAGGTCTTGCCTTGTTTGACTTCTTCCCTCACCCCACCACCCCCAGCAACACATGAGGGGGAAAAAAAAGATGCCCAAGGTGTGGACCTGATGACAGAACGTGGCTCCTTTTGTTTGGTGCTGAGAATGGGGTTTTGTGAGTGAGCCAAGGGATTAATGAAATAAGTTCTTATAGACACAATGAAAAATGACCTGATTGCCAAGAAACTGTCATCCTAATGAACTTGGGTAGTCTGTTTGTTGGAGACACCAGAAAATGGAAATGGGCTTGCAAAGCTTTATTATATTCAAAAATAGACTTTAACTAGAACATTCTGTATTCTTTCCTGTTGAGTAAAAACAGGGGCTGATAGAAGTTGAAAGCAGCAGATAAGCTGATGTGGAGACACATATGGCTTGAAGCTAGTGCTCAAAAGGCAAGGGAGCCATAATCAGTCAAAGGTAAAAAGAAAAATATTCATAGTAAAGAGTCCTGTTCTCAAGGCATTGCTTCACGTTGGTACGAAGACAAGTTTCGATTAAGTCCAGATAAATTCTTTTTTTTTCTTCTTTTTTAATGTGTGCCTCGTGCAAAATGGGTGTTTGTCACTGTCCATCTTCGTTACTAGGGAGGAAAAAATGTGGAAGCATGTTGCTGCTCAAGCTTTTGGGGCCTTAATGCCAGAAACCAATTCAATGTGGTCATCTTATGAAAATGCTCTGAACAGCCCATGTGCTGCTCGCATTCTTTTTAACTGAAAAGGGTAAATTTCCTTCAGAATCAGCAGTGTAAGATGGGATGGAGAAAATTCAGTTTTCTCTCTGAAGTTTGGTTGTTTTTTTTTTTCTAGGGATGTTCAGTGGATCTGGGAAATGGCTCAGAAAAGTAGCTTGGATTTGCTGGAGGAGGGAAGACCCATGGTGATGGGTAAAGAGACTTGTCCCAAATGACATTCATCACATTTTCCCTGGTCTTCCCTCCTCTGGAAAATCTAAATCAAATCTAAATCCACCACATGGCCAAGCACAAGGACTCGACTGGATCTCTGCTGGCAGGACAATGATCCTGGTTGGTTGTGTCTCATATCTCTGTGGGATACCTGGAATATCGTTGCTATTTGTGGAGATCTTCCACATTCACACAGTGAAGTCACTAGATCAGGATGTCTTCATAAAAATGTTCTCTGCATCGGACATTTTCTACTTTGAAAGAAGAGAGGGAAAATGTTTTTTACAAAATTGAGAACACTTTCAGCTTTAATACTGTTTCAGATTGGAAAAATATAAATGATTGTGTTGAATTCTTGACTATTTACTTTAAGTCAAAACATTCTCTGGAAAACTCTCCCACTTTCTGTCTGATATCTCAACAAGGTGATTGTTGCCTGGTCTCAGTTTCCTGTGACAGAAGGACAACCTAAATCAATGTTGGTCTTTTAGAGATGTCTTGAATTAAAGAAGCAGCACCATGACACTGACAAAATAACAAAATGATGCAAAGTTATTTCACATACAGGAGTGGAATATAAAAACATCACATGTTTTTTTCCTAAACTATTATTCTTAGTTTTCATCAATCAGGTTAGAGTACAAAAAGCAAAGATAGTTGCAGAACATTGAACACAAAGGAGTAACTTGCTTGCTTTCAATTTATTTTTTTTTTGTGTCTAGAATTTAGTTGGTGGGGGATAAGTAAGTGATTCCTAAAGTTGCCCAGCAGCAGAGCCTTTAGAGGGGTGAACAGAGCAGTACAAGCACTCCAGCTGGTACCCAGGATGAGAGTTGCCTTTTGAACTGAAAAGCCAAAAACTTGACATTACTCCTGTCCATAGCTGCTCTTATTGGGTGAACTTCTCAAATGTTGGGGAGTTGTGTTCCTTACCTGTAAAATATGAGTAACAATCTTGTATAAATGTTCTTCGATCTCTTCCCATGAAAAGCTCTCTAGAAATTCCAAGAATTTGATATTAAATGCTAGATTTAACCTTTGTTAAGAACTGAGACTGCTAAGGTATTTATGTATCTTTATTTTTTTTAAGTAAAACATTCATTTGGAACAGTTAATGCTTTTACTGTAGTCAAATAAAAGTGGTTAACAATAAAGTAAATTCTACAAGTAACAGTGATTAAACAATAATTGGATGTCTGCATTCTGCAGTGTGTTCAGAGGCAGATTAAAAATACCACAATGCAGGGAATGATGCAGTAATATGGGCTTTGTGAATGTTCTGGGGTAACTCTGAGGAAGGATTTGTGGCTGTGACAGTATAGCACTGGCAGGAGAGCTGTCCCAGCACATGAAAGGAGTTGAAATGGTAATTCTCCAAGTCAAACAGGGAATTGATTGGTTATTGCTGGTTTAACTGTCATAAAATGTGAGTCAAGAAGGATACTGCAATTCAGGCTTTGGCACCTAATCTTGTCTCATTTGAACTCGTGGCTCCTTGATTCCCTGCCATCAGTCCTCTCCTTAGGAACTGCAAGCTGAACTTAATGGCTTTCATCATAACAGCAATGAAAATACCATTTACCTATTTAAAATGCTCAGCAGGGAAATGCTCAAGACTGATGCCTTGTGCTCCAGGCTATTCATCCAGCTTGATGAAATCCCAGGTTTTCCTCATGGCTGTGTGTACACGGACATGTTGAGAAGCTTTGAGCTCTCTATCCATTTCTGAGCATGATTAATTTGTGTCCATACCAGACAGCTCGTTGTGCATTAAGCCCTGCCAGCCAACAGGTAATTTTTCTAGCATTTGAACCAATTTATGACCTGGCTGACGTGCTCATTGTTTCCCTAAACCTGGCCAGTCAGCACCATCTCTGCCACGGAGCAGGAAATTAATCTTTGCAGTTATTTGACTCCATCAGCTTTCTTACCTGCTGCATGCAATTGTGCAGGAATTTGGCAAACTTTGAGCTACATCCTCAGATTGTGTTCATGATAGGTCCCAGCATTCCTCCCCTTCCTTTCCTGGACCAAGCCCCCCAGGCATCATCTGTTCTCCCACCCAGCCGGGTGGAACCAGAACACCCAGTTCCCATGGGAGAGGGTTTGGCTGTCGTTTGTACAACCCAGGAGGGAATATCTGAGGTTACTGGGGCTCATCTCTTGAGCAGACAGCAAACACATGACTGGGGGATCTGAAAACTCATCTTAAATCTCCTGCTTGACTTTAATAGCTTGGGGTTGTTAAAGATATGAAAGGCTTGGAGGGTACCAGCTTAGATCCTTGGTTATGTCCCTGGTTTAAGTTATGGGCATGGATGCAATTAGTCTGAAACTTCAGTAGGGTGAAGAGAAAAAAAAATCACAAGGGAGACATAAACCAAAATGTGAACTTTTACCTGCCTGATCATACAGATGCTTTACAAAAGATGAACATGAAGCTCCTGGGTTGGCTGTGCTGTGCTGTTACAACTCTTGCTTTTAAGAAATGAGAAAGCAAATAGGAATTGGAAAGGAAATGCAGTTCAAACTTTCCTTAATGAAGATTGAAGTCAGACTGGCACAAACTCGGATCTGTACCCAAGCCCTGTTTAAGTTAAACCCATTATTTGCTCAGGGAAAGTGGAACTGAGCCTTGTGTGCAGTCCCACGAGGTCAGGAGGGGCTGCTCTGCCAAAGCCTCCCTGGGACTCTCATTTTAGTGTTTCCAGTATCTTCCTGTGTCCTTGACCTGGAAGGAATTCTGGAGCTGAGCTAATGTTAATTTTGTAGTAACTCTCTGCTTAAAATAAAACCTTCTACATTCAAATTATGGGGGTTGTAATTTGCATGACTGGGAAGAGGCAGTTTGAATTTTGTTTTTTAATTTTCAGGGATATTGTGGAGACAGAACTATCATGTGGAGAGATTCACAGCAGAAAATGGGATGCACCAAAAAGATGCAAGGAGATAAATTTCGAGCAATCTGAAATTAATTCAGAGATCCCAAGGATTCCTCACTGAGTGACCAGTATTTTGCTGAAATACCAGCATCGTTTTTCTTTCCAATTTTGTTTTCTCTCTGAGCCATATCTATTGTCTTTGAAGTAGCTGAAGCTGAGGCCAGAATTTGTGAATGTTGGGAAACCAGCAGTTCTGAGCAAGGAAAACCTTTGTAGTCTGTTCACAGGCAGAGCAACAGAGTAGGCAAATATTTTTTTTTATTATTAATATTATATTTCCAAACCTCCAGCATTTGGTCCTCAGCTTCAGCCTGGTTGCATTAAAATGCATGATGCAATCTTAAAAGTCATCTGGCCACCAAGCAAAGGCCTTCCTGGTCAAAGAGACCTGACAGGGAGGGTTTCCTCCATGCTCCTGCAGTGCCAAATGTTTCAGCATAAGGATAACAAGTCGTGGGCTAAAATTTGAGTGGCTCTGAGATGCAACACGTTGCTTCTTCTGGGAGTTGTGTTGGTTATTTAGAGCTGTGGTTAATGTGAGAAAATCAAGCCTTGGTTAAAGGCTTCAACACTTCCATCAACTTACTTAGAGTTCCAATATTAGGAATTGTGAATGTTAAGGCTCTAAACAATATGTGCTCCTTCCTTGGGGTTGCAGCTTTTCTCGGTTCCCAGTTCTTAACCTCGTGTCCACAACTGCTAAACTGGAAAAACCTTTGGATATGACTGACACTATTCCTGTTATCACATGATTTCCAGCATAGTAAGAACAAGTGAGTATTATGAGACACATTGAAAAATAAAGCCAGTATTAAATTGCATACAGCAGAAGTTGGTGTTGTGTAGCACAGGTCCTGCCACAACACTGCTGCTGTTGCAAATGGAAGCTGAAACTAATACTTTCTCTTCCAGGGATTTAAAGATCACCCTGATTCCCTGTGATTTTTATGTGTTCCTTTCAATTAATTTCAAAAGAAAAGACTACAAAAATTCAAATCCAAAACAGTTTGGATGTCATCTGGAATTTATTTGACCTCTTACATTGGCTCTAGAAGAAATCATAAACAAATAAACAAATAAAACTTCTAAGATAAAAAAGGCGCTTAATTTAATAAGTAGCTTAAAAAACAATTTGAAACTTGGTGGGGGAGGTTGCGTGTGGCACAAAAAGAAAAGGAAGGAGCACATTCCATTTTAATGGGGATGCTGCCAGTTCATCTGGTACCAACCCCTTGTCCAAGGCATGAAGAAATTCCTGCTGTGCTGAGCACTCCATGGCTTCAGCGACCTGTTCCTTAAGCTAGTGAGGTTGGGATCTGTATGTGGAGGGTTGGGATGTTAAAAAGTTGTTAAATTGTTAAAAAATACTTATTTGCTTCTGGGGGGAGTAAAATTGTAAAGCCTCTCTTTGGAAAGGACATCTTTCTTCACCAGGCAGCCTCAATACTCTTCAGGTACTTCAAATCTATGTCATGATCATCAGGGTTTGTTTTTTGTTTAGTTGGTTTTTAATTAATAACTAGCCTTCTCCATCTTATAAAACTAACTTTTATTTAGACCCAAGGGCACAGTTTGGGGCACAGAGGAGCTCCTGACTTTTCTCATAAGACATGGTCCCAGTTCTCTCCCCATCTCTTCCAACACTGCTCCTTCATGAGTCACCACTGTAGATCTCTTGGACAAAATGTGCTGCTAGACATAAAGCAAGACAAATATTTGTTTACTCTGAGGCAGACAGCTGTTTAGGGTGCTGTGGAAGTCTAAATCTTATAGTAGTTCTGCAGATGTTTTTTGTACGTGACTTTTTCTTGGAAACCATCTGTGTTAGGAGGCACGAGTTGGACTCTTTTTCCTTCAGCGTCTTTGTCCAAGAAGTTTGAGGGAGGAGAGACAGAGGAGTGTTGCCAATGTTTGGTCAAAATGAAGATCCATTTGGACTTG
Organism: Pachyramphus minor; assembly: GCA_013397135.1. NCBI lineage: Eukaryota > Metazoa > Chordata > Aves > Passeriformes > Tyrannidae > Pachyramphus > Pachyramphus minor. The sequence goes on from VYXB01008839.1 coordinate 1,201,242, forward strand.
AGCTACCAAAAAGTGGGGTTTTTTCTGGACATGTACTGGGACAATCAGTGTGGGCTGAAAAAAATCTGTCCTCCCTTCTAGGACAATGTGGAGCAAACTTCAAGTGACCTGTATAGAAGTGGTAGAGCATGTCTAGAAACAAGTCTTTGGTTTTATGCAGAAAAACTGTTTTGAAGAGTCTGGAAAGAGCTGATTTAGTGGGATTCATTTGCAAATCTCTAGTGCACCATGAGGAAAAGGGACTCCCTGAGGTGTAATGGTTGTAGGGCAAGGCAGGTTCCTCTCCAGGGATAAACATGCGCTCACATTCAAACACTTACATATTTCTATTTAGATAATTCAGCCAGCAAAACATATATAGCCAAGGGTGATAGAAATTGAGGAATGTGGACTTTTTCTTGGCAGCTCAAGTTTTGGCTTGGAAGCATTTCAGGGGAGGATTAAATCTCTCTGCTCGGCGGGTCAGGGTTGGGGTAATGGGCAAAGGCAGAGGTTGGGATACGGCTGAACTGGGGATTAGTGCGGCACGACGGCGGGTCTGGGGCTGCTGCAAACGAGGATGCAGATGGAAATATGTCAAGCATCTTTCATACAAGGCATTTCCAAATGAGCTGTGGTATTTTCAGGAATTTTGAGCCTGTGGAGTGAGGAGAGATGGATGACAGAGCTGCTACCTGTGCTCAGCGCAGGGTTCTGTCTGGGGTTAGGTGGGAAGTGAGAGTATTGTGCTCCAGGCTTGTTTGATCCTGCTTTGTTTGCTTTGTGGGAACTCGAATACCTGAAGTTAAACAATGAGAAAACGACTTTTGTGCCCTGACATTGTTTGCTTTGTGAAATGATCCACTTTGTCATTAGTTTGCTGGTTTTGTGCAATATGCACATTGTATGCAAATTAATATGGTTAAACCAATGTCAAACAGGCTTACATTTGAGAAAACAATGTTTCTCTTGGCAGTCCTGGTATCCTTTGTTCCTTATGTGCTGAATTAATTTCTTTTGCTGGCTCTTGCTCCGTGCACATGGCCCTGGTGACTGAGGGACTTGCTGAAAGGGCTCTGCCTTTTCACTGGACAAGGTGGAAATTCCTCAGTTTTGCAAAGCTCATATCTGAGACATAACAGCTTCTGCAAAGCTTCCAGAGCAAGTCAGCAGACCAAAAACAAAGGGTGCAGTTGAAAGCTGGCCTTGGCCTCACATTTGGGTATCCCTGGATTGACAGGCAGACTGTGCCAGAAGGCTCAGTGCTGGGATGGATCCAGAGTGCTGGCTTGGTGCTCATGTCCTCTTTGCCTTGCTGCCATAAAATCCAATAACAGGGTTTTTACCTAAATGCAGGGTGCAATCACCCAGGCTCCTAATGCAAACTGCAATTTCTGGATGCATGGCTACAAATCTGGACTTCATCCACTGTCAACAAGAGCTAAATCCAGGGACAATGCTGGTGTGTGCTGCACTCAGGGTGGGTGTTAATGGCCTCTTAAACTGTGAGCAGGGCCAGCAGCACTTCCAGAATGAAGTGTCTCAGCCATTTTTCAGGTTGTCACAGTGGTTCTGCTTAAACATCCATTAAAACAGGTTCAGGTTTGGGTTTTGGTGTAAATGAAGCCCTCGGGGTTTGTGCAGGTTGATTCAGGGGTAGTATGAGCAGCAGGTCTTTGTGGCCCTATAAAATGCTTGATTTCAATGTGTATAAGCATCAATAGATATCTGAAGTTATCTGAAGGCAGAGTGTCAAGGGAATGGAGCTGTGAAACAAATTTTCTTAATATGTAATCTAAACTTCCCACAGTGCTGCTTGGGGCCAGACTCTGAGGTTTTCAGTGGTTTAAATGGAGATGTTCACTCATTCCAGGGATGTTCACAGTGGAGCCCCTTGGCTGGGACTGGGGAGGTGGCGATGCAGGAGCAGCACTGGAGGAGAAGGGACTGCTCAACATATGTGCAGGAGGGTTTTGGGCTGAACCCATCCATTATTCTCGTGTTTATTTCTCATTCCATCAACTGAAGTTGTGTTTCTGGCATCTGTTTGTTTCCTTTGGGCAGTTTTAGTTATATTAGTGTAAATATTTTCTAGTGATTGTCAAGTGTCCAGTTTACTTTAGTTTCTTGCAATTTCCTGCTGTAGCTTGAAACAATTTTTTTTTTTTTTAAAGGCATAAAGTCACCCTTCCCATAAGCACCAAACTCTTGCTTTTTCAGGCAAAAGTCATACCTCTGAAATTTCAAAGGCGCTTTTTCATGATTTGAGAACTGAAAAAAAGAGGTGGCACCTGCACCATTGAGTGAATTCTCCTTCATGGTTGTAAAATGGTACAATGAACCTGAGTGAGTCACTTCTGTGGGAGTTAATGACCATGGAAGATTTATGATCATGCTCTAGTTGTTGTTTATCCTCTTCTTTATACCATCCATTCTCTCGTGAAACTTATTTATGTTGTTGTGTATCTATATAGATTCATTCTACCAACGGAATGTCTTTGGAAAAGTCATTGGGGTGTATGTGTGCTCTGCAAAACATATAAAAAAATAAAATTCTCCTGGTTGCTGTAACAGTAATACCACAATAGTTTCTCAGAGTGAGCCATGCTGAATTTCTCTAATCTGGGACTCTATTTCTCTTTTTTATTCTTCCAGTGTCAAGGTACTCTTTTTCCTACCTTTCCTACTCTTTTTCCCATTCAGTTTGTGGGCAAGTGAGAGCTGGCTCGTGCCCTGGGCTGCTCTACTTCTGCAAAATTAATCTTTCTTGCACCAACACAAGTGAGGGCTGGATCTTATTTATTTTACCAAAGCAAAATTTTCAATATGAGAACAATTAATAAACGATTATGGAAAAGAAATTCGGCATTTGTTCCCCAACCCCTATAAATTAGGTAATTGCCTTCTCCAGAGGGAAAGGAGTTGGCAGAAGTTTCACAGGGAACTGTTGAACTGTGGTATTTGTTTGACATGTTTTAAATGGTTTAGCAGGCAAAATCAGATTGAGAAGGAAAGGGGCTTGTCAATCAGTCAGCTTGTGTTGGGCTGTTGATGTCCCCTTGTCAGTCAGAGCAGTAACAGCTTTTGGAGGTGGCTGAGGAGTTGCTGGAGGGGAGGGGGGGGAAGCAGCTGTGATAATTTGGGTGGTTTTTTTTTTTAGACATTCCAATTTTATACAAGTGACACATAGTTTCTTGGAGGGTCTGATTTATTATTATATGGATTCAGGCAGAGTGTTTGCAAAATTTGCTCTGCTTTATGGGTATTGCAGCAAATGTAAACACACATAATTCAACAGTGCCAGGGGAAAATGAAGGTGGGAAATTGCCTTTGTCAGCAGCAGGAGGAGTTTAGAGAGAGCTGTGAAAAGGAGAGAAGAGACAGAGTTGTGACTGAGGGTAAGATTTGCTTTCATCTCCAAGAGGAATACTATGGGTCACTTCTGAGGAAAAGAGAGATGAAGTGGTGCCAGGGCTTAAGGGAGGTTTGTGGCACATGGATGGTGCCCAGCACCAGACTGGCCCCAGGGAAGGTGCCATGGGGAGTTCCCTGGCTGGAATATGGGGTTCAGGGGGCCATCAGGGCTGACCCCTGCAGCAGCTCCTTCACTCAGCTGGAACTTGTTTGAGCTCCAAACACAAGCAAAAAAGATAAGAAACAGAAACATCAGCAAGAGAGAGGTTTGACAGCCAGAGTTGTGCAGAAACCAGATGTCATTCTTCATAGCTTGCTTTTACCCAGGAAACACAGGTTATTGCACCTCTGCCTCAGGGTGAGGGAACACCTCCCTCCCAAACCAAAGTGTGTTTTAGGGGAAATTGTAGCCATGGTTTCAGTGGGCTTCATGGCTGTGGGTCTGTGCAACCACTCACATGTATGTGGCAGTGATGTAGAACACGACCTAAGACTCCCATTACCTTCCCCAGTACCCCCAGGAATAGGATTTCTCGTTCAGCAGATGTCATTTTTCTGTGTCAGACTAGTTTAGGGCCATTTTTTCCCCAGTGGCAGAGGACTGTGTGGTGTGAGATACCTGCTCTGTGCTGTAGGGCAGTGTTGTTCCATGTCACAGAGGCAGTGGGATTTGTAGGGGATTCACAGCTGAGGATGGGGCTGACTGGGTGTAGCACTAAGGTAACGTGGGGAAGTGGTTGCAAAGCCAAAATGTGCTTTGGGAATTTACTGGCTTTGTGGTCTTTCTAATTATCTGGAAAATCCAAAGTCAGAATGGATTCTGAGACTGAGAGGTTTGGGGGGAGGAGGGGGAAGTACACTTTTTTGGTTATTTTGTTTACATCCTTACATCAGTTCTACAGACTCTTATTTGTTTCTATAAAACCCTGTTGGATCTATAGGTATTTCTACTCTTAGCGTGAGAGTTCTTGGAATGTTTTGTAACCCCTGCAATACGTGGAGATGTTGGGATTTGGTTTCATGTTCAGACTGGGCTTCATTGCTCAGTACTCCCTAAATCCCTTAGTCCTGACCCGTAACACAAACTGGCTGTGCATCATTCAGCTAGGGATGCAGTAAATGCTGATTATGAATACTGATTAATAATCAAATGACAGCAACCCAATTCTTGGAGGAATGAGCCAGATGTGCTAGAAAATTTTCATCTGTGGGGAGAAAAACATCTGAAGCAGTGGTTTGAAAACATTATAATCCTGTGACCTCTACCAACATGCTTTTTCCTTTTTTTTTCCCCTGATTTCAGTGTTAATTTCCATCTGTTACACTTCAATATGTGGATAACTGCCCTTCCAAAGGCTTCATTTATCTCCATTTCACAATTCAGTGGCAATATATCTACATTCACGCAAGACTCTCAAGGTTTCTACTTGAAATACTTTTAGATCCTCAGGTGAAATTACATCCAGTATATCAACAGTGTAGAAGTGTATCCTGGAATCCAGAAAACAAAATTGAAAGCAGGAGATTTTACTTATGTTGCATTTTAAATCTAGGTCTGATTTTTGTTAAAATCTTGGCAAGGTGCAGCAATAGGCATTGTAAGTTAATCAGTGTAAGATGAAGGCCAATCCTGCTGCTTCACTTTGGGGAGAAACCTGCCATTTTTTACTGTCTTTCAAGAACAAGGCAGACTTGGAGAGTTACTAAAATCTTTGTACAGTACCTGGAGATATGACTTGGAAAATAGCAGTCTATGGGCAAAGTGGCTCATTAAATGATAAAAAGCTTCAACCAAGTCAAAAATTGACCTATTTTGGAAGTGAAATCTTACTCTTTGATTCTGTTTGGCAAATCTTTTGTTCCCTTGCTGTGTCAAAAGGATGTACTGTCTCTCCTGTGCCCAGGCATCTGCAGCTTTGGTCTGTGTGATCCCACCACTGCACTTACCCTTAACACCAAAGCAAAAGAAAGTCAGATGCTTCTTGTCTTTCCCCTTCATATGTCTTTGGCCTGGTTTCCTTCTCCCACCATGTTTTGCACAATTTTTCTCGAACTTGGACTCCTTAAAATACAAGTGGAAACTGATGGTAGTATCCAAACTTAGTAACATATTGGATAGCTTTGCACAGAATAATTGCCTCTTTCTTTTCATCTCATCTCAATGTTTAAAGAACAACAATACCTCATCTCCTCTAAACCTTTGAACCTTTCCTGGATATCATTTGGTAAGTTAAATTGGCAATCCAGCATTTGTTTAGCCGATCTCTAAAATGCACAGATGACAAAATTCAACTATCTGCAGGTAAAAATTTGTGCCTTGGGATTGTCAGAAATAATTTAAGTTTTCTGTTTGATCCTCAAGATGCTTTTCACTATTAAAAGACATGAACATCTCCCACACTGCTGCCTTTCTATCCTATTGAACCTCCTTTCTTACTTTAAAATGGGAAGAATAAGTTTAGCTGTCATGTCAAAAGATTTATAAACCCACTGCTTTATAGACAACTGAAACTGTGGAGCTGAAAATGGTCTAAGTACCTCTGAAAGATGCATTTGGGTAAATGGTAATGAGTTAAGCATCTGGAAAAAGAAGCTGAGCAAAGTCAGTCACTTCATTAAGGCTTTTTGAGCCATTTGCAAGACTGGTGAGCCTGATGCAGCCAAATAAACCTGACTGGTCACCAAATAAGATGCATTGAATAAGTAAATGAGCCATGGTCGCACAAATTACAGTGTTCATCTTGGGAATTCGTGAGTTTAAATGCATTTTCAGGGCTCCACAATGTACCTCACACCTCAGCCACGTGCTCGGAAGCAGCTTTGGGCAACGCACCGGCCCTGAAGAGGATTTTGGGCCACAATGAAGTTGTTACTGAAACATTTCCCAGATGTGTGAGCAATATATCATCTCCTCTTTGCACTTCAATACAAACAACCATTGCCACTGGATTTTGAGCCAGAGCAGGCCCCAAACACAGTGGAAAGGGGCTGTAACAGAGTTTGCCTTTGCAAATTTGTGCGTATTGACTCGTGCCATTGCACTAATTGGACCTGGTCCCCACCTCTGAGGCATGGCACGTGCCAGAGAAGTGTCAGCAGCTTTCTGCTGTCTCAGCCATGGTTTTGTACATGCTGGTACACCTCTTTTCTGCTCCTGATCTTCCCACAGCTGTTTTATTCTCACTCATTGCCAACCCTATATTGAACAGCCACATTCCCAGCCTGGAATGAGCTCTCCTGACTCTGATCTCTGCAGCCTGGACTGAGCTGGGTGTGGACAAAGGGAGGTTTCATGTCTCTGTGTCCAGGTATCTTAGGTTTGAGTTGTGCTATCTTCTGATGGAAGTTGTAATTAAATTCTGGGCTACTGTTTTATATTTCAAGGGATTGCCCATAGGTTTGTGCAACTGTTGCCCGTGTCCAGCATGAAAGTGATGGTGCTCTTTGATTTTATTCTGCTTTTCTTTTTTTTTTTTAAATTAATCAATTCCTCTGTGTTAGCCATTGTGCTCCTGCTTGTTAATTGAATTCAGACTCGACAGGGATTAAGCATGGCTGGAAGCCTAATTCTTTAAATGGAGACACAAATGCTGCTCTTAAGTTAGTCATTAATGGCTTTTATTTATTAGTTCTTATAAGTGTGACCACTTAGACCTCACCTGGCAATTTTAACTGCAACTGCCTCAGCATATTTCTGCTGGAAGCTGTGCAGTGTAGGTCAGGTACACAGCAGTAAAAGGGATTATATTGTTTTGATCATTCACACTTGCTACAGGAAACACTGTTCTTTCTAGGGAGTGAATATGACTGTAGCACGTGCTGTTTCTGTCTATGTAATGGAAACTATGTTTTTCATAAGAGTTTATGTATTCCTTTGTTGGAAGGATCTCAGATGGGTGGGAAAGCAAACTGTTTACACACAGTCAATCTGGTGTTTGCCCAAGGTCGGCAGGGAGAGAAGTCACTTGTACTTTAATTATATGCTCAGTTAAAATGAGGAGAAGGTCAATAATTAAATCTTTAGCATGGTGAAAACTTAAAGTCTAAATATGGCATTTTAACAAATAACAAAACCCAAGGTTTTTTTTAAAGAAATACTTTTCCCCCCCCCCTCTGCATCTCTTCTGTAAAAATTTTTCATCACTGATTTCATTGCATTATCAGGACTCAAATGAGAAACACTGCTTATGAGCAAATATAGCATCTGAATGTGGGCCAGAAATTCCTTTTACAGTATAAGCTTTTGTGTGAAATAAAAGCCAAACAGCTGCTTACAACTTAAGTCTGAGTAAGTGATCTAATACTATTGCTCTGGTCTCAAATTTGAGGCTAAATTGTTTCTTTGCCAAAGACCTTGTGCCAACCTACCTGGTCCCAATTTGTGAGAACAAAGTATATTGTTTCTGCTGCTCTGGGACTGAAATCACTTAATTTGCCATTTTTTCCCATTATAATTTCTGTCCTGATTTGTGAAGCATCCACAAGATTGAGAACTCAACTTCTCACCTCCCGTCCTCCAGGAGATATCTCAAGTAGGAAGATCCTTGCAAGGCTGGTCTGACATAATGTGTAGGGATATTTTATTGCACTTGAAGGCACTTTCTGACCATTAGTGTAGTTGGCTTTGGTTGATTTTGCTCTTTTTTGCCTCAGATCTTCTATTCTCATTCTTGTTCTCCTACTGCTGCTTTGCTCTTCCTCAGCTGCTCTCCAGACTTTCCCCAGGACACCCTCTCACTGTGTGAAACCTCTTCCCAAAGGATGACTGTGAGACCACCAGAGACCCTTCCCCAAGCATTAGCCATGATTAAGCCTTTTGGCATCAAAACTTCCCCAGTCCTCAAGAAAAAGCTTAATTTTTTGACAAGGCAGATGTCCCAAAATGACTTTAAGTAGAGGTTTCGAAGGACTTTGGATGCTCCTCAACACAGGAGATAACCAACCAGAAGCTGTATACGTGGAGCAACTTAATTTTTAAGTTGTCCAGTTTCTCCTCCAGACAACAACATTTGGACAGTGTTGGAAGGACAGAGGGATTGTTTCAAATAACTAAAAAATATTGTGACCCTCTGGCTTTTAAATTTAGACCACTGACTTTCATGCTTTAGGAAAAATGTCACCAAGAAGGGAACCTTTCTAGCTATGAAAAAGACAGAATATTTCCTATATTCTGTGCCCTGTTAGGCACAGACTGTATCTCAAATATACAGTTATGCACTTGCCCTTTCACAAAAAGTTGTGATGTCCAAAGAATTTGAGTTGTGCTGCAAACGTACAATTAGAACTTACATTTGCAATAAATCTTACAGGAACATATTAGCAGAAGGGAGAAGAGAAACCCATAGGCCAAGAAATGTCCTGTCCCCTCCCATGTTGGTGACTCCCTTAGCTTGCACCCAGAGGAATTTGGGGTGGCCCCAGCCTTGTTCATCACTGGGCAAAATCGAGATTTACATGCTTGTTCTAAAAATTTCTTATTTTAAACGAAACTAAAAATAAGGACAAACATAAAATATGGACACACACAACAGGTGTGTTGTATTTACAAATTTACATTGTTACTGAGATTTTATTCTACCTAAAAGAGAGAGGACTTTATTTTCTCTTCTTTTTCCTTGGGTCAGCAGTTCTCAGCTTGTGGATGGTTTGCTTTCTTCTCGTGACATTTGGGGACATGATTTAAGGACATATCAGTGTTGGGTTAATGGTTGGACTTGATGATCCTAGATGTATTTTCCAACATAAATGAATGATTCTTACATGAACTGCTTGTTGGATAGTTCAGGCAGTGTGAATTCACACACCAATTTCACCTTGAGGGTTTGGGAGAAGGATTATCTGTGTCCCTCTTCTGTCACTTAATCCTGTTGAAATTCCCAGTGTGGGAGTTTCACTGGATGTTTTATACAGGATAAAATTATTTTGGAACAACCTTGTTAATATCCATAGTTTATAGCCATTTATTTGTGTGACACTGCTGCTGTTGTGATAAAATTACATGATGTTGTTTTGTACAGCTTTTAGTTATGTTTTACAAGGCTTCATCCTCGTGGAAGGGATTTTGCTCTTTGGGTTTTGTTTCACTGAGATGGGCTCTTTCCCTGTCTTTTGAATCATGTGGCATCATGTAGCCCTGGTCAAGGGTTAATGTAGATAATGGAAGAAGAAACAGCTCCAGAAGCTGACTTTATTTGACAGGGTATTCCTGATCTCTCTTTATAAAGATGATGCTTGTGGGGGAATGTGTAGAAAACAAGATAGTTCTTACAAAGGTGGAGGAAATGCCTCCTCTATGCAGGAAATTTGGGGTGGAGAGAGGTTTACACAGGAGAAAAATGTTTCTTTTGAAGACCACAGGAGGAAGAATTTAACAGGGTTTTTTTTTCAGAGATGCTGAAATTGTGACATGTAAGTGCAGTGTTGGATGAGTTTGGAAACAGGAAAACTTCGATTTTTATGTTGAATTTGATTTGTAATGTGGAAGCAAAATCTGTTGGTGCTATTATTGTGTTGTGGTTGTGGGCTTGTTCCTAGGATGGGCTTGGCCCTGTCCCTTGGATGCTTTATGGTTTGCACGTGGCAGCTTGTGCTCTCCTTCATAGGAAAGTGGGAAACAATGAGGGTGGAAAATCCTGACAGAAGGGGCATTATCCACAGAATGTCTGCAAGTGTGAGAATAACATTTAAATACAAAGGAGATTATTTATTTTTTTTGCTTAAAGTCTCTAATATAACTTCTACATACACTTGTAATTTAAAGTTAGGGGGATCTTCTCTAGATATGTGAGAAACCACACTTTCAGCTGCTCTCAGAGTCCTTACTTGCTGTTTTCTCAATTTTTATGTATTGAAAATGACAAAGAGTATTTTATTTTTTTTTCTCTGTGAGATCTTGGCTCTGGAAGGGCTAATTCTGATTGTAGATAAGACGCATTAGCTTTGAGTACTTCCGTGCTCCAAAGATGCAATTCATCAAAACCCAAGTACTTTGTGTCAGATCTGAATGTTTCACAAGAGATTTTGTAATCCAACATGTCAAACTTGTTTAAATGTGAGATTGTAACTGAAAACTGTAGGAAGCAATAAGTGCTTCGTTATCTTGCTTACCTTACAGAAGTGTCTTGCAGTTCTTTGGGGGGAAAAAAAGAAATTATCTTATTTCTCCAAGAAATGCAGAACTATCTCGTGTTGGAGAGGTGCTCCTGAGATGTGGATCTGCTCCTTGTGTTGGTAAAAACAGGCTGGTGTTTCACAGAGGCAGATCAAGTGATTCAATGATCATCTCTGTCTGCTGAATAAATCTGTTGGTGGTGATTTCCTGATCCTTTCCAGAGGTGACTTTGTGTTAGTAATTATTTGAGCAGAAAAAAACCCACTAGTTTACAAACGCTTTCTGAGGAAGCAGACCTTGAGGGGATCCACTGGCTCATCTGTCCCAGGCAGTGAGGCTTTGTAACCCAGTGCTGAAGATGAAAGGATGAGGAATTTCAGTCAAATGCTACTGGAGTGCTCCAGGGTGAGTTTGGCATCACTTCTGTTCCCCAGCTCTACCACCACAAGGATTTCTAGCGTGTATCCATGGAAGGAAAAGGAGTTCTGTGTTCATTTTCCAGATTCATGTTGATACAGCCATGCCTAACCAGTAAACCTCTGAAAAGAAGGGACTGAATGCCTTTTATATCTTTCTAAGTGTTTTAAATGTGCATATGGGGACAATGAACAGAGTTGGTCACTGTTCTCATAAAGCAACATGAAACCCAATATGTGTGTGTGTGTCTGTGCACAGACACTTTCTGAAAGATGTTCAAAGTTCCCGTCTCTGTCCAGGGCTCGTACTGGAGCAGCTGCCTTGGGTGCAGATGTGGGAAACTCAAATCTGCCATGAAAACTTCTTTACCTTGCATATAGCAGCTCTCACAGCTGCCAAAATATGCATCCTCTTGTTTTAAAAATAGAGGGGGGGGATATGCTGAAAACATCTGCTCCTGCCCTGCCCTGCAGCTGTGCCAATGTATTATCTGGAAATGGCCTGAGTAAGACCAGCCATAACAAGAGGAGAAAAATCCCATGTTTGATGTGAGTGCAATTGTGGCTTTATTCCAGTCACTTCTTAATTTATATCTCAAATTCAGTTTATCTTCGTGCCCTGGTGACTAAACAAAAGAGCTGTATGCACTTGACTGTTTGAAGAAACTGTCTCTGGGTGTGGGAAAAAAAAAGAAAAAAATTGCTTAGGGGTGTGGGGGTGGAATCCAGAGTATGGAGTGAGTGGCACCATCTCAGTTGTTTTAAATGGAGCATAACCAGTGCTTCAGTTTTGGTGGGTTTGAATGTATCGTTTCACTCTTTGAATGAGCTTCTGAATGAGCAGTTCTACTTCTATTTCTTTTACCATATGCATCCACCCAGGGTAGGAGGGGACTTCTCTGGCTATAGTTAAAAAAAACACTTTAAACACCCTCAGTTTGTCCCTGGTCATGAAATGCTGTGTCATCTTGAGTTAATACACTTTATGTGCAGGTTTCATTGGTGCTGGGGAATGTTAAATTTGGGACTTGGATTTGCTCTGCTGAATCTTGTTGGGACAGCTGAAGACACCCCCCCAGCTGTGCACCCCATCTCCTCCTGGATATCCCTCATTTCAGCTTAGCTCTAGATAAAGCAGAGTTTGATGCTCTATACCTTTAGTGCAGAGCTCTTGAGGTGATTTAGTCAAAACACATTTTAAACACTGCCTCTTTCTTATCACATTAATAACAGCAATACTCCAGTTTGGGTCCTGGAGCAGATGCTTTGTTCCTTGAGGTTGAGTCCAGCTCACTGATGCGTTGTGAGGAGGATGCTGGTGTGCATCCCTGCTCAGAAAGACTGTGTGAGGCTATAAGAAAGAAAACAACTTCTTGCTTCTTTTGTATTTTGAAAGCAACTGGATCACTTATGGAACTGCAAGGAGCTTTCCCCAGCTAACAGCTTAGAGGTTGCTTTCTGGGTGGCTTTTTCCTAACACAAAACGGAGCCCAGGATTTCAGAGAGCTTTCGGGGCACTTGGGCCAAATTTGAAATGAATCTAGATATTATTGTTTTGTTTTATTTGGAAAACTTCTGTGGACTGTAGGTGCTGCATGTTTCCAATCTGCCTCTGGTATTTGCTTGGAATCTTTTGGCCTGTTGGAATCCAAAACCAGAAAGGTTCACGCAAAGTGTTGTGACCCAAAACTGTTTAATCTCAGATCTGCGGCCTCGGAGCCGCAGCCTGACTTGGATACCTGATGAGTATCAGCTGAGCAAGCATCTCAGAATCTGACTTCTGCCCATGAACCATAAACCTTCTCCCCAGGGAACAAGAAAGTAAATTGGCTTTTGTGCAGGAACAGCCAGCTAGACCAGGGCCGTGGTTTCCTCGTGCTCAATACCAGACCCCACCGTGCTCTGCTGCAAAGTTCTCCTTCCTTCTAAGTGAAGCCATATGAAAAAAACCAAAATCAACATGTCTAAGAGTGGCTGAACCAACCAATTGGTTCAAGCTATTCTTCTGGTCTATCCATTCTTACCTGAAAAAACATTGATTATGTTGAAAACAACTGGGAAAATGCCAAAAGGGAAGAAGGGGAAACAATTTAAGCCATTTCAAGCTCTCAAGAAACCCCCAAAATTAAATGCAACCACTAGTGGTGTAAACAATGGTGTAAAACTTAATACTGTGTTAGAGCACAATATGTTAGATATGAGTTCCTCTAGAAAATAAGGCCCTAAAAGTAACCTTAACATTTATCATGCAGAGGTCACAACATGATCAGCTCACTGTGTCGTGCTTGCAAGGGGAAAAAAAATCCCGTCTGATTTAAGAATCCAGTAAGATAGATCTTCATTTCAGAAGGTTTTCACTTGAGTGCTGTTTCTAGCTACTTTGGATCAACATACCCAACAATTAAGTGCCCAAGCAGCACATGGCTTGAAGGAAGAGTTGTGCCCAGATTCGTGGTACAGGTCTGTGTGTATGTTCTCAGTGGAAAAGGGTGATGTGTAAGAGAAATGTAAAGGAAAACCACAATCTGGTGCCACAAGTTCTTGGATAGAATGTGCTTTGCTGGCACAACAGTTAAAAAGCAGTGTCTGTATTCAGTGGGGTTTTTCTGGGCTGTGGTATCAGGCTTGTTCTTACCAGCATTGTAAACTGTCCTCAATGAGCATTGGTTTACCTTGTGCCCAACAGGAATTTGCCCTGGCAACAATTTGCCTGTGCAGCTGAAGGGAGGGAAGGCAGCAATTGCAGCCTCTTAACCATGGGAACATGGGTTAAGGACCAGACTTCATTTAATTACATGGGATAAAAAGACAATAAACACATGTACCATAGACCTGTTCTCCTGGTGTTGATGGATTACAGTGTTCATCAAGCAGCCCAATTTGTAATTACCCAATTTGCAGTGGTAAATTAGTTCAAACAAAGGTTATTTACTGCACTGTGGATAAGTACATGGGCATGGCTTCTGTCAATATTTTGTGTGAGCTATGAAGTGATGTTGATTTTTAATATTTCATTTACTTGCCCACAGTAGATGACAGAAGTGGCTCCTACCCAGCAATTGTGAGTCTGTTTGTGAACTTTCTACCTTGTTTCTGAGGAGCTATTATTTAGATGCATCCATCAGCTCTTCCTCATAATATTTTCAAATAGCAATATATTTCATTGTCTTTCTTTGGGTTTGGGTTACTAAATCTATCATCTTACTGGAGAGCTTATGGTGTTGTCAGAAATGGTGTATTATGCCCTGGATTAAGGCTGTTTAGCTTGAACGTGACAAGTTGTTTAAAAACAGACTGTGTTATGCTTTGTATTCATTCTGCTCTCCAAAACTGCCTTTCATAACAATGTAAATAGAGGACTCCCAGAGCTGATAGAGTGGAGCTGGCACAGTTCAGAGGAAAGACTCGGCTATTGCCCAATTGACTTTAATGCAACATAAATCTTAATTACATTGAACAAGCATCAGACTGCAAGGTCTTGGGAGATGGAGTCATTAGGTAACAGTTTACAGTGAACATTTATCTTTGAACAAATTCCCAGGCCTCCTTAATTTCTTTTGTAGTCTCTTAAAGGGGTTGGAAACGAGGTTTAATATGGATTCACTTTATGCCCGACTCATTCAAGCAGCGCCCAGAATAGGCTAAAAATTGCTAAAATTGTAATTCCCAATCATGCAGACAATTGACTTACAAGGTTGCAGATGGCATTAATGACTCCTGGATTGTTCCTGGGTGTTGTCCTCTTGCTGGGGGAGCTGGGAGCTCTCGGTCCTTCTGCTCACCCACATCTGCATCACAGGACTGAGACTTGCAACTCTTGCCCAAAGTAGATACTGGGTATGATGTTCTTTCTTTTAATCCCTACTAAGATTTCTCTCCTCAGACATACTTCCTAATCCAACTACTAAATGGCAGCAGGATTCTAGATTTGGTTTCTAAAATACATCTCTTTTTTTTAGCTCTCTCTCTTTTACCAAATTGCTTTCAGATAAAAACAACGAGTAAAACAGATGAGAATGGATTTTTAATGTTTCCTCTCTCAACTTTGGTTATCTCACACTTACTACAGGCAACGTCTATAAAATATATTTGTAATTCCATGTGCTGCACCCATTCTACAGGCTTTCTTGAAGACTATAGGGGAAGATCACAAGATCATAAAATGGATTGGAAGGTCATTAAAAGATCACTAGCTCAATCCCCCTCAATGAGCAGGGCCATCTTCAACTAAAGTATCAGTACAAATTCCCTTTTTATACAGGATACTTAATTCCTTGCAGGTTTCTCACCTTCCCAGTTGAATGGCTCCAACCTGAGCCTTACATGGGAACTCTGTGTGTTTACCCTTTGATATCAACCCTCTTTTAAATTGCCTCAAAGCATCGTTACCAACTCATTACTCACTTGTTTAAAAACTTGGCCTTCCTCTCCTACACCTTCATTAGGACATTTCCTCCTCCCTAAGAAACAGCCTGTGCTTTGTGCCTGCTGGCAGCAGAAGAGGTAGAGCAGAATGGTTATGAGTGAGCCACTCTAGATTAAACACATCCAGGAGGAGTCTGTGGAAAGCCAGGGAAGGATTAAGCAAAGCTGGTGTTTAAAGCAGCCTCCACACCCCGAGGGAGGCTGAAGGCTGCTGGGGCTCTGCCTGGGGGTCAGACCTCCACAATTAGCCAGGAGGGTGGTGCAGGTAGGTGGACTTTAATTGCTCAGTTACGTCTGGTCTCCAGGGTTGGAAAAGGTGCTTCATCAGAATCGTGGTTGCTCTCCATAGCAGCTTGACTTCAGGATGGAGGGCAGTAAACCTTTCTCCTGGGTGTAATGTGGTTTCAAGGATTAATGAGCCTGAAAATATGCTTATTTTTATTTCTTTGTTTTGTTTTGTTATTTTGCCTCACCCATAGAAACTTGTGAGGAAGTCAATTCAGGATTTAAAATAGACACTTCTACGAATCCCTTGAGAAGGTATTTGGGGCTTCTGGCTGCAAGTTGCCATTCCCATAGCAAGGCACCAAGTGGGGCTTGTGGCTCCCACTGGAGCCCCTGTGAGGGCTGGAACTGTGTGGTGGTCTGGGAAGGAGGACTGCTGGACAGTGTATCCAAACTTTAAAGTGCAGAACTCCAGCCCACGGGTGAAATTGCAATTGCTGGAGATGCAGTTGCACATTTGGCCACAGAACTCTTTGTGCAACAGGGGAAATTCTGATAGGAGCACAGAAATATTTAATAGTTTTTGTTTATCATCCTTTTCCAGCAGAAAGGAGAGGGAGCAGTGTAGTTTCACAGATAAAAAGCCAGCCCTTGCTTTTTGTTAACATTGCTGTCACTCAGCAAGTGCTCCACCAGAGCTGGCTGACCTGCTGCACAAGGGCACAAAAAGTGGCTTTTTCTTCCAACCTGGCAGTGCACATGTTGTGGGAGAGGGAATGCTGCCAGATCCCAAGTAGGGAAGCCTGGCTGCAGCACAGAGACTGCAACACATGGGCATGAAGGACATGGTGTTATGGCTTTGTCAGGGACCTGGATGTTCTACATGTGCTGGAGCAGTGCTCTGCAACTGTGTTTGTTGTTTGAGTGTCTTTTTTCCCTAATTAAGGGTATTTTGTTATTTATGGTACTTTATCAATCCCTTGGCCGTTGCTGCCCAGAAGGGTAAGAATACAAGCCAGCTTTATATCTGAAATTTGGGTCTAAGGTCATCAGTGTATGACCAGATCCAGGCTGCGTCAGCTCCCTGCACTAAAAAAATTTCTTACTCAGATAATGATTACTACCAAAAGGTTTACAAAGGTTCCTTGCTTTAATTCTTTAGCTACTGTGATTTCCCAGCCTGTAACAGGCATTTGCAGCACTCAGGGACTGCACAGCGTCCCCTGCCCTGCAAAGGTTTATTTCCAGAATTTTGGAACATGTAAGATGTGGTTCTCTCTACTCCGTGAGCAATACTTTCAAATAACTTCATCACCTGCTTGCTTAGGAGCCTGATCTTGGTTTTTTCCCACCCAAATTCTGTCACTAACCCCGTGCTCTCTGCTCCCCACAGGACCTCCAGGGAGGAGAGGGAAGCCCGGCCGGCGCGGAGAACCCGGTAAGTGTCACCTTGGTCACTGAGGGCCCTGGGGGTGTCGTTGGGTGGTCCTGGAGCCTTTTAGTAATGACACTGGTCACCTTCATCTGATGGGCTGTGGAACCCAGACCTCCCACGTCCCTGAGTGCTGGATATGAAGGTTTCTATAAAAACAAAAAAAATAAAGCACTAAAAAAATAAATACAGGGTAAGAAACAATCAAAACAAACAAATCTAACTCACAACACCCACTGCTGTTGTACATTTTAGCCATCCTTCCATTTCTCCCTTGTAGCATTCAGCCCAGTTATTCTCCCATTCAATATTGAAGCGGGACTGTGAATTAGCAGAGAAGCAGAGAACCCCCAGCCATTTTTGGGTGGGAGGTGTGCTCTGCCTTGTTCTCTGTGTGTGGATGTGTCCATACAGTGCCTGCTGGCCATATGATGGATGGTGTCAGCATTTCAGAGTCAGGGTAACCAAACCTCAGCCACCTGAGCATCATTGTGCCCCCACACTGGGTGAGGCTGCAGAGCAGCCTTGCTGGGAACCTTTATTTGAGCGGGCTGTTAAATATTGTGTCTCTGTCACTTCAGTGTGTCTGGTGGGGTTTTGTATTTTTTCCCCCTGTCTTGTGAAGTGGGAAAGCACCAACCCCCTTTCAGCTGGGGAGAAGAGCTGTTTACATTCTGCTGTAGGGTCTGAGTGCTGCTGGAGAGGGGAGAGATGCAGTTGGTGTTGCTCTTTCTAAGGAGATGGTCAGACAAGGATGTGCCTAGAAAGCCACACAGTTTGCAACTGCCTCTGTATGAGAGAAAACAGCAGATTAAATGACACACTTCTGCTCTTGGGTTCCTGAACATGGAGAGAACGAATGGGGACCAGGCAGATTTTCATTTATCAAGAAGGTTAATTTTGTTCTCTGCTGCCTCTTGCTGTAGAAAATACATGGCTGGGTTTTCAAAAAGGGCAGCTCTGATCACTAATATTTTAAACAATTTTTTTTTTAATTTTGGGGGCAAGGAAATTGAGGGGGTTTGTGCTGCACACCAGCAGCATGTGAACTGGTGGATTGATTTCCATGGAAGGCAGGCATTTCCCTTCTCTTTCACTGATGGTATTTCAGTGCATCAGGTGTTTTCTGACATATTTTTGTTCCTGAAGCATCAGGAATTTACTCCTGGCCAAGGGATGGGTACTGCACTCCTGGGGGAGGTGGTGGTGGATCCCAGCCAGCTTCATTAAACCCCATTTTCCCTTGGGCTGTAGGAATAACCACCAGACAGCTTTGATTCTTTTTTTTGTTTTTTGGTTGGCTTTTGACTGTCACTAATGGCTTTAAGAAGCACAGTGGAATATGGCATTGAACCAAGGGCAGCTGGAGAGGTCAGCCAATGAATTTGATTTTGTATGCAGGCATTTGTGTAAATGCTGTCCAAAATGTGTCTTCAGCCCATACAAAAATCTGGGAGGTAGTGCTGAGCTTGCACGTGCCCTTCAGTCCCTTCTCCCTGTTTCATGCAAAAGCTTTTGAAAAGCAGAGTTTGCCCTCGTGCTGTGACATGCCTGCAAATGCCACTTGAGCATCCCTCTGAAGCAGAAAGCTGCCAGAAAGAACCAGCAAGAAAAAAAGCAGTATACAAGAAACAAACAAACAAATCAATTATTGACAACAAAAGGAAATTCAAAACATAAACCATTTTTTTCTGTATTTCTTTGCAATTGTGGAGGAAAATCAAGCAGGGTGCAGCAGCCACCTCTGATGTGCTCCATGGGGCACAGCAGTTAAATCCCAGGAATGCAGCTCAGTCCCTGTGGGTTGTCCCTGTGCTCTGCAGAGACACACGGAGTGTCCCACTGTGTGCTGCTCTTGGCTGAGCTGCCAGATGTTTGTTTTTCCAGATAGCTTGAATATATATTTCCATATTTGTTTGAGAACCTGACCATACATAAACCAGGTCCTTGTTCCTTCACCACAGCTGATAAATGTGAATAAAACTTTGTTTGTGTAGCACGCTGGTGTCCATCCCCAGGGGCACTGCCTGGTTGGAGCTTCACAGCCTCCAGACAAATGCTGTTGGAGAGCCAGAAGGCTCAGCCAGGCCAAGGGGAGCATTTTTTCTGGCAATTGTTGAAATGGTCACGTTGATAAACTTTTTCTGATTTATATCGAAACTTTCAACTTATATCTCTAAGAAGCAAGCAGAGAAACTTTTAAGAGATGCTTCTGTCCCTTTTAAAACACATCCCTCCTATTGATTTAAACCAAGACTGAAATTTGCTTTCTTCTTTTGCCATGATGGATTCAGATTAAAAAAAGAAAAAATTAATCCAAGAGTTCTGTTTCTCTAAACTGAGAATCCATCATCCCGAAAACATGCTGGGACAACCACTCTCCACCACAGAAAGACACCATATCTTGAAAGATTAACTTTTAAACCATTTCTTGGGGAGGGGGGAAATTAACTATTTAGACTGTTTGGAAGTGGGGCAAGCCTGGGTGGACGTGCTTCAAAAATCACTTGTTAAACCATGGGGATGAAGCACCACTGCCCCTGGGACCCACTGAGGGCACACTGTGGGTTTTGCTGGGCCCTGACTCTGGGCTTGGCTTAGTTTATTTTCTTGCAGAGAAGCATAAAGGCAATAAGTTCTCCCCATGGGAAGCCCTGGAGGGCAGGGGGGACCTGTGCTGAACCCCAACCTTCCCTTGGGCTTCACATCTCTGGCGGCAGCTGAGCTTCCTGTGTCCCCACTGTCATCCCTTCCCTGACCTCAGACACAAAGATCAAGTACCTGGGGGAGTGTTTCTGCTGCTGTCAGCCCAGCTGAACAAACCAGGGGAGTAATTGAGTCAAATGGCTCCATCTGACACGTTTTATTTACTCTCTCCATCACCTGGCCCTGTGGGAATCACTGATGCAGCAGTGGAACAGCAAACGTGTCCTGGAGCTGGTCACTGCAGTAAGTCACCCAGGCACCACCAGAGTGAAAGAGGCTACTTTTAATAACCAATTTATTCCATTCTTGCTACCCTGAGGCTGCTTGGTGTGGTCCAGCGTGCCCCAAGCTCCATCCCAATCCTGCCAGATCCAACACACAGCTCCCAACATTCTTACTCTTGCACACGAGCATCAGCAGATTTATTTTGCAGCTGGAAAGTAAAGCCTTGAAGACCCACAGGCACCCACCCACGGAAATAGCTGGTGTATAAACAGGGAAACACATTTTCATACAGCTTTAAGTGGGATTTTAAGCCTTCTCTGAGTGTGAGGTGGAAGGAAGGTTTTGCAGCACTCGCTGTCGTGGTGGGTGCTGACAGCCAGCCTGCACATCTCAGATACAGTTCTTTGTCCCTGCCAAAGGCAAAATCAGGTTTAATGTCATGTTTAACTTACTCTTTCAGTGTGAGATGTCCCAATGAGGACACAGTTCAACTGTTGGAGTGAGTGTTTGTGAAATAACATGGATTTTCTCCAGGGACCTGGGAGGTTTTGCTTCCCCTCTTGCTGCCACCTGGTGCTGTGTGAGTGGGATGGGGTATGGATGTGCAGCCCTCCCTGGGCTCCACCTTTCCAAATTTATATTGTGCTGCGAATGTTGCTTTAATCTGAACTTCTAAGAAAGCTTTAATTCAAAGGGGGTTTTTTGTTTGTTTGGGCGGGTTTTTTTCTTACACCTATCCCATTTATGCAAATATCCTGGAACAGGGAAGAATTTAAAGCTTTTTTTTTAAAGAAAAAACACAAAATCATTTCTATGCAGGAAAATATCTCTCTCCTAGCTCTACATGGACTTACATCTAATATTTTACACTTAAATCTTTCAAATCTATTGGCCATGTGATTGACTGAGCAAGTGCAAACATGTAGTTGTTCTTATTCAGTAAGCATGTGTCTGGATGTATGTGGGTAAATCACACAGAAATTTGTATTTATTTGGGATTTTTCACTTCCTTGTATTTCTCATACCCAAGGACTTTTTTCTGCTGAATTTCAGGAAAAATCTAACTTGTATCACATTTAGATTTTTGGCTGGATAGGAGTTAGAGTTCAATACACAGTGATAAATAATTTTCCCAGACTCTCTGTGACTTCCTATGACTGTAGCAGTTGTTCTCCTTCCTTGTTGTCCAGTTACTGCAGTAACTGTTGACCCAGTTACTCCCCTGACAACATCCTGAATTAATAACTCTATATGTGTGTATATATGTACTGGATGTGTGCATAAATATGCATAGCTATGTGTTTATATCGATATTTATGCAAATGCACACATATTGTTTTTAAATTAGCATTTTTTACATCTTCAGATGGCCACACATGTGTTTGCTGCCTTGGGGATGGGCTCTTTGCTCATTAGGGCTGCAGAAAAGTCTCCTCTGACTCTTCCTGAGCTGTTGGTAAGGCCTGGGTGGTTTTGTTTCCCCTGCCTGGCTCTCCCCTCTCATGGCAGGAAAGCTTGCATGATGAATGATTTGCACATTTAACAGAAATGGTATCTTATCCCCAAAATTCCCAAGCTGCAAAAATACTTAGAAATAAATGACTGTGACCTGTCATTTCCCATATGTTTGTGTACTGCTGGGGATGATGCTACTGTGACCTGCTAGGGCTTTGGATATACAGAATAACATGAATGTTAGTCGATCAGGAAATCTGGGTCATTTATTTTTAATGAGTTTCTATTTTCACCTCCTGCTAGCACAGCTGTCCACATTCTAAAGGAATCTCTTGGTGTTTCCAAATATCTCCACCCCTTGCAGGCTTGGGTCCTAGGTGTTCATTCCTGCTGAGCAGCAGCATCATCCTTGTTCAGAGCAAATCAATCATAAACCAAAATCTGTGTGTTTGCAGGTTAATTTGCCTTTCTCCTCTTCCTTCTGAAATCAGCCCCCAAGTTTTTGTTACAGAATTTTAAATACACAAAGGCTGCTTCCAACTTTTATTTGTTATAGGAAGAATTTCCAAGTGGTTTCGTTCTTTCTGATTCTCACAAGTCAAAATTATTAGCAGTAAATTCTGGCAAATTTTTCTGAGAAGATTGTGCCTCTTATGCAATGTGCCCACCCTGGTGAGAAGGCTGGGTGGGGGGCAGCCCTTGGGTACATGATCAACGTCATTATTTATTGTTGGCTTGCAAAATATTTGACTTTGTTCCATAGGAGACAAGTGTCTTTTGGCTGGACTGTTGAAAAACATGTTCAGCAAGCCAGACAGTGGTGATGTTCCTAGGAGGAGAGGAGATCAGTTCAATAGGTTTCACTTGATGCCTTAATGGAGGTTCATCTCACCCTGTTTGGCCAACAGCACAGAGAAAGATTGGTGTAGCTCCACTGATGTGGCTGGAGAACATCCCAGGGTCCATCTACAGAGCCTTCCCCCATTCAGCAGTGATTCCTGGATTTGAGAGGGAAGCACTTTAAAGAGCACTTTCCTGCACGTGTTGGAGTTAAAAACAGTAGCTGAGAAAAGGCAAAAAGGCAACAAATTCCAAAGAGATTATAATTGGGACATGATTGAAATCCCATATTAAAATAATTTCCTGCCTGCTTCTTATTTGAGACTCAGTCTTTGACTTTTCCACAGAAGGGCTTTTGTGGGCAGCTCGGTGTGAGGGAGTTAATAAATCGGGTTTATGATTCTCAGTTAATAAATTGGCATAGAGCCACTGACTTCTGTATTCAGAAGAAATTAAACCTAGGGGAGTGAGTTCAGAGCTTGTGTGAATTTTGGCACTAAAGAAAATGGGCTCCTGGCATGGGGTAGGTGTGGAGGTTGTCTCCTGCACTCAGCTGATGGCTGCGTGTGGCACTGACAGTGTTCAAAGGACAGACACAGATTGAGGAGATGGTTTTTGGTTCACTGCCAGTCTTTACTTGCTGCCAGTCCTCATTCTCAAGCTTTTCTTGTTTTTTGGTTTTTTAACTCAACAATGTTTTAGTTTTAAAATGAATTTTAAAAACCTTGGAAAAAGCTTTTGCTTGAAATATGCTTCTTGATTAATATTGTTGAATAACCTAGGATGAACAAAGCTGATTTTTTTTCCCCCTTCAGTTTTAATTTTCTTCCCATTTTTTCTTTTCTGAGTGTGATTAGTTTCTGGTTTTGATCAGAGCACGAAGAAGTAGAGCAGAGTTATAGGCTGCCTCGTGAACAGGAGTGCCATGTGGATTGCTTTGAATTAGGGTTCAGTGTTCACCTCTGTTTAGCATCAGCCTGGGCAAACAGTGGGAAAACTGCAGAAATTAGTGTGGCAGGTGGTGAAAAGCCCTGCACTGCTGGGGAATATGGAGGAGATGTTTTTTTTTTTCCTTCTACTGCCATTAATCGCAGTGCCAGACTGTGACACTGGCAGCCCAAGTCTCACGTAGATGTGAGGGGTATTCCCCTGGATCAAAGGCACTGTGCTTCAATCCCCTGGCTCCTCTGAGAACAGCAGAAACCCTGAGCAACCACCACGTGGAAGTGACACAGGACTGTGGGGTTGTGTGACTTGTGTTGGGGTCAGGGAGTGAGGAGAACCAAGCAACATCTGGGATCTGTGGAAGTGGTGGCAATGTCCTCGTCGGGTGCCCACTGCACCACTCCTCTGGCTTTTGTAAGAGCATCTCCCTCTCCTTTTGCAGAACCTGAATCAAAAATAAGGTCTGTGGGGAAAATATAGCTTTTATTCATGTAGGTTTGCACATTTTTCCAGCCACATCTGCCTGCTTTTTGCTGGCACTGCTCTGTGGCTGCAGGTGATGCCCTGCGTGTGGGCAAAGCCTTGTGCCCGTGGTCTTTTGGGGGGAGAGGGGATGGCTCTTCATATCCATGAAGCCTGGATGCTTCTGTTTCTAATCCCACACTGGAGAAAAGGTGGGAAAAACTTGGTCTTGCACCCCTGTCAGCACTGCTGTGCCAGCAGCACATGTGAGATGGTCCTGCAACAGGAGGATGAAGGGGGTGTTAAGTGTATCTGAAAAGTCATCCCATGGGACTTGAACTGGGAAGTCCTGAACAGATCTGATGTTGGTTTCTGCTGTGTGCTGTTTTATCAGATTATACCTTTTCTTTGTAATTAAGTGACTTTTGTTTTTTCTGTTTTTCTTTTGTTTTCCAGGACCTGCAGTAAGTATCGTGGATTTTACTGGCTGGATCAACAAAGTTAAGGCTTCCCCTTCCCCTGCTTTTCAGTGTCCTTGCAAAAGCACAGCATTTTTTGGTAGAGGTGTGTCTGGAAGCAAAATTGGTACCAGATGCTGCTGGGGGTGTTTTTTTATGATTGTAGACAAATAGAAGTAGGGGAGGAGTATTTTAAAATGTTTAACTTGCTGCCCTGGGGGACTTCCAGCAATTTTAAGCTCAGAAAATATTCAGTAAAAACAGAGTTCTCCTTTTAAAGAGTTCTTTAGTCTGTCTTCATTTAACAGAAACAGTGCTGTACTAATATTTTAACATGTTGGTGGGTTTATTGGTTCTAAAGCTTTGTCTTCCTTTTCTTATCTGTTGTGTTTCCATCATTTAATACGGGTTTGGTCACTTCACAAGGGGGGCTAGATAGAAAGCCATAGTTTACTTGCTTCTCTCTTTGAAGTCTTGGGGGAATAATGAGCATTTCTACCAATGCAATGAGAAAATTTATGGGGAAATAGTTGTTTGAAGGGGTAATGGTTGAAAATGTGTCAACTCCTCCTTCCAAGTGTTCGGATGTGTTTTGGCTGTGCCACCACGTTCAAATCTGTCGTTCTCCTGCTGGTTTTGGAGCAAGAATTCATGTTTTGTTTGTGTCCTCCAAGCTGTTGGGGATTGTTTAAAAAAAACCAAGAAAGATTATGGGTATTAGGTGCTTCAAGTTTTCCACCTTTCTTCCCCCAAAAGGAGGAGGGGAGGTGCAGGCTGTTTGCAGCCACATTTCCTTCTCTGTCGTTACAATAACAGAGATGTTTCTTCGTGTTATTCTTTCCCTATGGAGCCTCACTGGGTTCAAAAAGGGATCATTTCAGGAAAAATTAAATTTGGTTACTATTCCTGGGCTAGATCATTTTCAGTTCTGTAAATGTGTTTGGAAGCCAAAAGGTGATTGGGGATGTATTTCAAGCGTTGGGGTTGTAACAGCACCATGGCTTTGGTTCTCCTGGGATCAGCAGCACTGCCTGTGGGTTTAGTTCAGGGATGTCAGCCCTTGGAATTTTTGCTTCTGTTTGAAGTTCTGTTTTTAATGTAAAGACTAAAGAGGGAGTTGAGCAAAATGATTATTTGGGTGGCTTTTGAAGGAGCAAATTGGGAGGTTGTGGAGAGCATCTACTGGGGCTGAGCACAGACATGAGGAGCCAGGGAGGCCTTTTGGGTGCTGGGGTTGGTCCCCACAGGGCTTCTGCCTGGCACTTATTCTTTTTTTTTCCTCTATGCCATTCATGTGATTTGGGTTAATTATTCAAGAAAACAAGTAATTTCTCACTCAATGGCAGATTACAAGTGAAGAGGATACTGGGATGTTGCCTATTTAAAACTCCATATATGCACTTTTTAAGGGACGTTTTCCTCTTGGCTGAAGTGCTTTGGCTTGTCTAAAATGGATGTATTTGGCTGTTTTGGTCGTGCTCCTGCTCAGGGGCTGTTATCAGCCCACACGCAGCCGGCTGGGTTACAGTGCCTCACGTGTGCTGTCTGGTCACGTTTATTGTATGTGATTTGACATAGGCAACATATGGTGCACTATTAATTTTTCTTTGTCTCTAGTTGGTTTCATTTCCTGGTTCCCACGGCACTATTGAATTGCAAACAGAGCACAGGGGAGATTTAACACAAACAAGACCTTTTTTATCTGGGGGTTTTTTTTCCCCTCTCCCCTTGCCCTTCTTTAAAAGGCAGCTCCTGGTTTAGTTAATTTTTGGTTTGGGGATTTTTTTGCCTTTTTTCTTTTTCCCCTGTTTTTTTTATTCTGCTTTTTAGCATAAGCAGCATTTGCCAGAGGCTTCTTTAAGCATAATATATAACCCCTAGAACCCACAGAACCACAATGTTATTTTATTTCAGCAGTACTGTATTTATTAGTTTCTTTTGTTTCTTGATTTTGGCCATAAGGAATCGATTATTCCTTACATGTATAGCATCACACTGCTCAAAGTGTATCCTCAATTCTCAATTCTGTTGTTCCCGCTGAGCAGTTGTTCTGGTATTTTATTTTTTTGGCTGTCATAATCTAGTTATGTGTATGAAATTACTAGAATTTGTGGTACAGGATTTGTGGCTGCTGGATGATTGATTGTCCTGTCTGTGAGTAAGGGGGTTTCTGCTCAGATATGCCATAAAACCTCTGTTTTGGAGGGTATTAAAATCACATGCTGGGTAGGAAATTTCTACAATTGAAAGATAGACTTACCACAGACTGTAATTAAACATTTACAGTCCCAGATATTAGCAAACACATTATGTATTAGCGAGGGCTGGGCGTTACGAGTGTTTCCTATTTATCCGTGTGTGCTCCAGTGCCATACATCTCCATAAAAATCTCACTGTACACTTTATCCCAAGGCTGTAATTTGTTAAATAGGCAGTTGTTGGAAGTCAACACTGTTTCTGGATGAACCAGGAGGGTGCTGCAGGGGTGCCCAGGCAAAGGGAGGGGGCTGCTCCATGCCATGAGAAATGCCTGACTCCAGCTCTCCGCCCGCAGCATGCTGACATAACCTGTGTTTTATGGGAGCAGATGACATTGCTGTTCCAGAAACACACTTTACTGCCTACTTGTGTACCAGCTAATACTTAACAGCTCCTTCCAGGGAATCTACCTTAGGTCTGGCTTGCAGCAGGCTCTGCTGTAGCTCACGGCATGTTTAACAGCAGCTCGGGCTGTAAATGCCTTTGGGAACCTCCCGAGGGGAGCAGAGGAGGTGAAACATCCCGAGTGGGCTGTGTTTTCTTCTGCTGATCTCGCAGGTGTTACTGGCAACTCGAGCAGGGTCTTTCCCTGTGGCATCAGCTGTGCTTTCTGCTTGGTTGCAAAGTAAAGCAAAGCTCAGAGGTGAGCTGGGAGAGCTGCATCCTGTGAGGAAATTGATGGATCTAAGGGGGGAAACCTTTGCTGAATCGAGTGCTGGGACAGGAGGTTGAAGCTCAGTGATTGCTGTCCTGGCTGCTGGCTCAGCAGCCTCCCCAGTCCCTGGGTGTTTCCAAACCTCTTGGTACCCCCATCCCAAGGCAGGTTTATGGCCAGGATCCCGTGTGTGCCATGCACATCCCTGGCTCCAGGGGCAGCAGGGGCTGAGCACAGGCAGCAGGGGTGGGTGTGAGTTGGCAAAGCCCTCGGTAAGTAGCCAAAGGGGGGGAAGCACGAGATGAAAATCTGGGCAAAATACGATGTAGATGTGACAATTCCAATAGGAAAATTGCCCTGAGAGGTTTCTCAGGAGTTCAGTGCCAGGGCTGGCTGGGGAGCTGATGGCCCAATGTCCTGCCTGCTGCTGTGTTGTGCTGCTACAGATGCATTGACTGACTTGTCTCCCTTGTTCCCCCCCCACAGGGGCAGTCAGGACGTGATGGTTACCCGGTAACTCCGCTATTCCTTTTATTTTTGTTCTCTTCTCATCTGGTCTCTGTGGTCCTCTCAGTCTTTTTTCCTATGGCTTGAATTTCTTTTCCTTTTTTGAGATTTTTTTTTTTTTTTTACCTTCTTGCCTCCTTCTTTATCAGCAACAGCTTTTGAGGGATTTAGCCCTAAAAGGCAGAAACCTGTGGAATAATGTTTATTGGGGTGAAATACTTGAGCCCTTTAGTGGTGGTATTCATGCTCTTGCCTAAGAGTTCACCGGACTGCAAAGTTTAGTGAAGGGTTTGGGATTTGTCCCACTTGGAGCTGTCAGTAGCCAAATTTGAGGACACTGGTGAAAGAACCTCAGGTGTTGAGATAGATCCTCATTTACCCATCTCCAAAAATTTTTCCCTGGGAGCAGAGATGTCCTGCTGTGATGTGCAGAAGGAGGGAGTCCTTGTTCTGGCCAGATCTCAAACCACAGGCTCTTCTCTGGCTCCCCTCATCCCACTAATGCACTTGGATGGCCGTGGTGCTCCTGCTCCAAGGGGATCGATGTTTGGTGTAATGGGTTGGTAAAAGCCACTGTGTAGGTTCTCCATGTTCACAGCACATTTCCATCTTTATTCCTGTTTTTTGAATGGGTGCAGCAAGTCCTGTACTGCCTGTTGCTCTGGAAGAGGCCTCTTGGCTGTCATAACCTTCTCCTTCCTGTGCTTAATGCCCCTTTTTCTTTCTTTTTTTCTTTTATTTCTTTTTCCTGAAGGAGTGTGTTAGGAGAATTCCCTCTTTGTCTCTTCCACCTCGTGCCCTGGCCCAGTTCTCCTTGAATGCCCATAACCAAACATCTATTGAGTTTTACGTGTCTCATGGAGCTCAAGGGAGAAGGATTGGAAGGGAATTCCAGATCTGTTTGCAGTTTTCACTTCCCCTGGACCCCTGTGAGCCTCCCTGGGGAGGACAGAGGTGTTTCCCAGAAGGGGAGTGGTGGGAGATGGAGTTAATTCTGCAGAATAAAACCTGTGCTGCCACTGCATCCCTAACACAAAGGTACTTAGGATTTCACCAAATGATTTGGGTAAGTTCAGCTTGGTGTGAGGGAGGAGCTGGGAGCCTGTGAGTGAGCAGGGCTGCCGGGGTCCAGGGAAGGGGTTTGTCTCCCTCAGGCGGTCCCTGCCTGCAGCAGCCCCGACCCCAGAGACACTGGAGCAAGGAGGTTGCACAGATGCACCAGTGGTCTGCTGGAAATGAAGACTTTAATTTATTAGAAATCAAAATGCGAGACTTCACTTTAATGGGCTGTTTAATGACAGTTTTAGGGGCTATTTAATGTCAGTTCTAGGGTGGCTTTTCGCCCTTGTGGGATGTGGTGAATCACTGCTGGATTAGCAATACACGTGGCATGTTTGTCCCTTCTCCTCTGTCATGTTCTGGCAAAGCTTGTGTGTGTGCTTTAATTGTAGAGCTCTGAGAACCAGAAATGCTGGGAGAGAACAGTGGCTGTTCCCTAGGACAGAGCACCCCACGGGCACTTTGCCCATCCCAGCTCCTGCTGGGGGATTTTGGTGCTGCTCCAGGGTGGTGCTTTCCTGGGTGGTGTTGGGGACTGGCAGTGACCCTGTTACCATGTCTACACTGGGAAAATGGCAATAACATCACCAAAAGCTTTTTCCTCCTCTCTCTTACCCCCAGGACATGCAGCCCAGTTGGGCTTTGGGGATGGTTTTATTCCAGATTTTGAATTAATTGAAAACATTGAATTAATACAACCACATGGCTATGGCTGCACTAATAACCTTTATCTAATGAGGAGGTGAGGATAATTGCATTTCCAAAGCAAGATATATACCTGAAAAAGGAGGACACTAAACATAAAGCAGGCTTGAGAGTATTCTTCAGCACAAGCATATGGACAGGTTTTATTACATCCAGTTGTGTAGTCAAACAGATTTAATTATTTAGTTCCCTTCAGGGTGATCAAATAAACTCCAAGCTGCCTCAGGAGGAGGATGTGGTGCAAATGCAAAAGTAGTAGGTGGATATTAAATGGTGTTTGGTGTCAGGGATAAGTGTAGTGACACATTCATCCCTTGACTAGCAGTGCTTTGTAAGCTGCTAGTGTACAAGTGAGCTGCAAACAAAAGAAGCTTTAAAGGGATGAAGTGATCCAGAGCTCTGGAAATGGGGCCAAAAGAGGAAACAGATTTTATAAGATGATTTCAATATTTTTATACTCAGCATCCTAAGAGGAGGGGTTTGTGCTGTACAATAAAACTTTACAGCAGAAAGTTTTCTTCTTTATGAAGTTCTGTAGGTTTATTATTATTTTTGAAACTCCAGAGAGGATTTTGTTTCTATTTTTAATCCTATGGTGTATCCTACTAACCTTGCTTAACAGCTCTGAGGAATGCTGGGATTTGCTGCTCTTCTGGTTGTGTTTGATTTGGTTTTGACATCTCATTGATCATGGATCACAACACTTACCCCTGTAATTTGCACTTAGTGGCAGTGATCATAAGCTCCTGGGTTTTGGGGTGCAAATCTGCCTGGTCTGAGAGCCTGCCTGGCTTCTTGCTCCTGAACTTGCAAGAATGCAAATGAATGCACCAGAGAGCAGTGAGGCTTTTACTCTCTTTTTATACCAAACAACTGATCTTGGAAGTTCCTTTTAGAGAAAATTACCTCAAATGACTTCTGTGGGGAAGAAGAACACGTTACCCCCCCAAAGATGGAGGAGAACTGGCAGGTTGCTTTTCTCATCTGACAGCTGAGTGGTCCTTCTTGCAGCACACCAGTGCTGGAACACAACAGTGTTCCTCTGGCTCTTTGTGCTGGTGGCTGGAGTGACACATAGGTTTGCAGTGGATGGTGTCCTGGGGGGGAACAGTGTTGGTGACTGAAAACTGCAGCATAAATGGTTCTTTTATACAGAAAAGAGCTGCTGCAGGACCAACCACTGCTGGTTTCACTGCAGTTTTTTGGTGCTTCCCACAGCCATCTTTTCTGGTGAGATGACAGCAACCTTTAAGAACAAGGGAAATCTGGAGGACACCTTTAGCTTTTGCCAAAAGACCACCTGGCTCATGCCCAAAATGAAGCACAGCCCTGAGTCTGAGGTTTGCGTGAGGGCACACTGGAAGCCGAGGGAAAGCAGAACCAGGCACTGGGACTGGGATCCCCTGGGATGTGTCCCTCATGCCTTCTGAGGAGCACCCGTGCTGCGTCGTGGTTCCCCTCGGCTGGATGTGCTGTCAGTGCGTCAGTGTCGGGGTCACTTGTCCTCGTAAAGCCGGGAGGGGAGCAGGGGGGGATTGGCTGAGCAGGGGCTGCTGACGTGAGCAGGGCGGGCAGCTGTGTCTGGGCAGGAGGAAAAGGGGAAAATGAGGAGCAGATGGAAGAGCTGGGACGTGAACAAGGCTCTGAGCTGACCTTTCAGAGCAGGGGGAGCTTTGCGTTACGTAGCTGTTCAATGGCATCGGATGATGTGAGGAGGGAGAGGAGCTGCCCTGGCTACAAGAAAGACATTGAGGGGTTGGAGCATGTCCAGAGAAGGGCAACAGAGCTGGGGAAGGGTCTGGAGCACAAGACTGATGAGAAGGAGCTGGGGGGGCTCAGCCTGGAGAGAAGGAGGCTCAGGGGGGACCTTCTCACTCTCTACAACTCCCTGACAAGAGAGTGGAGTCAGGTGGAGGTTGGTCTCTTCTCCCAGGAAACAAGTGGCAGGACAAGAGGAGACAGCCTCAAGTTGTGCCAAAGGAGGTTTTGATCAGATATTAGGAAAAAATTCTTCACCAAAAAGGTTGTGAAGCACTGGACCAGGCTGCCCAGGGCAGTGGTGGAGTCACCATCCCTGGAGGGATTTGAAAGATGTGTGGATGTGGTGCTTGTGGATGTGGTTTAGTGGTGGTCCTGGCAGTGCTGGATGGTTGGACACAACGATCTTAGAGGTCTTTTCCAACCTGAATGATTCTGTGATTCTAAGCAATGGTTGTACAGTGTTTTTAGCAGCCTTGCTCTCATCTCCTTCCCTGCCCCACATGGAGATTATTCTATACTTGCCTGCAAACTACTCAGCTCTCCTCCTGCATGATATTTCTCCTCTTTCCCAGTGGCATACTGCATTTGTGGTTCACTAGAACCCATTCCTTTCCCTCTTCCCATCTACTGGAGAGGCCTTTTGAAGCCAAAGTCTCTGTTTCTTGAGAGTTTCATCTGCCTCTGCTACTCATCCCACCCTAAAATCAGTCTCAGCCTACACTGCTACGTGACATCCCAAATTGGGAGGGTTGTCACTTGAAGTAGGAAGAAACCAAAAGAATGAAGTTGATTAATGAGGGGAATTACTTCATGTGCATGTCTTCATTAATAAAAAGCAGACCAAGGAAGAGGCTTTGCAGGAAAAAATCATGATATGAAACAGAGTTGTGTCCTATTTTATGCATTTTCCTTAGAATACTAGGGTTTATTTTTAGCTGAGCAGTGTGTTATTATATTCCTCCAGTGTATAATGTTTGCCTTCTGAATTTTGTTAATCCTGGAAGAACCCAGGCATCGTCCTGCCCATCTCTTGCAGCAGTGGGAACCTTTTGGGAAGAGAGGGAGAAAAGGTTTCACATTCTGCCTGCCTAGAAATAGCACAGCTCATTACTCGAAATAATGGAATATTGAGGATCCAGCTCTGGGGTCCCCAGCACAGGAAGAACATCGACCTGTTGGAGTGAGTCTAGAGGAGGCCACCAAGATAATTGGAGGAATGGTGTCACCCTGACAGAGGCAGGGTTAGATTGGATATTAGAAGGAAATTGTTTATTGTGAGGGTGGGGAGGCCCTGGTACAGATTGCCCAGAGAAGCTGTGGCTGCCCCTGGATCCTTGGAAGTGTCCAAGGCCAGGTTGGATGGGGCATGGAGCAACCTGGGCTCATGGAGGTTATCCCTGCCCTGAGTAGGGGGGTTGGAACAGGATGATCTTTAAGGTCCCTTCCCAACCAAACCATTTTATGGTTCTATGAGTAATAACATCCTTTTCTAGTCACAGGTAACTCCAACAATATAGTCAATTAATGGATTTATGGTAAAAGAGAATCACAGCACAGGCGTTGCTCAAGGCTGGCACTCCTTTTGGGGAATAATTGCTCGGCTGGAATGGAAATGCCCTTGTACAGGCCATGCTCATGTATTTGTATCCAATCAGGCTGAGGAGCTGTTGGAGCTATGCAGGTCAGCATCTCCAGAAACTTTCCTTTTGGGAGACTTGGACAGTGAGATAATATATTCCTTTGGCTGCAGTGTTGAAAATCCAGTTATCCACTGAAGTCAGCTGTAATGCATAAGCCAGAAATGAACTGGTAAGGATGGTAAAACTCTGGTTTTAATTAATTTTCAAGACATAAAGTGAAGCCAAATGTGTTTTTCTATGCTGATGTCTGTGAGAGGGGTTGACAGAGCACATGTAGAAGGAAAGATGGTTCCCTGACTTGCAGGAACCCAGCACAGTGGAGCACTGGAACAGAGACTTTGGTCACAGCTCTAGACCTTGGCTGTAATCAGTGGAGTTTGGGGTTTTCTCCCCTCAGTAATTAAGAATTTCAGTCAGTGTAGACAACTTAGCCAGGGAAAGTCTGTGCAAGCTTCTCGTGTGTGACCCACAAATGTATTCTGAATGCAGACAGGATGACGTGTGGGAAATGAGGAACACGTGCCTGAGCCTGTTCCTGGTGGCAGCTCCTCTGTGCCATTGTGGTTCCTCAGAGTTTAGCAGAAAGCTCTGAGGCATGTGCTTAGCCAGGCATTTTGGAAATGGCATCAACAGAAAACCAGATGTGACATTAAAAATAAACTACTTTTACAAGAGAACTATAGGAGTAGCTTAGAATTGAACTGCCTGATGACCCCATGAGGTGCCTCCACCTATGCAATTATCTCCAAGCCCTGCTTGGATGTGCTCAGGGTACAGCCTGGCAGAGTGTCTACAGGAGCCCTGCATTGCTCTGTGCCCAAAGCAGAGCATCAGGCAGTGTTTTAACTCTTCAGGAGGGCTGCCAGAAATCCCATGTGAGATAGGGGAGACCATGCTATGTGGTTAGATCTCATGGCATGTGTGGATCTCAAACTTTTCCTGGTTTTTGTTGGGGTTTTTTTGCAGTAGGCAGATGCTTTCCAGACCTTGGGTGGTAGCTCATGCACAGACATGGATTGCCTGTGCATCACATGGGTGTTTTGGCTGGTTGTGCATCACTAGACTTGGATATTTTCAAATACTGTGTTGTGTGATGAAGGCTTCTGTTGGTAAGGTATTTAGTTTTCTTAGCTAGGCTAATCAAGGCCACCACTGTAATTTGGGGTTCAGTTGTGTGTTTGTTCTTAGGAGTATCTTCACTCATAAATATCCAGACTTCAAGGAGCATCTCCTGTGTGTGAAGTCATCTGCACACATACCTCTGCCAGTAAGAGCCCAAAAGACAGAAGTTACAAACACTCATTTTACAAGGCAAACTTTGTAGTTCCAGTCTTTTTCATTTTATTTTAATATCATTTTTGTGGCCAATTCATGTAATTATTTGCCCAGAGGGAAAGCCCTCTTTAAACAGGGAAAGCAGATCCAGAGTGTTTTCCTGCTACATCCATTTACTGGCTCTCTGATGTGGAAACAACAGTGATTTTGTGAAGACCAACTCTTTGTAGCAGCACTTCATTTTCCTTTTGGTTTAGAGGTAATTCTTCCACAGGGATAATAAAAAGTTGTCTTATATCCCACCCACTAGAGGAATTGCAGATGCATTTGTTTATCCTCTGTGATTCCAGTGGTTCTGGATCAGGAGAAGAGAGAAGAGGGCCTGGTGAAGGTGCTGACAGCAACAGCAAGAAGAACTTTGCTTCCTAAATTACCCAGGGCAGGGGCAGGGATTTGGTTTCTCGCTTCTTCTGCTGCTTTTGCTCTGGTTCCCTGCTTTGATTGTGAGTGCAGCTGGTGGATCTGCATCTCTCTTTCCAGCACATTTGGGCACAGCTGTGTGGTACTGAGGCTTTGTGTGTAGGCTGAGAGAAACTGAGGAAAACATAGAAGTCTCTTACCAAAGAGAGGTAATCCAAGCAGCAGCTGTCAGCCAGGAATGACACTGCTGAGAAAAGAATATAAAGGCAGTAAGTTGCTGAAGTGTTCACTTGAAATTCCAATATTCTTCCAAAACCATTGCTTACTGACTTAAAAACTGCATTCCCACCACAGGAGCCATCTCCTCTCATAGCTGGACATTAAAAAAATATAAATCCAAAGGCCCACTGGACATCAGATCTTGAAGCAAGCAGTTGCACAGAACACATGGAACTGATTTAAACCTCAGAGACTTGGGGGAAGTCAGGGGACTCTTTCTTCCATAAAAGCACTCAGTTGTTTTGGAAGAAAACTGTCACAATGTGATGCACAGATGAGTGAGCTCGTGCCTCTGAAGTGGTGCTCAGCAGCAGATAAGGTGAGCTGGCACATCTGCCCAGGAATCACTGCAGTTCATGTCAGGAGAAGTGAACAAACTGGCTCTGTTTTGGCATCTCCAGGTGACCTTCCTCAAAAACCCAAGCAGTGCCCCATGCAGCTCCAGCCGGTTTTTTTTTTTCCACCCCTTTGCACCAGCCAGTGTTAGATTTGATTCCAGAGGTTTCTCTTGAGCATCTTTGAGAAGACATCCAGCAAAACAGAGAGGGAGCTCTGTACACAGATGGGAGAAGGCACATCCTGTGGTTAAGGAAGAGGCAGCTCCTGCAGGGGAAAAGGTCCCTTATCTCCACTTGAAACCCTGATGAACGTGGCTGTCATGTCTGGAAGACAGCTGGGAACTGAAGTGCTCTGGTGAGCCCATGCTGGAGATGCAAAGCAGGGGCTGAACGGTGAGCAGAGCCCAGAAAACATTCTGAGGATAGATAGGGTTGGGGTTTGTTTTCTCTGGGTTTTTGTTTGTTTGTTTCCCAAGGATTTCAGGAATGCTGGAAGTGTCTGTGCCCTGTGGAAGGGAGATGGGCTCTGGCAGCCCCCGGATGCCCGGCAGGGACCAGCCCAGCTCCCTTGCAGAGCCCCAACGTCTGGTTTGCATTATGGGTGAAGCTTTTAGCAAATTACTGCTCCTTTCTGCTCCGTTTCCATCAAAGAATGGGCAGGGGCCTCCCAGCAGTCTGAGGACAGATCTTTTTGGTTTTTTTTTTTTTTTGGAATAGAGCACAGATTTGTGAGGGGTTTTTTTGGTTGCCTTGTTTAACACACGCTTGGCTCTTTTTAGGCTGCTCTGCATCGTTTACCTGACACCTCTGTTGGGGGATTTATTGCTGGCAGCCTGGGCTGTGGGACATGCTTCCTTCTGGAGAAATGTTTCAGAGGAGCTTTTGAGGCTTTGGTGATGCTGAGCCCCTCCAGGTGAGAGCTGCTGCAGCTGGAGGACTCTGTGGGCAGGGAGGACTCAGCTCATCCCACTGCCCAGAGCAGCCCTTTTTCAGATAACCCCCAAGGCTGTTACATGCAGAGCTGTGGTTTGCAGGGAGATGGGTTTTGGGAACCCCATAATTGCCCTTCCTTGTAAAAAGAAACAGTGTTTTCTAGCTGAATAAGGAGAGCCTGGCTCTGAGGCCAGGCAGGATGCGGCCTGCATGTGTAAATTATTTCCAAATGAAAGCAATTAGTCTTGCAAACATTAAGAAGTGATCATGTCTCATCAACATTGCTGTTTAGTGCTTGGAAGAAAATTGTAGAAGCTGTTTGGTTTTGGTTTGTTGTTTTTTTGTTGTTTTTTTTTTTCCTAAACAATGCAAAAACTATCACCTAGTAATGAAAAAGTGGTTTTCCAGTTTGCATGTAGTCATGGAGCAAAAGGGAATTTGTGCTTGAAAATACAGAAATATGTTTTTTCAAACAAACAGAGAAAATTATTAACAAAGGATTTTTAATAATGTTGTTCGTACTGAAAAAATATTATTTTTAAGTGCAGGGCTGTTCTCCTGTGCAGCAATCCCATCCCATTCTGGTGAGGCCATCTGTGGTGTATGAAGTTAAACATGAAACTATCATGATATAAATTATCTTAATGTTTAAATAGGACAGCTCTTGATAGGAATGTTCCAATGCTGTGTTGTGCTGCAGACTAATGTGATTCTGGGGTCTCACACCAGTGACCCAGAGGTCAGGGCTGAGCCAGGAGGAACCTCCCACCAGGGACTTGTCCAGGCTCACAGCAGTGAGCTCTGTGTGTGTGTGGATAGTTCCTTATGTGACCAATTTCATACCCTTCACAGGTCTTTAAATGCAGTAGTAAATTTATTTATGGTTATAAATACTAATGATAAATAGTACAATACGAAAAATATGTATTATATTAAAATGCAATAACTCAAATGCTTTTAGAAGGTCAAACATTTACTGTAGCAGAGGTGGCATTGCATGGAGTAGAAATGTGTTAATTTATAAGGGTTAATGGTCCTTCTGCACCTGAGGGCTTCAGGGAGGGAGGAGGGAGTAGCAGCAACTGGGGATGAGGTGACATCCCAGAGCATGTCTCTTGTACTCAGCTTATTCCCAGTCAGTGCCAGTGAATCTCAGCTGCTCTTTAGAGGACTCACAGCTCATTCTTTGTTTCTCAGTGCCTTTTCTCCCCTTTCCCTTCAGCTGGGAAGCTGGGAGCAGCCACAGCAACCTGGCTGCCTTCCTGCACTTTCCTTGTGACGGGTCTGGCAGGGCAGGCTTGGCCACAGCTTCTGCCAGAGCTTTCTTCTCACACAAAAATGTGCCAAGGAACCGCATTGCCAGCAGACACTGTCCCGCCCCGAGGATTTACAGCGGGGTCTATAGGAAGGGATGGTCCCTGTTCCCTGGCTCTGCTGCCTGAAGACCCAGGGCCCTTCCCAGGGACACTAAAATATCGCGGTGCTCTTTTGTTCTGACACTTTCCTCCTCCTTAAAATGTAGGATTTTACCCCTTTTTGAAACCACAGAGACGGAGATTGGAAGGCAGCCCTTTGAGTTTGTTAAAATTTGACTGCAGGGTTCCTTCCGACCCCTCTGCTAATTTTTAGCAGAGCAGGAAACATTAAAAATAACCATGAAAGAAGATTTCCCAACTCAGAAGGATTGTCCTCTTAATAATTTCTGGCTTTGTTTTCACTAGATATTCCCCCCTCCCTTAAAATTCCTGTGACACTGTTAGAGCAAGTACCTCCCTGCCAGTAGCAGGAAAGGCACTGGAGGAGGCAGGCAGAGGGCCAGGTAGCCAGGCTGGCACCTTGTCTTGCTCTGAGCCAGAGGTGAGTGATGTACGTGGGAAATGCTTATTATTTATTGGAAGAGCTTTTGCATGTGAATCAGAGCTTGCAAGCTCCCCATTGTCCCTTTTTGGCAAACTCAAAGCTGT
Organism: Pachyramphus minor; assembly: GCA_013397135.1. Taxonomy (NCBI): domain Eukaryota; kingdom Metazoa; phylum Chordata; class Aves; order Passeriformes; family Tyrannidae; genus Pachyramphus; species Pachyramphus minor. Next base: position 1,239,130 of record VYXB01008839.1, read on the forward strand.
CCTCAAAGCCTTCAGCTGATCTCAGTGATGGGTGAATCTCATTTTTGCAAAGGGAGTGTGGCATTTTGGTGCTGTATCTCAAGAATTCTGAGCTTTTACTGTGAAACAAAATGAAAAAAGATATTGGAATTTGATTTCAGACATATCTAAATGTAGCCCCTTACTCTGAAGTCGAAATATTGTGTGGCCAAACCAAGGCATGCATGGAGACTACATGATGTAGTAGCAAGCTCTGTTCAAGCTCAAGTATCTTATCTGAGAGCTGTCTGCATTCTCAGCACCATGATATAACTATGTGTTATTAAGATGTCTTTAAATAATATATCATTAATGTATACCATAAAATCTATATCATTATATAAATATGTCCTCACCTCTTTATGAGGGGTCAAACCATGGTGTGTGGTTGCAATTGTCCCTCAGCCCTGCCCCGTGTCACCAGCTCTCCCTGCTAACCCAGCTCCTCCTGCCCCACAACCTCAGGGCTCCAGCAGATGGTGCAGATGCATTTTCTTTATCAAACTGACAGCAGCAATTATTCCTTTCTCCTCAAATGGGGAGGATGTCCCACAGAGCTGTGGTGTCCAGGTGCTGAACCAGCCAGTCCAAATTTCAATCAAAATTCAAAATGTTGAGTTTTACCTCTGCTTTGTCTTCAAGCATCAGGTTTGTCCTGGGCAGAAAATTTATCCCTTCTTCATATAATGAGCACTGAATTATGATAAGTGTGATCACTCTGTGTGTGATTTAAAGACTTGTGATCAAGAGTGGGTGAAGGATGAGTGAAATTTGCCCCTGGGCAAAAAAGCACAGCATAAAGCCACAGTGATGCTTTCCCTTACTTGGGGTATGAGAAAACTCACCTTTTTCATTGACTTTGTGCTGGGTGTTTAAGTGAAAGTGATTTTTTGGTTTTTAAGTGGGGGGAATATGGGGTTACTTGTTGTTTTCCTGTTCCTTGTTTATCAAATAAGTTAAAGATTGCTTAATCTTTAATTAAAATGACATGAGGGAGGATTCAAATAGAAGACAATAATGATCTCAACACATGGGTACTCTTGGGATTTGCAGGAAGTCAAGTCAGATTTCAGATGCTTTCTCCTGCTCTACTCATGCAATCCCCTGGCTACTCTCAGGAGCCCTGCCTTGCTCACACAGACATTTGGCTGAGCAGGTAGAGCAGGGACAATTAAACCCTCAGCCCAGACTAATAAGACATTTAAAAGCCAGTGTTAGTCTTGTCCATGCAGTGCCATGGCTGGGAAAGAGCCCCCCTGAAACCCTGATGGATATTGTTTCTCTCAAGCATTAAATGCTTCCCCTCAGACAAACATCCTCTGAATAGGCCATTGTTTTCCCTTCTGGATGTCCTTTTGTGGACTGATACAAGAATAGCTAAAAGCTGATGAATTGGTATTGTATATTAAAAATAAAAAAATAAAATCTGGGACTTCTACTTCTCTGAGAAGTTGAATGTGCTGCCAGTTCTCTGCTCAGGCCCCATGTCTTGCCCTCTGGAGGAGAGGGAGTTGCAGGTGAATCCCCTCAAACAATCATAGTTTCAGAAAAGAAGATCCATGGACCTGATGCACCTTCCCTTTCTCCACAGCAAGAAACCCCTTCCCATCAGTGAGACTTACCAGTATGGACTGAGGGGGATGGCTGATACCATCACCCAGTACATCTTGGGTAAACTGTAGAGATTCAGCAAGTCCTTTAGCAAAAACAGATGGTTCAGGTCTCAGGTTGATGTGAATCACTGGTGGATCTGCTCAGTTTAACCAAATCAGGTGTGTTTTACTGCTGCTCCTTTTGACTTTGAAAGCCTCAGGGAGTCCCAAGAGTTGTGCCAGGGCAGTGTCACCTCATCCCTGTCACTAATCCTGTCGCTTCCTTTCACGCTCCTTCACACTCTGCAAATTGTTTGATGCCTCTTACTGTGCTTCCCTGAAACCTTCCTGCTGGATTGCATGGATGAAGGATTAGGTATATCATAGAATCATAGCCAGAGATTGTGCTATACGTGAGTAGAGCCTCTTTCAGAGCATGCCTGATATTGCTGTGTTTGTAAATTGATCATTTATTTATTTACTTATTTTAATGCTGTCTTTTCCTTCCTTTTCCAGGGGCCTCTTGGTTTGGATGGCAAACCAGTAAGTAGCACCAAGTGCCAAATATAGCATGTCTTTGCTCGTGCTGCTCTGCAATAAACATGCAGAATGTCAACTACTACTCGTTTATTACTACATAAATAACTGTTTAAGGGAGAAAATTGTATTTGGGAAATAGCTCCACAGCCTGTAACACATGCAAGTCCCTATTCTGAGCCAGGGCTGGCCAGCACATCTAGAGGTGACCTTTTCTTTACCTATCAGCTCATCTCAGCTGCTTCTTCCCCTCCTGTGCCAGCTCACAAGCAGAGACTGCAGGTGGGCATCAGGCCAAATTTGGGAAATAAACTCCAGTAGCACATTCGAAGAAGCAAAGTCAGTTATCTTGGTTGTGTGCTCCTGGCACTACAAAGTGATACCATAAAAATAATTGATCCCAAAGTGGGCTCCATTTCCCTCCAAAGGATCTGAGGTTGGAACTGCTTGAAGAGCTCAGTGTCCATGCAATACTTTTTGGAACAGCTGGACCTCATTTTATGAGCTGTTTTCTTGACTTCATTTTTGCTTGGAAGCCCTTTGGATATTCAGGTGTTCCACTCTTTTCTTGCTTATTTTACAGGAACACAGACTCTTTTACTTTTATGCTAGCTGAATTCTAGCCAGCTCCAACTCCTTCCACTGGATGGTTCCTACAGGAGGTCACAGCTCCAGATTTTGTGTCCAAACCCCATTCTCTTGCACCACCTTTCCTAGAGGGCACAATCTGAAATCTTTTATAGTTCTGGTCCTAAACCAGCTGGAATTTTGATGTGGGCAGAAGACTTTGCAGTTGAAAAGTTACTCCAGACACTTATCTCTATCTGGGTAGGAAGTGTGTTGTAATAGCTGTATATTGCTGTTGTTGGTTTTTATCCTGCCCCTGAAGATGACAAATATAAATAAAATCTAGAAATAAAGCATTAGAAATGAAACAAAAAGGAAGGCCAGGTCACACTGTGGTGCTCAGGGCTTGGCTTGGCAAAAGCCCATGGTGGGAGCACAGTTGGACCCCAGGAGAACAGTCCTGCACATGGGGTGCCACTACTGGGCAGGAGCGAGACCCTGAGTGAGAGGCAGGGAAAATCTCAGTGAAAAAGCAAACTTATCCAACAGCCAGAGTCAAAGCAGACTGTTCATAGTCTCTTCCATGCCAGCAGCCTTGCTTAGAGAGCAGTTAACAGTGGGAGGGATGTGTGGGGATGCAGATCTGCCACTGCCGGCCTCTCTGCTGACCTTCCCCCACTGCATCCCACTGGGTCCTGCCTCTGCAAACCCCTTGAATTGGTCTGAACCTTGAGAATTGATATTTTTCTGTGCTGGAAGGAGGATGCAGAGCAGACACATCAAAGTGTTTCTCTCGTGTTCTCTCTGGGGCTGCAGTGTGTCTCTGCCTGCCTGTCTTACAGGTGGCTGCTCAGAGGGAAAGATGAATGATGCCTTCAGCAAACAGGCCAAAGAAAGCAGCTCGTCCTCCTTGTTTATTTCAAACAGATGTATAACTGTTGTAATGATATGCTGAGCATGTGTTTTTTTCTAGAAGTGATTTAATACCTCAAGATATCTTTTGCATCTACTTGGAGTCACGTGTTTGCATGAGTAGCTGTCACTCTGCCTGCCCTGCCCTGCCCTGGTCCTTCTCCATCCTCTGTCCTGGCAGGAGCAGGCAGAACCTCATGGGTGCTTTTTTGCAGCATGATGCTCGTGTCAAGCAGTGCATAACTTAAAAGAGTAGCATGTAGGCCTTAAAATCATAAAGAATATGGCTCAGGTTTTCAATTGATGAATGCCATCTCCTTGTGTTTGATGTCACGTGCACTGAATGATTCTGCTGTTCCTTAACTTGGATCCTTCTTATGTGTTTCCAGGGACCTCCAGGACCAAAAGGGGAAAAGGTAAAGGCTGCATTAACACATGGCTTTTGGGGAAACTGGTGTATATTCTCCTGCTGCTGTAATTTCTCTCAGTTCATGTTGCCCCTGTATGCCAGCGTGACGCTGGGTTTTGTGGGAATGTGGAGCTGTGACAATGGGTTCTCAGGTTGCTCTTGGAAAAGCCCCGGGAAGGGGAGGGCAGGAAGAATCTGCAAAAAAGTAAGAGGAATAAGCATGGTCTTAAAGCTCACCCATGCTATAGGGTTTCTGGTAAGCCCTTAAGGGTCATGAGAGTGGCATAAAACTCTCTTGGCTCCTCTGGGAGCTCTGGGCTCCATCGCTCCATGTTCGCATGACATCCTCCCCTGAAATGAGAGCGGCCAAAGAAGGTTATTACTGAAAGTGAATTTAATTCTCACATGTGTAGGACATAAGCAGTTGCTAGGGGGGAGTCTTAGAGTTGGGAACAATCTGCTATTTCTGATTTATTATCTGTTTCATTGCCTGCCAGGGCAGAACCCTTCCCTATTGTGTTGTCTCGAGCCCTTCTCCTCCCTGGTTTTGAATACATTAAGCAATAGGACTCTTGCCACCTCCCTTGTGTGCTGTACCCACGTCCAGCTGACCCTGTGCTCAGTCCTTGGGGGGTGACATTTGAACTCTGAGCTGACCTTGCTGTTTTACCTGATGTGCAGGGTGAAGCAGGGGACGTCGGCCCGAGGGTAAGTAGTGACACGGCACATTAATTTATTCCAGAGTCCGGTTGGGTTTAGTCACTGCACAAAACAAGGCTTTGTGCAGCTTTGCTGCCAGCTGAGGTATGGTAAGAATTCTGGAATGCTTAATTATGCCTTTGGAGCTCTTCTGTGGTGGTAGTGGTGGTTTTCCTCGCTTTGGCCACAAGGAAAAAAGAGTTGAAGATCCTTGGGTTCCTCGTGAAGGGTTTCACTTCTAATGAACTTTCTTATCCCTGATTTCCTCTCCCAGTGTCTGAGACAGCTTCTCTTGAAGCTGAGCAACTTATTTGCTGGCATTAGAGCACCATTGCATGGTGGTAGGGCCTGGTGTCCAATGTTGAGCTGGATGGAATGTTCCTCCTCTCTTGCTGAGCTCCCACCTGGGAGTGTGGTGGCACACAGGTGATATCCAGGTTGCTTTTGGAAACAAAGGGCTTAAAGTAACTGCAAAGGGTTGGCTGCTAGGGTTAGACATCATTGCTGGAGACACAACCAGGACCTCAGTGGTTAATGTTGGGCAGAGATGCATCAGAGACATCTTTATTTTTCTCCCTTGTGAAGTCACTTTTGGAAGTTGGCGTCATTTTCTGAAACAGCTCCCAAATGCCTTGGGTGTGCTGAGAAATGTCACCCTTGGGGTCTGAGAGCCCCTAAAATTTCTCTGATAGATTTATGCCCTGTGTGGCTAAGGAGGGGCTCGGCATAAGGTCTCCACTTTGTCTTAGTGCCCACACACACACTCAGAAAAGGCTTTAAGAGGTGATGCAGCAGCACAGGGGTGTGAGTTATCACCCCTTGGCTGGGGATGACTTTGGGACTGATGGTCAAGGAGATGTTGCTGTAGGAGATGCTCTGGGACAAGCTGCATCTGGAATTGTAGGGCAGGTGCCAGCTCCCAAGGTAACACTTGTCCTATGGTTTAATTTACAAAGAAAAAAGTGCTTGTTTTTTTGGAGTTTATTGGTTTTTTTGTTTTGTTTGTTTGTTTTTTATCGTGATCTGCTTTTGTCCAGATTTTGCTTTAGTTGTAGATTTATTTATGTCTTTTTGCACAAGAGTAAGATAAATGCTCAAAACCAATTTGGGATGAGAGAGGGAGAAACAAGCCTGGCAGAGCCCATGCACAAGTAGATCTAAAAACAGGTGCCTGGCTTTGAAAACAGCTTCCTTTATCTCTCCAGACACTCAGGGTTGTGAATTGGACGTAAAACTTCTTGATACCATCTGGCCCAGATTAATTTTTATTTCTGAATTTAATCTATCTGCTTCCCCCAGTTTCAGTGGTGGCTTTGTTTAGCTGATTTTGAAAGATGTGTCACTGCAAATCATCACATCAATGGGAGGATAAATTACAGTTGTAGGACTATGTCCAGTGACCTCTCCCTCCTAAATGTTCATGTCTATGGGCGGTGGAGTGGGGATAGAGTGTGTCAGTGATCACTGAAATACCATCATTAGGAATGACAGATGAAAAGAGAACAATGCTTGGGGCAACTTTGGAGGGACTGTCTGCAGTGGGAGTGAGGTGGTGGCAATTGGGGATTAGCTACTGAATATGTTTGTCTGCACTGCTTCTCTTTCTCTCTGTAATAAACACCTGCCACCAGCATGGACAAAAATAGAGATTAATGCACGTGTGAGTGTGCCTGGTGGCAGATGTTGGAGGGTGATTTTGGAAAGCTGAGGAAGATCACATTGGGTTGTCTTAAACACTGAATGCTCATTCTTGTAACAGCATGAGGGAGGATGCTGTGCAGCCTCACAGGTCATGATAGGGAATAAAGGTACCCAAACATACTGACAGAATGCATGGAGGTGTATTTACAGGTGGAAACCAGTAACAGATCCCCCCTGCTCTGGGGAGGATGGAGGTAGTTGAGGCAGGATGCTGCCAAGGCTGTGCCCTGGTATTTGTGTCACTCAACATCAGGAATTCTGCTACACCTCCAAAAAGGACTGGTTTTATAAGCCAGACTCGCTCCCTGAGCCAGCACTTACTTTCTGGCTCTGGATTTATGACCTTAGCTGGGTGATCTTGTTCTTACTGACAGCTCAGATGTTCAGACAGACGATGGGGTTGATGGATCCCTGCACATCTGGGCTGGCAGATGCACCGGGACTGCTCCCGAGAGGGAGAGACTGAGCTGCAGCTGGTGAGGGAAATGCTGTGCCTGCAGTGGCCCACATGGCACGTGCCTGCTCGATGGCCAGTGCCACCAGCACCACCTGCATCCTGAGCTGCTGGGGGGCTGAACCAGCCCTGCAGGCACAAAAGGAGCTTTTTCTCTTACTTTCTGCAAAATTAGAAGTGCCTGCCAAGCCCAAACTGCAGATAAAAACTCAGCATAGGAAGTGTCCCGCAGAGCTCGCTGTGACAGTCAACAGGACACCACTGGATACTTTCATTTTATTACATGCTTACTTCCTTGTGTTGCAAATGGCTAAATGGAGTGCTCTGAAGCTGGAAGCTGCCAGTGCTCAAGGTTTCTGTGCTCTAACATTCCATTGCTCCATGGGGTCAGACCCGGAGGTCAGTTAGCCCAGTGCCTTGCAACTGGATGGTTTGGGAAGTGTGGAGCAGGAACATGTAACTCCATCACACTTCACCCCTCTCCTGGATCCTTGTTATCTGTGGCCCAGGCATTTCTTGAACCAGGGTTGATGTCTCTGTATTTAATGTCTCTCAGAGTTGGTCACCTTTCACGGGCCCATCAGTAGCAGGAACTGTTTAAAATTAAACGTGCAATGGCTGGATTTGGTGGGATATGGGAAATTTGGCCTCGGAGGAAACACGAATTGTTATTTCACACTAAAGAAGATAGGGCTGGGTTTGGAATGTCCTTCCTTGGATGGTGCTCAGGAGTCTGAGGGGTAAGAAAAAAAATTCAGTCTCTGTCGTGCTCTGTGGGCTTTTATGAAAATCCCACTTTATGCTCTTGTGTATTTTTATGAACATAATGAGCCATAAAACTGTGTCCTTTGTGCCCACCACAAAACCCTTTGCTCTCAGTAGAGTCTTTTTGGTGGTTTCTGTAGTATCTGGAGGGTCTGGCCAAGTGCAAGGGCTCTGTGTCCCCATTAATTTCAATTTGTCAGGATTTCAGTGACGTTCTTCCCAGAAATGGTTGTATTTAAGTGAGTGCTGAGCTGAAGCCTCTCTCTATAGTTTGGAAAAAAAATCATTGGGAGGGGTTTATTTTCTGGGGTTGGTTAGTTTTTTCTATCTGACTTTACTTTCCCCTCTCCTTTTGAGAAGGTGGTGTTAAAACATCCGTGCTCAGTGTTCCTGTGCCTGCCTGTGGCTAAGCCTGGGGAGGAGGTGGCCTTGCCTGTGCACTATTTACACTAAAATTGAGGTTTGGGGTTATCTGTTGTTGGTGTGTAAGACTTAAGAGCTCCTTGGCAATTTGAAAAAGGGGTTTGTTCCTTAGGAACCTCCAAAAATCCTCAAGGAGGATGTGCTGTGTGTTCCCACAGGGTTTCTTGTGGCTTCACCCCACTCCTTTGATTTTCCTATGGATGTGTGCAGGGATGGGTGGGTGGAGGAAAGGGAGTTGCACTGGTGCCTTGAGAAAGGAAGTGTCTTACTGCTTCTGCTGAGATAGATGAGTGGAAAGGCTAAAAGACAATAGCAATGACTATTGACATGGTCTAAGTACATTGGTTTTGCATCATACAAATCTGAGAGATTTTTCTGCAATTTGCAGGCTGGGGAATACATCAGTATTCATTTCAGCCTCTGAAAAAAAATATAATATTTGGTCTCAGAGAAATGCTGGGATATATCCCCTGTGGGGTTCACTGGAATAATGCTCTTTATTCTGCAGCAGGAGAATCCTTGTCCCAGCTGCTTTGAATGTCCTATTGTGCAGTAAACTCCTGAAAAAAATACTTGTTTCCCTTAGTCTGTGTCCTGCTTACCAAGGTCCAGTGTATCCAGAACCTTAAAACCAACACTGCTGGCTACCAAGACTATTTCTTTCTCATGCATCAATTAATTATCAAAGAAAAATTGTTATCTGTTGATATGGCCTTTAAAACTCACTCTTCTGCTGTGCTTTCATCTTGAATTGTTGCTCTTTCTTCTTCTGCCTCCCACTTTCCCTGGCTAGATGGTTTTTCCCCACCTCAATCACGGATTTCTGGCTAATGATCAGCTTGTCTTTAGTCGGCGATTGCTCAAGGTAGACACCAAATCTGCTGGTTGGTTGTGATTCTTTCAGCTGCTTCTGTTTCTCCTTTTTGACTTACAGTGCACTGTTGCCATTTTAAATTGCCACTACCATGGCTGTGTTTAGAGATGCTCTTTGGGGGAGTGTTTGTGTGAAACCCCATTGGAGTTTAGGGCAGGTGTTTGTCAAAGTTGAGAGACATAAATTTGATGGGATTTAGCATTTGCTTCTTTGTGAGATTTGGGAATCAAGCAGCAAAGTCCTCTAAGTGTTGATATGAGCAGTGTCGGTATTGTAAAATAAAATGCATTGAAACTAGAGTAAGCTAAATCCTTGATGCTCTAAATGTGACGTTTTAATTAGGAAAAATTCAGTGGGAGACTTGACTTGACGTAATTGGTTGCAGTGTTCAGCATTTGCAATAGGGTTTTTTTTTTTAAAAACCGTGCAAGTGATTTAGGAGCCCAGATCCTGTTGAAAGGCCGAGGGATTTGTGCTGCTAAGTCACTTAAGGACTTCTGAAAAATCCCACACTTGTCCCTGATTTGAGGGCGAACCACATATTAAACACAGCCCTCTTACTGCCTCGGCGGTGACTCTTCCAGATGTTGCTAAAAGATTTACGAGGCCGCCTTTCCATGAGGCTTTCCATTGTGCAGCCACATGGATGGGCCTGGCCACTGCCCCGGGGCTGGGCTGTGACTCCCGGGCACAGAGCACCCTCAGGATGCTCCCACCAAAGCTTCACAGCCACACAGAGATGCTGCTGCTGCTGCTTCTCCTCTGAACCCAGGCCATGGGGGGTGTGGGACTCTGGTTGGTAATATACGGCCTTGGCTGGGTTTAAAGGATGAAACTAAGCACTGCTACTTTTTTTGTGTGGCTTTTCTGGTGTGGTGCACTAAGCTGTGGCAGTGTGTGCATGCTCCAGGCCAGCATGTTGTGGGTCTGAGTTATTTCTGGATGCTGTTGAATTGGTAGTTTCCATGCAGACAGTCACTGGGTGAGGAGAGAGATAAATGAGATAAAACCTCGTTGGAAGGCTTTGAGCACAATCCTGGTTAAAGAATCAGACTCAAAGGGCATAGATTGGCCACGAGCTCACTCTCAGCCTTTCCAATTGGAAGCTGTCATTAAATTCCTCTGGGACAGCAGAGGCCAGGGTGCTGGTGGCCCAGGGATGCAGTGCATGTGTTGTGGGCACCCTGCAGCCACCGCTTGCCAGCGCTGCTTCATCTCACCATGTCTGTGTGAACTTCTTCCAGGGTGACCAAGGTCGAGATGGAGCCACGGGCCCCCCTGGTCCACCAGGACCCCCAGGTGCCCGGGGGCCTCCTGGTGACACGGGAAAGGATGGCCCAAGAGGACCTCCAGGCCCCCCTGTAAGGACGGGAGATGCGCAGCGAGCTCACACCGGGCAGTTCCCACCCCTGAGGGAGAGGAGGGTGAAGGGTGTCCCTTCCCCAGTGCTGCCACCCCAACCACTGGTCCCCAGTTTGAACCACTGCTGGGCTCCGATGGCTGCTCATGGAGCCAAGCTCTGGGGCAAGGGAGTAGGAGGGACCTTCCATCTTAAGTTTTGGAGCAAAGAGCTGGACCTGGGCACGTATTTGCAGGTGCTGGTTGTAACTCAGAGACCCCAGAGATGTCTTCCCCCACCCACAGCCTTAGGATGACCTGTTGCAAATCTGCAGACCACTGGCAACAACCTATTTAATAGAAAAACAGGCTAAGGGATAACGCAGTGGAACATTCTTAATTATTTCTGAGCATTTTGGGGCATGAACAGTAGTGGTTTCAATGTTGGTCTTCTCATTTTTGCAGGGTTTCAAAGGCGAACCAGGAGAGGAAGGACTCATGGTCAGTATTGCCCAGAAGCACCACGTGTGTGTGTGTCCCCCTCAGCCCTTGCTTTACATCATCCTTCACCTCACTGCAGCCAAGTGGGTTTGTTGTTGCTTAAGGAGACCAGAAAGATCCCCATGTGAAATTTGGATTGCCCTAAAATGGATGTTTGTCCATGGGTACCTGTGCCCTGGGGAGAAAAAACACCGGTTGTTTCATCCCCCTGGCTCCTCTGGAGGGATGTGGTGCTCCTGTATCCTGAGTTCTGCCTCTCTGAAGCCACCTGGCATTGTACCCCCCCATTCACTAAGGCTCAGGTTGGATAAAAAGGTGCTTATTATACATAAAATACGTGAGCCATAAAAGAATATTATTTATTAGCAGCACAGAGAACTTAATAGTGTAATTTGTAAGGGAAGATGAGAAGTTGGCATCTGTGTATTTTTTTTTCTCTCTATTGAATTGAAGTACTCTTAGGAATGTTTTTATCCTGCTATACTCTGCTGCCAAACAAGTAAATCACTCCTATATCCAACAGGGTGCCAGAGGACCTCCAGGACCAAAGGTGGGTGATAACCTGTCTTATTTTACATGTGAATTCTTGAAATGATGCTGCATAAGAGGGGTGGAGATGAAAATAAGCATTTTGCACTCATCTGTATGTATCAGATACAAAATTCCAAGGTATTGCATTAGCCATTGACTGGGGATGTAAATGTCTGAATGTGTCAATTCCTCAATATCACAACCACTGGAAATAGGTTCTAACCTGGAAATAGGGGTGGAGAGAGCCACAGTGGAGAGCTGGAATCTGCTGTGCTGTGAGAATGTGCTTTGTAGGGAGGGATGAAGATGATCAACACAAGCCAAGTATTTTAATTTTACAACTAGTTTTGACTATCCATATAATCGATCTTCTTTTCTGTTATGTCCCTTAACTTCTTTCTCTTCTGTTGACCTTGTTGTTGAAGGGTGAGCCTGGAATCCAAGGGAAAAAGGTAAATTAGCGACTTTTTTTAAATTATTATATTATTATTTTATTTTTAATTTGCTTTGCTCTGTGCTTGCCTAGGGAAACCATTGCCAAAGACTGATGGAGAAACCGTGGTCATGGATATCCATTCCAACCCTTTCCTTGTGTTCCCTGGGGTTTCTCACCCAAGTGATCCTAAATTTCGGGCACGGCCATTCCTGCAGCCTGGCTTTCATTACCACAGGCAAGCCAGAAGCTGCAATCACATCTGCCCACTGGACAAAGAATAAAACAGCAAATTTTTTTGCAAAGCAAAGCAGTCAGTCTTGAGCCCTTTGGCTCCAGTAGTTCAGGCTGAACAGGGATGTGCCTGGAGGATGTTCTCCTTCAAACCCAGGATGGGCTTGAAGCTCCTGGGATGGGCATCCCTGTGCAGCACTGCAGTCCTGTGGGAAATGCCCACTCTTAGGGACAGGCTGCTTAGGTCTGGCACTGAAGATTGTGAGAGATTCACATGTCCAGGCTCTCGATGTTTTCTCCCCGTGGTGCCATCGAGTAGTGGATAAATCAGTGCCTTTAACTGAAGCCAAAGCACTGACAGAGCCCAGCCTGCCCCTCTTACTGCTTTGCACCCAAAACAGTGGCCATGGGTGTTTTTCAGGCCAGAATTTGGCTTAAAAAAATTCACAACTGGCCTGTAAAATTAATCTCTTCAGCACTTATGAAGTGGTTTTACTCCAGGAGAACAATGAAGTGCAACAAGCAAAACAAGAAAACCCCCTCCTGGCAGCTGGTGTTGGTGACTTGTGGTAAAGACCATTAGGATGGGTGGCAGCTTACAGGAGATGGTCGGGACACAAAAATCCTTAAAGGGATTAAATATCTAGTTTCTATTGAAGGTAGGAGAGCGCCTTTCCCAGGGCCTTCTGTAAGCAAGTTCTGGGAGATGCCCATCCACCTCCCCAGGAGCAGGAGACCACTCTGGAGCCTCCTGGGCTCCTTGTTGCACCTCTACCCTGGCCTCCTGCAAACCTGAGTGGGTTCCAGGTCTATGCAACAGCCAGTTGGGTCAAATGATGTGCTGGATCCTAATAAATGTGTACAGGCTCTGTGTATTTCACTCTTTATGTTTTGTTTCCCCAGGGTGATGATGGGATCCCCGGGGAACCAGGACTCGTGGGCCCTAAGGTATGTTCTGCTCTGTGTCCATCCAGTGCATGTGTTAGGAAGCATCTTTTGCTGTCTGGTTTCTTGGGGCAGGTTGTGAAGCACATTTCTCCCCTGTCATGGAGAAAGATCAAGCAACTTTGAGGGTGGTGAGGCCCTGGCACAGGCTGCCCAGAGAGATCGTGGCTGCCCCATCCCTGAAATTGTTCAAGGGCAGGGGTTTGGACACCTGATCTAGTGAAAGGTGTTCCCGCCCACGACAGGGGGTTGGAATGAGATGATCTTCAAGATCCTTTCCAATCCCAACTATTCTGTGATTCCATACTGTGGTTTTGGGGCCAACTTTATGGCTGAGCACAACCCACAGCCAAACTGTGAAGCTTCATTTTTATCTCAAAAACCGCCCATTTGCACACAGACAATGTGATGTGTTTTATGGTCAAAAGCAGAGCTTTGCTCCCTCATGTATGGAAAACGAAGATAAAGAAAAGGGTAACCTGAAGAACTCTGTTCTCCATCCTCCCTGTGTAGCATTTGCCTAAATTGCCTCGTTTTCAGGGAGAAAAAGGAAGCGTGGGTCCCAAGGGAGAGAATGGCACCGATGGCTTCCCAGGACCCAAGGTAAATAACCCAAGTTATTCCCCCTGGTATCTCTTGAATTTAGGGGGGGTTCTATGTATTTTTACTATTTTTTACTTTTTGGAGGGCTATAATTAGGTCAACAGAGGGATTTTACATGGGTATGGCAAATGGGACAGTTTTTGAATCCTGAAGTGAATTTCAGGTCACTGCTGTGAGAGTACTATGGCTTTTGGAAACTCCCTAATTTAAAAAAAAAAATTAGGATAAAAAGGAAGAAAGGAAAAGAAAAAGGGAGGGAAAGGGGAAAAAATTAGAAGAGGAAAAAAAAGGAACAATTTGGCACAGCCCTTTTCCTTAAACTCGCCCTTGAAAATGGTTTAAACGTCTTGGCTGAAACTTTCCACATGCAGAACTCAGCCTAAAGCAAAGAGAGCCATGTGGAACCAGCACAAAGCTTGGCACACTTGGAGCAGGGAGAGGAGCTGGAGGGTGGCACATCACCAATGCCAGGGGCTCAGCCCTCAGTGGGCCACTCCACTCCCTCTGCAATGAGACCCTCTCCCACTGTCAGCCAGCCCACACCGAGGTTATTTGTGGCAAAATGTATTTGCTCGCAAGTGGAATCTATTTTTTGCTGGGAGAAACAGTCCCTTCTTGGTGTCATACTTAATCTAAAGCATATCCTTAAGGGTGGGTACAGTGTTTTCAAGATAAATAGTCTCATTTTCCTTGGTCTCTTTGAACCAAAAATGTGATTTTGATTTTCAGGGTGAATCTGGTGAGAAGGGAGGAATTGGCTCCATTGGACCCCGGGTATGGATGTTCAGGATTTCAGTTTGGAGCTGTGTATTTACCTTGACCTGAGCTGTTCCCCACCACCTCTTTCTGCTTAGTATGTGCTTGAATTGCTTCAGGATCAGTTCAGTGTGAGAAAACAGAGATGGTGCATATTTAAACAAATTATTATGCAGGTACCTAATGCTGCCACAGGAGATACCTATGGGAGGTCAGTCAAGTCCAGTTTTCTTATCAACATGACCATGCTGTGACCCTTTTTTTTTTTGTTTTTGCAAGAGGGAAGCTGGAAATAGGGGTGATCAAGTGAGGATTTTTATGCACTTCCCCCTTACACTAGTTGATGCCCTTTTGAGGTGTGGCTGGATGGCAGTTGCAGCTGTCAGACCAGGGACTGGATAAATCCATGGGGTTTGTGAGGTGGCAACCCCCAAATGCTGCGTGTCAGGTCTTTGCTCTCATCCCACCCACCTCTCGGTGCTGTAAAATTTAATAGGATTCATCCCTGGTTGCAGGGTCCCCCTGGCCTGAAAGGGGAACAGGGCGACACAGTCGTGATCGACTATGACGGCCGGATCCTGGATGCACTCAAGGTAAGCCCTGCACAAGCCATGCAGAGTCCTGCAGTTCATGGGAAAGGACTGAAAGCCTGCCAAGCTCTGCCCTGGGGATGTTGTGACATCCTACTCCTGTCCTGTGCCTCCGTCCCGTTCCCGAGACCTCTGCCTTGGCACAGAGCTGGCTGGGAGGGAAGAGCTCATTACACCTGAGGGCTGAGGGTATTGAGGATGTACCAGCAAAAAGCAGCAGCAGAACTCCAGGCTGTGAGCTCAGGCTTGTGGGATCCAGCTGTGGGATGTGAGATAATATTCTGCAGGTAGAAGCAACGAGACACAGCCCTATAAACACCTGATTTAGTGAGTGTGAGCAGCCACATCACAGCTCAGAGGCTGCAGGGTGTGATTCCCATGGTGTGGAGCTGCTGTTGTCACTGCACACCCTCCTCAAGCAGCACTGGGGATGCAGGAGGAAGGGGAACAGCACCCAAGCACTGACTTGCCTGACTGAGCAGGGCCCTGCCTTTTTCCTTCAGATGGAATAAGCTGAATAGAATAAATACTTAATTACAGACAATTGAGAACCATCCTAATTGTTTTATAACAGGCTGCAGGGATACACAAAGTGCTGGTAATTTCCGTTTGCCAGATGTCTGCATGGCATGGAGCTTTTGGGAGTGGAGTGCAGTGGTTGGAAAGGTTCCATCAAATGCCTGGAGGCTTCATCTGCTGGGCCCAGACCCTCTCCCAAGTTCTGCATGCAGAGATTGCTGAGGGGCACATCACTGAATCTCGCTATCTTCGCTGTTTTCCTGCTTATTAGCTGCTTGCAGTGTTTGTGCACTGACCTGTCCCATGGGCAAGGCTTTGAAAAGAATTCCAGTGTGACTAAATGTAACAGTATTTGAGTGTGCAGCCATGGAAAAAGGTGCTTGAGGATATGATACTGGTTTGGGTTTTCATGTGAGTGAGACCACAACTTTTGCTGTTCAAAACCATTTGCAAGTTGGAAAATATTTTGTTCATTGCAAGGTGGTTTGTGGTCTCTGCACCCACCAGTGCCCAGGAAAAACAGCTTCCTCAAGTGTGCTGTTAGTCCTCACACAAACTCCTTCATTTCCCCTCTTTAATTGTACCTCCCAGGCTGGCTGTCGCCGTTTCCAGCAGGATGCTGCTCCCCAGGCCAGCTGGCTGCAGCAGGCAGAACACAAAGAAACCACCAGATTTGGGGCCACACATCTGGCTAAAGGCATTTTACCTCTTAACCCGTGTGCTGCTGCACCTGTACACCCAGCTCACTCCCACTGTGTTTTCTTCTGCATGAACAATCCCGTGCCAGAGGGACCTTGGGTGACGGTGTCAGTGGAGCTCACCTGTGTTTGGGCAGCCCCACTCACCTGAGGGTCTCCTGCAGATCGTGGTTGGGAGCTGCTCCTGGCTCGTCCCCACAGCACGAGGACCGTGTGCCATGTTCATGTTGGTCATGATCCAGCCTGTTTTGTTTGCTGTGTTTCAGGGTCCACCAGGTCCCCCAGGGCCACCGGGCCCCCAAGGCACTCCAGGACCCAAGGTGAGCCCAACCCCTGCCACACAGACAGTGTTCCCAACAAACACTCCATGTAGAGTCTTCCCATGGTGATGCTGCCTGAGGAGGAACGTGAGGCTATGTGTGGTAAAGGAAATGCTGTGGTTGAAAGGAATTGCTCTGGCTGAAAAAATGAGGTTTTTATACAAACACCAAAGTTTTGTTGATCTGTCTCTGGCCTCCAGCCTCTTCCAGAGGATGCTGTCCCTGAAAGGAATCCACTCCCAGTCCCACACCTGACAGGTGAAATCCCAGCCCCTCTGAGACCACTGTGGCAGGAGGCAGAAGTAAATGGGAGAACCAGCTGTGAGAGGGGCTGGCAATGCTAATGGCTGAGCTTTTTGTTTTTTTTTCCACCCTCCCAGTGTGCCATTTACTGCCCTCCTACTTCACAGGCAGTAGTCTGTACCCTGCAGTCAGCTGTAGTTTCTTTAAAAGAAGAATTTGCAGACAAGCATCTCCTGGAAGAATGGGATGAACAAGGATTTTGGTGCTTAAAGTCTCACATTTGGATGAGCCAGTAATGCTGGTGCCTCACTGACACCTCCTTAGTCCCGAGCCTGGCAATGGCAAACCCAGAACCACAATGGTTGTGTGTGAATAACTCATTTCCTTGCAAAATGCTTTCCTGAGGTGATTTCCTGCTGTAATTTACCACATGTTCCCCTTTCCTTGTGTCCCTTCAGGGAGAGCTGGGCTTGCCAGGCCCACCTGGACTGGACGGTGAAAAGGTGAGCTGGGCTGGATCGAGTGAGACCTTGCAGGAGACAATTAAAAAAGACACACAAACACTGTGTGGCTGTGAAGAGCAAATCCAGCCTCCCAGGAGCAAGCTCTGCTCTGTAATGCCAGCTGTGTCTCCTTCAATCCATGGCCGATGCTCCTCATGGCCACGTCTGCCGAGCTGAGGGGCTCCTTTCACGAGTGGTTCATCAGGTGCTGTCTCCAATTTTTTCATAAAACTTCCCAACCTTAAATGGCTGCAATCCCTGCTGTGGCCCAGCCAAATTCTGCTGTGCCCACAAAATTGGCACACGTGAGTTTCAATGTTAAAACACGTTCCCGTGAGCTCGTGCTGCGATGTGGAGGCAAATGTGGAAAGGCAGAAGGGGCTGTTGTGTCTGGGGTGGGGTTTTTTTTTAACAGTTTTTTCCTAAGCACGTATTTTCTGTCAACTTGCAGGGTCCCAAAGGAGCAAAGGGTGACCAGGGCAGCGTGGGGATCACGGGGCAGAAAGGAGAGACAGGAGAAATGGGCTTAGCGGGTCCACCGGTAGGTCCCTCTCTGTCCTGTCCCTCTGCTGCTTGGTCCTTTAATGTCACTTCTGCAAATGCTCAGAGCGTGGCCAGGTTGGCAGGTTTAAGCACTGACCTGTCCACCCTGCAGTTACCATGGAGCTGGTGAATGCAGGAGCTTTGAATTTGCATTTCTTAGGATGATGATAACAGCTCGTTCAAAAGGTCCCAAGGAGGAGAAGATCTTTCTTCAAAGTCCCCTCTGGGGGATGAACATGAGCTTTGCTTGGGCCAAGGCTGGAGTTTAGAGGGGGACAAATGTATTTCTCTCTCTTGTTTTTGCTTTCCTGGAAGATGCACCACATCAACGGTTTATTTTTGTCTTTTAGGGAGCAGAAGGGCCAAAAGGAGACAAAGGAGAAAAAGGAGACACCGGGTCACCATGTCTGCAGAACAATCATGTAAGATCTCGGCAGCACAAAGCCTCTTCCATGATGTGGAGTCAGGCAAATTTGGGGGGTGCAGGCTGGACCTGCCAGTCCTGTACCCATCAGCAAAACCCAACTGTTGTCTACAAGAACTTTCAGAAGTGTCTAAATAGGGTTTATTTGTGAGGGAAGAGCACTTTGCACCCTCAGCACTATGAAGTTACTTTGGATTTTGCATTGATGGTTGAGATATTGGATGCTGCTGTTATAATTGTTTTGTTCTCAAAACACAGCAAGCTCCTTGCAGTTGTGTGGGATTTCTGCAGCCTTTTTTCCTTATTCATGCTTATTGCTTAATAAAAAAAATAAGCATGAAGTGGTAGGGTTTGATAGTTTCTTGGCATTTTTGTTTCGTTTTTTATTTTAATAATCACAGGAAAGTTCCAATTTTGTTCAGGGTGTTCATTTGTATATGGGGTTTTTTTGTTGTATGGGGTTTTTGGGGGGAGGAGGGAGGTTGTTTTGTTTTGTTGGCTTTTTTTTGTTTTTTTTTTTTAATTAAAATATCTAGTTTCTTTCAATCTGTGCAAAAAATGGCATCACTACATCCATTTTATGACAAGCAAATGCACTGAGTGGTGTTGGTCAGGCCCCTTACTTTAGAGGCTACTTTGATGATTCGTGCGCTTATAAAGACTCTTTTATTTATAAATACTACAAGCAACTCTTTGATAGGCAGATCCTTTGATTAAAGCCATTAAAGCAGAGGGCTTTAAAATGTGATTCTGGGTTTTGTGAGGCTTCCATTGCTGAACTGTCTTGTCTCTATGCCCAGCCTTGTTAACGTGCCATGTAATTCCCTTTCACAGATCATACCTGAGCCTGGACCCCCTGGATTACCCGGCCCTATGGTAGGACTCTGCAAAGTGATTGCTCCAGATTTGCTATTGAATGTGGTTCTTCAAGGACAAGGGTGGTTTGCTTTGTTTAACCATGGTGGGCTGCTGTGAATCTGGGGGGAAAAAATCAGGCAAGAGTTGTGTTCCGTCTTTGGAGATGTGAAAGCGCCCGATTTAGGAGAGTTCATCGGCATTTGTGGCTCATTCTGCAAATAGCCAAGTTGTTCCTTGGGATGGAGAAAAGATAAAGCCTTGTGGGATGGAAAAACCTGTTCCCTACCATGATGGTGTCTGTATTCCCTAAATTTGCCCACGTCAATAAGCTTTTTGCCATCAGCTGCACTGGGAGAGGATGCGGGTGGTGAACATGTGAAGCACTTCTGGTGCAGATATCTGAGGGGTTTGGTGTCTAAAATGCTCCAAAAGGAGCTGTCAAAGGCATCTGGAAGGGCAGGATGTCTCTGCTGAGCCCAAGTTTCACCTTGAGAAACCATGTGTCAAAACCAGGTGGCCTTCATAACCTGAGAGGTGTCCCAGCCATGCCCAAGCTTGCTGTCATTTGCTTCAGCAAAATTCTGGGGGGGCTCTTGCTCCCCAAAACTCATGTTGCAGAGCTTTATTTGTCCCATGTTACACTAAGTGGTCCTTTCCAGCTCCCCTTCCCCTTAATTTGATATCAGAGGACCAAATAAACTGCCACCTGTCTGAAAATGAAATATTTGGCCAGCCATTGCCAGACCGTAATTTGAGCAAGAAATGGTTTGGGAAGGAAACTTTAGGGTGTGTTTATAAATTCTGTTCTTTTTTCAAATGCACCATTGTCTTTCCCACAGGGTCCTCCAGGAATCCAGGGACCTAAAGTAAGTCAATAAATTAAATGTCACCCAGTTTCCCAGCTGCCAGTGCATTATTTACAGGCTCACAAAGGCCTGTCAGCTCTGGAGACTTGACTATTTTTTTGGGGGGGGGGAGGGGGGGATCACTGTTGTCACAACACATCCCTTGGTTACACTGTTCAGCAGTTGGTGCTTCAGAAAACAAGCAGTTTGTCCTTCCAAACACATTTACGACCTAAAACCCTCCTCCAGCAGAGAGTCCTGAGGGCTGGCAGCACATGTGAGTCAGGGCTTCCAAACCAAAAGGCTTCAACCTGCATTTTCAACTATTTTCTTGCATGACTTGGTCAGGAGGAAAACATGACCAGCAGTGTGGGTGAAAGCATCCCAGAGAAAGGGGCAGGAGAGGTGGTGGGTGGCTGCCCTGGGCAGAGCTGCCAGGTCTCCTGGGCTGATGCCATTTTGTTTATGCAGGGTTTGGATGGTGCAAAGGGAGAAAAAGGTGACAGTGGTGAGAAGGGGGACCACGGTGACACTGGACCCGCTGTGAGTCATATTCCCAAATCTCATTTCTGGCTGTTGGCAGAAACCAACAATCCCAACAGCAACAATCCCAACACCTTGTTTCTCTGTAAGCTCAGGGTCTCCCAGGCGCTCCAGGGCTCATTGGTTTACCTGGTACCAAAGGAGAGAAGGTAATCCTTGGGCTGGGAGAGGAGAGGTGGCATTGGGGTGTAATCCTAAAGCAGGGGCTGTGAAATCCTGCTGTGGTGAGTCCAGCCAGAGCTGCAGAGCTGGGCTGGCCAGCACTACCCTGGTGGGTCACAAGGAGCAGCCTCCAACCCCAGGGGCTGCTGGGGGGGAGCCTGTGTTCTTACTACCATACTACACCAACTGGATATGAGTTTGTCTGCAAACTCAGTACAGCATGTCCTAATTTTTATTTTATGTCTTAATTTTTATTTTTACAACTGCAGGGAAAGCCAGGGGAGCCAGGATTGGATGTGAGTATGGAAAACATTAATTATTTATGTATAAACATGAATAACATGCATGTAAGTTGAGACTGTTGGGAAAATATGTAGCCAAGACTGTATAGACTACTCTCCCTTAAGCACAGTGCCCATGGAATGGTGTCTGTAGGAAAGGGCTGAATTCAGACTAGTTGCTGGGAACTGCAGGAGCTGCTGTGGAACTGCTCAGCTGAAGGTGCCATGGGTTTTTTTCTTTCCAAGTGAGGATATTTTTATGGGATTCAGTCAAATGAAACTCTCTAATACCTGGGCTGTGGTGAAGCACTCCAGCTTTCCCAAGAAATTGCTGACACACTAAGTCAACAGGCAGAAAATATCATTCTTCAGCATGGCAGGATGGGCTGGTGAACTGAGATGCTGGGATGTTCACAGACTGAACTTACAAAACCCTTTTTTCTCTCTCTCTCTTTTTCCCCACCTAAAAATTGTTGTGATAGGGTTTCCCAGGTCTCAGAGGAGAGAAAGGGGAGAGAAGTGAAAGAGGCGAGAAGGTGAGTGGTTTATGGCTGCAGAGATGTTCACAGGGCAGGACAGGCTGCTCTCTGTGCCAGGTTGCCCTGGGTGCTGGTCCCCTCTCCAGACTGTTTCTCAAGTCACTCCTGAAAGGCCTTTTCCACAGCACAAGTACTGTCCCAGTGTAGGGCAGGACAGGCAGGTAACTCCTACCCACTTAGAAGTGCTTTTTGTAAGCTCAACCCCAACCCACACCACAACCACTGTGGGGAACTGGAGCAGCCTGACAGCTCCAGGTTGCAAAGAACTGCTGGTCTTGGTTTCTAAACCTTGAAAATAGATCCAAGTCAAAGGTTTTGCAACAGGAATCATTAAACAAAGGGATGCCCAGCTGAGTCCAGGGCAGTGGCTGGAAGCTGCTGCTCCCACTTGCTGTCAGATACCAACATTTAGTCAATTATCTATTGCAATATCTCCACTCAGCTTTTAACTGAAGATTTAATTACTCAGCTGAGGTTACACTTGTGCAAATGTCCCTACTCTGGGTGAGGAGTGGGACTCTGTATGTGCTGCGAGACATAAAGCAAAGGTGTTCCTTCTCCTTTTTCCTGATATTTTCCTGTTGTGCTGACAGGGTGAGCGAGGAATACCGGGGAGAAAAGGAGCCAAGGGGCAGAAGGGGGAACCAGGCCCCCCTGGACTGGACCAGCCTTGTCCTGTGGTAAGTTTTCCATTTCACTCATCCTGAGCTCGGGTTGCTGAGGCTGAAAAGGAGCCACAGCTTTTCAGCCAGGGAAAAGGAGTGAGGATTTGGGAGTTCTCTGTTTTGCAGTAAATCAGAGCAGATGGTTATTGTTTTCTCACTTTTCTTACTGGTTTATCTGCACTGCTGGAAGTTCACTGCTCGCTGTAAGGGCTCCTCACTGGCCAGATGGGAGCAAGCCACAGGAGTTAAAACAGAGGAGCTTTGTGTAAAGACCTTCTTATTGTAGTCAGGAACAATGGACCTCAGTAGAGCTCCTTCAGGAGATAGTGTGAAGCTGCAGGCCTGGCTTCTGAGTATGTCTCAAATCAGGGAGTTAACTGGGAGCTGGGAGGTGATATGAAAATAAGGTCAGCTCTATCCCTTCAACCCAGCAAACTGAGTGAGGGATGAGCCTGGGGAAGCAAGTTGGAGTTGATGGCATTATAGTTCTGCTGAAGAGAAGTGATGGATGAGCTGGAGCTCCCCAGCCTGCCAAGAAATGCCTCTGGGAGAAGAGACCTCCCTGGGTTTCTCTGCCTGTGGCTCAGATCTGTCCCTTCTCAGACACATCCTGGGCCACCACTGTGCACTGTGTACAAAGACAGGCTTTCCAGGAAACCTCCTGGGTGTTCGAGTCTGGGGAACCTGGATCTCTCAAGTCCACTTCCAAAACGTCTCATTCACTTGACAGAGCCCAGGAAACAAAAAAAATCTAGACTCATTTATCAGTTATTTGACCTGGTAAAATTCACCTCCTTTTCATTACTGTTTTTCATATAATGACTAAAACCAGAGAGATCCTTTCCCTAAAGTACTTTGACGGTGCAGGATTAAAACTATCAAATATTGAACTGAAACTACTTAAATGTCCCTGTTTAAGACCTTAGTTCAGAGGCACCAAATACTGCCAGGTACTTGCTCTAACACAGTCCAAAAACCCATTTCTTGTCTAAATGTGTAACTTTTCCTCACCCTGCCAGCACAGCTATGGCAGCCAAAGCTCTTGTGTAGCTTCACCATACCAGTAAAAAGCTCCCTTAGTCAATATGCTTTATTTTGCTGGGAGATTGAAAGTGAACTACAATTAACTTTCTCCTCCCTCAACATGTTGGGTGATTTACCTCTTACCTCTTTGACTGTGCTGTTACAACGTGAATCTCTGGTTTGTGTATAGATGATCTTTCCCAGATGACAGACTCTGTGTGTCTGCGAATTCCCTTTCATAAAACCACTCTGCTGACTTGCTGTGTCATCAGAAATGGAGCTGTGAAGCTCTAGACCTGTCCTCCTCCTCCTCCTCTGCTGAAACGTGGGCATCTGTCTGAGTTACTTCTGGTCCTTTATCATTCTCAACAAGCAGCTGTTTTTCCAAACAGGGAGATCATAGCATTGCAGGCAGCAAAAGGGAGCCAGGTTTGCCAGGTCTGGATGGGGTGAGCCTGCCCTGCCCTTTGGTACAGTATCTGCTCTCTGTCTTTCTTGCATGGCTTGTTGTGTGTGTTCCTGCTGTGGCCAAGCCCTGTCCTGAGAAGCAAATCCCTGCAGGGAGAGGAAGGACACAAGGCAGCAGGGCTGGAACGAGATGTTTCACTCTGGCATTTGGGGAAGAATGCCAATGTCTTGTGCCTGCTTCCTCCCAGTTAAAATGACTTTAGATAAGGAGTGTAAACCGTGGGAGATCACATAGAGGATGCTGGTCCTTTCATGGCAGCAGATGCTCAAAGTTAGCTCTGGTTTCTCTCAGCACCTGTGGCCCAGTTTGGTTCCCCTCGTGCTGGTGCAGCCCCTGTGAGTCCCATTCCCAGCTGGGACTTGAAAAGCTTCCCTCAAAGGAAGGGGCAGCCCTGCAGAGCAGGGTCACCAGCACTCTGGGCATCAGAAGGGCTTTGCTGTGTCAGCACAGAGCTCAGGCTGGGTCCAGTGGTTATGCAGGAAGGTTCATGTTCTCCTCCCCAAAAGGGCTCCACACAACCAGTCATTGTTTTATTTTTGCTTTTTTTTTTAAGCATAGAAAATGCTGCATGTCAGATGATTTGCAGTTGTCCTCAGAGAAACAAAAGGGCAGTAAGCTGTTTCTCTTTCAAAAAGTCAAATTACTTTCAGATGTGTCAAAGAAACCAATTCCTAACAGCAGGCCTGCTCCAACTCTTCATATTTACTCCCCAGAGATGTTCTATTTACCAAGCATCTCCCATCTTAACTGTAGAGAAAACACAGGACCTCCCTGTGTTGAAGGCACTGTAAACTGCAGTGGGTGATTCCTCCAAGATGTAACTACAACATGAGTAGTTAATAAAGCCCTTGCACATGTGCCTGTTTGTGTACATGAAGGGCAGCTGCATGTTGGTTGGAACACTGACTTTGTCTGATTTCCCACCGTGTAGTGGAGGCTTTCTGGGCTCTCAGTGATGGATTTTAGTCCAGGAACATCAGCATGAGCCTTACACACAGGCCACAAAGCTCTTTTCAAGGTGACAAGTAATTCTGGAATTACTCGAGTGAAACATGGTAGAAAGGTGTGGAGTTTTATGATGGCCAAAGTATTTTGAGGGAGGAGAAAAACCCAGGGCAGAAATCAGCTCTGTGACCATCTGTGTTAGGGTCTGTTTTAACAGCAGGTCTGGATGTTTCTTGGTCAAACAACTGCTCTGCATCTTGTTCCCTGTACCCTTCACCCCCAGAAAACCCTGGCAAATGTACCAGTTGCACTTTTCTTATGAATAGTTACAGACCAAAAAATTGATGGTGTCTGCAGAAAAATGTGGTTTCTAACTAATGTTACAGGAAAGCACGTGAAAATAACTTGACTTCTTACACTACGAGTAGTTGGAGAGGGTAACCTTACTTCACTGCATCTGTTTTATTGGGCATAGGCTATTTTACATATAAAATCAATACAGAATACAAAAAATGTGATGACTGACATTTACAGTAAAAAATGTAAAACTGCATTTTGACCTCTGTTTGCACTGGCAGTTCCCTCTGTTGCACACACACCCTCGTGGCTTCCCACCCCTGGGGAACCCAAGGTGGCTCTGAGGGAAGGGTCAGTGCATGTGTGCTCTCTGTGGCTCTACATGCAGAAAGTCATGTAATCGGAGATCCAAGAGCCTCAAAAAATTCCAGCATCACAAAAGGCAGCTGAAGTCAGCTATTTCTTCTAAAGTGTCTTGAAAAAGCTGGTCATACAAAGCCCGTTCCTCTTCTAAGGGGCTCCTTTTCAGTGCTCTCCTCCTGGTCAGTGAGCTCTTCTCTGGCTTTCTGGGCTTTCTGTGCTTCTTGAATCTCCATTGGAACAAGACAAATATTTTCACTCCCTTTGCATAGTCCACAACTCATCCTATCTCAATCAGTTCAGCAACTCAAGATTTCTTAAAGAACTTAAGTACTGCAGGATCAAATTTAACACAATCAGGATACCATCCAGGAAAAAAACAGACCTGCATCACCTCCCCCCAACTGAAAAGTACATTTTAACAAAAAGTACATTTCCACATCATGCTTTCCATATTTGTCTGATTGCAAAAGCACTACCTTATAAAACAGATTATGAAGTTGATGAACATGTGATGAATGTGGTTTCAAATCTTTGTATTTGTTCACATTTTTCCCTTTTGTTTAAAGGAAAACAGAAAGTGTAGATTTCTGATTTTTTTTACCCCGGGGTGCATTCAATTTTGTGTTGTGTGTGACACATGGATTACATTGCCTGCATATTTATTTTTGTGCATATACAGTGAATGGGTTTTGCATGGTAATTAAGTAAATTTAGCACTGCTAAACTTTTCATTGTTGTGACAACTGAGCTTCAGGTTTTTGGGTCTGACACTTAAACCACTGTAAATTGTATTTTGCAGGGACCAGACGGACTGCCAGTAGCAGGATGTTGGCATAAGGTACAGTAATATTAATAATATTAATAACTGTATATCCTTGAACTGGCCCTGAGTAATTTTTCTGCATGGTGACTGTTTGCCCTGCTGCATGTCCTTTATGTGCCTGGCAGACACAATGTCATGCCTTGGGAGAGCAGGATTCCAGCAGCTTCATGTCTTGTTCCCCACTGCTCTAGAATGGTGCTGGGAGCACCAAGAACTTGCTAAGCACAAAAAATCATTGTTGCTACTACTGTCAGTAAAATGCCTTTCTTCAGGCTTGCTCAGGCTTTTATTATGGCCCAGGCAGCTTAGGGACAGCCCATGGAAAGGCTGCACCACTCTGCAAGATGTGCCCCTGTAACTCACTCAGCTCATAACCTCTAGATGAGAATTTTACAGGGGGTTATTGCTTTGTTGCAGAGTTACAAACATTTATGGCCAGAAAAGGGCTTTTCTGCCACTGTAATTACAACCCACAGCCACCACTCGGGTTGAGTGCTCCAATCAGTAGCCCTGGGGGCAGGTAATTTATTCCATCTCCTGCACCCAGAACAGCCAAGGGTTGTAAGTGCCAATGCAGCCTGGGAAAATGAGGAAAGACATGTCCACTGGGACATGAGGATTTAATCCAGGCTTGCAGGAGGATGCTCCTTCTCTGACAAGGGTATGACACTGAAGCTGAGTGGAATTACTGACCCAGTTGTAGGTGGATGCAGTTGGGAGTTAACAGCAAGCATGTTACTAACTGGTTGCAAACCCCCACTTAGAATGTGAGCACACCAGTAGTACATCAAAGTTTTTAATCATGTGTAAGTCATTTGGATGTCTTGTTAATATTAAAAGAAATCGGAATGCCAATCCTTATAATACTAACAATTAGGTTATTTAGGAAGTGTAATGAATGGAGCATTTCTCTGATTAAAATGCTTGTCTGTGTGTTCTTTTTCAGTGATCCCTAAGCATGAAGCACAATATGTAAATAATGTGATATATTTTGATCTTTTTAATTTTTGTATAAAAAAAGGAAAAAAAAAAACTTTCGACAGTAATATATTGACCTTTTTTTATACTGGATTCTGACATTTACGGACTTGGAAAATATTGTAAAGCTCCCAAACCCATAAAATACGCATGGTAACACCAGGATTTGATAAAGGTACTGCTGCCAGTAGCTGGGAATGAACAGTATTTTCACTGCTCGTGCTGCTGTGTGAACTAACAGTACTGAGCCAGCTGCTCGTGGCCTCAGTGCATGGAGGAGGGCAAATCCCTGTCCTGGTCTGGCTCTCACCTCTGTATCTGCATTGCACATGCACATTAAAAGGGTGAAAGAACCTGGCTGAGAACAAAGAAAAAAAGGATGCAGCCCTGAAAATGGAAGAAGCTGCTGTAAACTGTCTGGTCAGACAGGAGAAGGACTTGCAACCTGCAGAGGAGACCTCCGTTCGTCGCTGCTCCTGGGGTGGAAACAGCAGCTCTGGGGCTGAACACAACAACCCTGACTGCCTGTGGTTATTTCTACAACCATGAGACGCTTTTTTTCCCTCAAGGGGAAGCACCTCTAGGTCCTGTTCTGGGGTCTGTGCCTGAAGATGTGCCAGCACTTTGTTCCTGTGGAAGCCGAACTCCCCAGGAAGCCTCTGCTGGAGAACTTCAAAACACAAAAACGTGCAGAGAGAGTTGCAGGACAGGGAAGGCTCTGCTGAAGTCCCTTCTTAAACAACAGAGCATATAATTTTGCTCTTGGGATTCCTAGAACTTGGGAGTTTTGGAGTATTTAATTGTCTTGGTTTGTGGGTTTCATTTATTTCTTATTTTTTCTTGGTTTACATGGTTTTAACTGTAAACTCTGCACACTCCTCTTGTTTTCTTCCTTCTCTCCCCTTTTCAGTCTCTTCCTTTAAACTATCTCAGGCACACCCCATGGAAAGCAGGGCAGTGAATAAAAGGATTATTATTTTGATATCTGCATATGCCACTGCGAGATCAATTAAAAACTATTCCTCAGTTGTCATCTTTTAAGATGTTGAAAAAAATAGAGGCCGTGCAGTAGAGAGCCATAAAAAACTATTTCAAAGAGGAAACGGATGGCTTACAACTGAGTCTTTCAGCTTACAATGAAGATCAAGAGGCAACCAGATTCCTTTACAGGGAGGAGATACTTTCTATTAACAAGTTCTTAAACTGAACAGAGAAACATGTGCAAACATCCCTCCAGTGGGTAGAAGCTGAAGCTACACAAACTCAAATAAGCAAGCTGTGGATTTCTGTTGGTGAGACTGGTTAATCCTAACCAGGCCAGTGATGTAATCCCCATCACCTGAATGCCTTTTTGATTTAACAGATCATTTCTGGAGGAAATACTTTAGCCCCAGACAAGTTGCTGGGTTCTACGTGGGCGTCTTAGATGAAATGAAGAGCCTGACCACGATATCAAACAGATGATGTCAGCGTTCTTTGTGGCCTTGATCTTAGAGAATACAGAAGGGAGTCATTTTTGGTGCCTTGAATAGATCCAAACACCTCTGTTAGATCCTTGCTTCACTGCAACTCTTCCTGCAGCTACTGCCAGAAAGGGCTTGAGAGAGGGATGCGACTGTCCAGGTGCAACTGCCCTGTGCAAGCTGACCTAGTGCTCCAGGAATTCTCCAGCATTCTGAAGAACAGTGGGAATGTGCTTCGTGCTCCATGCAGGTTGGGTGATGTCTGTGGGTTACCTGTGACTGGATCCTGGGTGTCCTTGGGCTCGTGCCTTTAGCTGGGAGCACGTGTTGTGTGCTGGTAAATGCTGCACTGTCCATCTGCCTTGATGGGTGTGGACACAGAAGACTTAAGGGCTGTGGGCAGTGAACCTGTTACCTGTGGTTGGTGGCTGCTTAGGGTCTACACCTACACATCACTTGTGGCTATACTTGGCATCTTCACCAGTTACTCACCACTTTCTTGGTCACCATATAGATTAAATCCATATAAATTCATATCAACTAACAAATCAAGAAACAAGAATTATGTAACTCAAAACAGCAATGAAAATGCATTTTATTTACTTCCATTTCATGTTCTTAGCTATCACTTTTGGTGTAGGGGTTTTTAAAGGCATAAGGAGCAGCTAACAAGCTCCCACTGGCTTTTAGTGCTTTTGAAAAACCCCTTTATTGTCCCAAATTAAAGCTAAAAAGATCTTCTGTGAAAGGTTGAAGGCAAATCTCTCATTGATGTCGCCAGGAAGATCTGTAATTGTTCCCTTAATGTACAGTTGCTCTTCCCATCTGCCCCAGTCATCTCCAAACTAAAAGCAATTCACTACTCCAAACCACACTGTGGGCTTCTACGCTCAAATTCCTGCCCGTGTCCTGATCACGGACCCTCTTTCAGTATCAATGAGAGTTCAGTTCCCAGAATGACTGCAGAAAGCACAAGAATCTGGAAGTGTCCACAAACAATCTACAATGCAGATAGAAAAGTCTCGTTTTACATACGCTGGCAAAAACTAAACAGCTTTCTATCTAGCTCCTACTTGAAGAAGTTTGATATCACTGAAGCTACAAGACAAGCTAACCTCCAAAGCTTATGAAATTATATTAAAATTTATATTTTCTCTGAGGAAATACCCCGAAGTCCTATTATCTTCAGGTAAACAAGTCAGTATTCCGTCTTCAACTTGTGGAATATCCAGTGCTTGTAGGCATCAACTGTGACCACTGCCAGGCCTGCAAAACATTGATACAGAATACCAGAATAGTGCTTTACCTATTGCTCCTCACCGTCCCCCTCCCAGCACAGAGCTCTGCTGCCACAGCACCCGGGACGTTGGTTAGTAGGGAGGAAGAGCTCATTTGGGATCACCAGGGTGGTTATTCCCCATCCCTGAGGCACAGCCTGACCACTCCTGGCGTTTTCACACCACTCAAGGAAGGCTGGAATTATTTTCTAGCACAGGACTGCACCTGGTATCCATCACCCACCAGTGCCACAGCTCGGCTGCCAAGTGATTTGGTGATCACCTTTGGAGATTCCCAGGCAAATACCTTTGGATTGGTTCATCTGTGCACTGCAGCAGCGAGGGGTGTTCAGGACATGTGACTTACTGCCCCTTGCATGGATCAGCCATCTGTGCTCTGTCACTTCTCTGCACTCCTGCCACTGCCATTCCCCCCAGGAATGCTGGGGATCCTGCTGTATGCTGTTACCACTTTGGCTATGAGGAACTAACCCATCTCCGAGGCCTGTGGGTGGTACATCTACTGTACCAACCCCTTCCAGCACCAAAGCAGTGGAGCTCTGTGGAGAGCAGAGCTCCTGGGAGCAGAGCAGGGAATGGATCCCCAGGCAGGGCTGTGGTTCTGAGCAGCACTTGAAGTCCCTGCTGGTCCTCAGCTGAGATTGTGCATTTGGCCTTTATGTTCTGAACTGAGTGTTCCTGCTCCCCTGCCCACGGCAGGGGGTTGGAACTAGATGACCTTTAAAGTTCCTTCAAAT
Organism: Pachyramphus minor; assembly: GCA_013397135.1. Classification (NCBI taxonomy): domain Eukaryota; kingdom Metazoa; phylum Chordata; class Aves; order Passeriformes; family Tyrannidae; genus Pachyramphus; species Pachyramphus minor. Next base: position 1,269,551 of record VYXB01008839.1, read on the forward strand.
CCAAACCATTCTGTGATGATCAATCATATCATTCAGATCAACAGACTGTATTACAGGGCCTGTTGGGTTTTGCATGGATTGCACAGAGTTTAAGAGGGAATCTGTTTAGATTTCCATGTGCCTTCCACACACACACATATTTAGAAGAGTAGGTTGTTAAATACAGAGCAGTCATGATCTTATTGCAACAAGTTAAAAAAAGATGTGCTTTGCTCAGCAACTTCATGCCAGATCAGTTGATTATTTTTTCCCTCCAGATGAAAATGTTTATGTGGATCTTTTTGAATACTTTTGAGTTTGCAAATAGCTCATGAAGACAAATTTTGCTTTTAGGTAGTACTGGCAGTCTTGTTCCAACTCAGTCATGCTCTCAGTGTCTCACACAGCATAGGGTATTTTTTCCCCAGGAAACCTCTCTTGTTTTCCCCCCTGGTTGGAAAGAATGTGAGACTGTTTTACAGCAATTCTGAAGTGCAGCAAAATGTTACCACTATATGTCAGTAGCAATAAAGATGATTGACAAGGAGGCTGCTAATGCTTATGAAATGTGGGTCAGCCTGAGACTGAACAACTGATTTTTCTTGATCACTAAAATATTTTGTATATTGACTTTGTGGCTTCATCAACAGACATTCTGGGTTAGTGATCTCACGGGAACCTGAAACTCAGTCAAAATTATTTTTGTTTTCTAGTTTACAAACCAAAATTCCTTTACCTAATTTAAATGCCTTTGAGAGCATGGTGGTTTCCTTTAGGCTTAGCTAACCATGTCTGCCTGCTGCCCAGGAGCAGAGGGCAAGCAGCTTTCTTTAAGGCTTGTTCTATTTAAAATTGTGGCTGGCAATTATCTTTCCAGTTGCTACCAACATCCTCTCTCTAACGGGCTGTAGGAAGCAAAGTTCCCAAACTGGACCTTAAGGGCACAAGAGCTCACTTGAAACCCCTGAAAGGGTTTTTCAGCCACAAAGCTCTGCAGGAAGGGCTGCCTTGGCACGAGACATGGCAAATGTGTGACTGACTCTGGCTGTGGTTGTGGGGGTTGTGTCAGTTCTGCTGCACCAGGAGAGGTGATGCTGCACCCAATTCTAAGTATGGGGAGCACTCTCTAAAGCTTCTGGGGAGAATGGATTAGGGGGAGAGGGGGAATATGGCCGAAAAAACCCACATGTGTAACTCCAGCAGTGCTGGGAGTGCACTGGCAGCTCGAGAGGGCCCTTGCCAGAGCATGACCCTGATGATTTGGCCTGTGCTGATGGGGACAAGTGAGATTAATTAAGAGCTTTGCAGCTGAATCGTGGCTTGGCCAGTGAGTTCAGGAATATTTCTCTGGATTATGAAACAGGTGGCAGAGAAATGTTGATCTGACTCCAAACTGAAACTGTTTCCAAGTGTCAATGAACCAAGATTTTACTTTAAAAAAAAAAAAAAAATCGAGACATTGCCACATGCTTTGTTTTATTCCCATGGAGGAGTCCTGCACTCACTGCTTCTGGCACTTGCTGTATATAGAATGGTGATGAACTGATTTCCATCTGGACTATTCTCCTGTGTATTTAAAAATAAGAACATTTCTTCTAATGGTAAGCACAACTTTCTGATGTGTTTTCTTTTTAGGAAACCAATAGGTGAAATATGTAGACGAGCTTTTGTCTTCTGTAATTTCATAAATTCAGCATTTTAAATTCTAAAGCAAACCAGCAAAACATGTGGGAGGTTTCAGCATCTCAAGACATCCCAAGCGATGCAAAATAATCCACAGAGAATGACACAGGTTGACCTGTGTTTTTAAGACTATTATAGTAACCCACTAACCAGGCTAAATTTTGATACACGTGGTTTTGCAGTCAGCCAAATACAGCAGGCACTTGGGCAAGAATGAAAGAACCCACCCATTGTAAGGGATGAATAATTAAAGTTCATAATAAAATTTATTTAATTTTTTAAGAATTTATTTTAAATTATAAGATGGTAGAAATTTTCAGCTTTATAACGGTAAAAAAAACTCACACACACCCCCCCCCCCCCGTGCCTCCTTAGCCTGTCAGTATAATGTGTATTACAAAGGGGTATCAGAGCACAGATTTCCTGCTCAGTGAATGGTGATTCAATGCTGCCCTCTGGAGGAGATGTTTTTAATACAAACAGATTTATGCAAATTTTAAGCTGTGACACTTTTGCATAACTCTGTGGTTTGAACTGATATTTGTAGAACAGCAGTACACGGACAAAAACTTTGTTTTTTCCAAAGCTGGCATTTCTCTCTTGGGAAATACCATCATATTCTCACAATTGTTTTTTTCAGTCCCACAGTTGCCCAGATAATTTAAAGCATTATACAAATTAAATCTACCTGTAGTAGGTTACGTGTCATGGTTCCATTTTCTAAATTTTGAGCGTGGGATCTTGGAATTATTTTCTTTAGAGAAAACAGATTTTTAGTTAAGATATGCCAAAATATTAGTAACAAATTATAAAAAATGTAAAAATTGAAACATCCCTGAACCACTTATTGTGGACAAATACTTGCAGGCACGTGGCTGAATTCAGCTCAGTGAGTTTGGCTGCAATGTGCTCTAGCAGAGCTCAGTGTGTCCTCAGCAGGTGTCCAGGGCTGGAGTAGAACCTCAGGTTTATTTGGAACTCCTGAGTTTCACCTTTCACTACCTGCTGACGTGCTGAGCAGCACAGCCAGCCCTCCAGGTGTTTAAGCAGGGAGATTTTTAAGTGGGAGGTGAAATACCTGGATCATTTCAAGACGCTTTTGCTCACTCAGGCAATGACTGTGGCACAAGCTGACCTTGGCAACCTTACAGGACAGTGTTTATATAAGAATATTTCTTGGACTCTTTTGCAATAGGTTTTAATTTATGAATTTTTGGTTTGGTTTAGGTTTTTTTTTTGGTTTGCTTCCTCCCCACCCCAAAGGAGGGGGCAGAGGGAAAGATCTGGTCACTCAGGTTAGTCCAGTCTCAGTGTCATTTGCTGAAGTCACCTGCCTTCTAATTGTGTCCCTGGCACTGCACTGAACCTGGCCATAATTTGTCCGAACTACGTGAATTTGTTTGAAATACTACACAGCTCTGCTTCAGGGAATCTACTGCAGACTGAAGCAAACCAGTGAGTAAAAAATCCATTTCCTAAGCTTTATTTTCCCTGCTGATCATTTTTACTTGTAAGCTAAAAAGTACAGTATTTTCACATCCCCAGGTGAGCTACTGCAACTTTTCCATGTGCTTGTAAGGGGTGTGTAACTGTTGAGTAACCTGCAGCTAAAGCAAGTGCTGAAAACCTGCCACTCAGAAACGAATGCAGGAAGGACTTTAATACATTATATTATTGTATACTAGTAGAGAGAGCTTGGGGGAAACCACAGGAAAGCTGGGAAACATTAGTTTTCCATGCATAATAAGTTCAATTATTGACAGGAGAGTGGAATAACAATGGAATAAGAATTATATTAGCAATATTTGTGGTTTTCTTATGTCTTAGGACAACAATTAATTCCTGCTTGTTAAGTTGCCTCATAGTTGCGTAGTTTCATGGAACAGTCACTCACGTGTGTCAGTGTGTGGTTTCTTATATAATGTAGATAATGAACAGAAACTTAAAATGGAGACAGCCCAAGTACCTGTAAATGAAACTAATACCACTTGCTGCTTTTTTATATACTGTTAAATAGTGCATTTGAAAAGTGCATTTTACATGAATTTATGAAGTGTGGGTAAGTCCGTATCAAACTTGCATTTCTGCAATTACATTAAAAAATTAGGACCTGGTTTTGCAAAGCAAAAGCACCCACACTACCCACTGAATTTGAGAATTTAGTAGAAGAGATAGTAAACTGCCATCACTTAGAATGGGAGTTGGAGTCCTGTTGTATTTGCTGGTTTGTTCCACAGAGTGCAGTTTTACAGGTAATTTCATAACATAGCTACTTTTTATGTTACTATTTGGGGTTCTTTTTCTGCTATCCTAAAAAAACCAAAAATCTTCAGTGTGAGGAAAGTTCTGTTTTGAATGTAACAGTCAAAACCTGCTCTCTGTCCATTCTATATCCATTACTTTGGACATAGAAATATTACAAAACTGGCATGCATTTTTATCATGCATACATTTGAGAAACTGTACCTGCTGGTACTTAAAATCTGACTGAAAACCTTACTTATTTGTAGAAAAATACATGCAATGTGTGCCTTCTCTGTCCACATTTGTTTTGAAATTACGCTGATAGAGCTCAATCCTCTACCACGTTATGCAAGTGTCCCTCATTTCTGTGAGTGGTTGCATCACTCCAGGAAGGCTGTTCAGAGGAGAAAGGGCTGTTTGTGTGCGTGTGCAGTTTGGACACCTTGCCAAAATTAGTTTTTGTTTTGAATGTATTTACATGGTATTCTATACAAAGCTGACTAAATCTATATATAGATATTAAAAATACAGGAAATGTACTTAACATCTCTACTTGCAAACTTTTTGTGATTTTTTTAATCATGTATGTGCCATGAAAAGTATTCTATTTACTCGTTTCTTTGGGGAACAACAACTTTAAAAATGAAGGCATTAATAACAGTATTTCTTATCCATTGTTTTAACATGTTAAAATGGTATTAATTAGTACTGCATCATGTATTTCTAGTTTAAAGCTGTAATGGACAATACATTACCTTGAGACCTCAAAAAATAATTTTTCTTGTGCTTTTTTTAATAAAAGCAAAGAATAGATTTTAAAAAATGGTCTCTCTGTACAGATTACTTTTGCAGTTGTGTGAATATGTATAATGAACTCTGCATTTGTAACCAAGAGTAAACTTTTCAAATTGTAAATGTTCCGGTTGTTATTATAAATAGCCAGTAAATATCTTAACCAGACAAGAGTTCAAATAAAGATTAACAGCCATTATTAACTTTTTCTCCACTGTCTTTTATTACATAAGACCTGGCTTTTATGAAACAACTGGGTTTGACTTCCTAAATGCAATCTAATTTTTAAATGCATAGCAATTTGGTTTTGCATTCTCCATATTACACAAAGTTTAAATTGCTCCTGTGCTTATCAAGTAGTTGCAACTAGAGATAATTTTGGTGGCTGTAGCTAGTCAGCGAAGTATGCCAACTGTAGTTTTAAAAGGGTCTGCTCTGTGTAGAAAAACACCTGAACAGATGTTGTCAGCAAAAGAATGTGAACGTGTACTTGGAAGGAAAAAAATTGTGGCTTTCTTTAGAATGAATCTGGCTAAGCTGATGAATTTGGTTATGGGATACAACACCTACACAGCAGCAGAACTTAACCAGAAGGGAGGTTCTGGGATACGTTATCTCCCTATTTTTCTTTAGGTAATTCCAAACAGGAACAGAGGAATAACCATTCCTAATCTGATGACAGCATTTCCTCTTTTAATCCTAACTATTGCCTGTCCTCAGATTGGCTTTTAAGGAGTCGTCAGTCAGGTCTACTTTTATCCGCCACCGACCAACCACAGAGAGATACAACATATAAATGGTTGGTTTTACTTTTGCTTAAATAGTCAAGCATGTGTCGAACAACTGCTTCACTTCTAACACCCAAACTAACCCCTCAGATTATTCTCAACTGTAGAAGACACTTCCTCGGTGTGTATTTCAGGGGAGTGCTACAGCTGTACTAATGGTCCTGTAACGCAGAGGGACCTGGGCTGGATGCAGCTCTGTAACCCCGGAGGTGTGTGGTTTAAGGGGACCCTGGAGGCCACAGCCTCTCCCGCTCCTGCCCATGAGGGGAGCGCCATTCCCACAGCCAGGTGAGTTGCGGGTGAGCTCGCAGCCCGCTCCGAGCCCTCGGCGGGGCCGTGCCGGGGTGTTGCCGGGGCTGCGCTCGGCGATAAGGGCGGGCAAGTGCCCGTGTGCCGGTCCCGCCCTCCCCTCACGGCCCGGCCCCCGCGGGAGGCGGCCGCTCCCCCGCCCTACCCTACCCTCCCCTGCCCTGCCCTGCTCTCCCTCCGCTCCCCTCCCGGCCCGGTGCCGCGGCCATGNATCGGGTGAGTGCTGCGGGCGGGGCCGGCGCCGGGCGGGCGCTGCCGCCTGACGTGGCGGCGGGAGCGGGGCCGGGGCCGCGCTCAGGCCGGGCCGGGCGCACGCAGAGCACCGCTGCACAGGGGTAATTAACGGTAATTAGCGTTTCTTAAGGAGGGGGATTACGAAACTCAAGTATAAAACCCGTATGATACCGAGCGTGCCGGTGTAGGCTATAAACTGCTTAGAAAGCGTTTCCTGAGAGCACGGCTGGGGCTGCCAGGCTGCGCTGGGCCAGACGAGGGTTTGGCTCCCCTGCTGTTATAGCCCGTCTATGAGAAAACTTAGTACACCAAAAACATGGTGTTAACAATAATTAACAACATATCTGTCCACTTTGAGAGATTGGAGTACAGGACTCACTTCCAAACTTCCAATTACTGGTCGTGTTTCAACCAACATAAAAAAGTCTTGGTTCTGTAGACAACCCATCAGGAAAGGCAGCAGAATTATATTTAACTTTAGGAATACTTTCATGTCATATATATAAAGAACTCTAAGGCTACTTTTATGTGTTTTATAAATTCAGAAGTTGGGCTGAAAGTAAACGCTGCAATTAGAAATGTGCTAGTTACACACACCTGGAAAACACCACTCTGGGTAGGTAATCTTTTTTCCAGCTGCTCTGCCCTGGCAACAAAGACCCAGCCTCTGGAAGCACTTTCTTAGCACCTTTTGAACAGCCAGGGTAACAAAAAACCCCAACTGTTTTACCATTCTATGCCAACTCACACAGAAAGTATTGGATTCCTTAGGGGAGGGACAGTGAAGCAGTTTCTCACTCTGTCATTGTCCTTTGTTGTCGTTTTGACAATAGCTTTGTAATCACAGTCAAACCATTTTTGTATAGCAGTCTTTTTGTAAATACTGTATGGAAGTTTGGCATTGCCATTCAGAATCAAATCTCTGCAGCTCCTACTTAGGCATGTTTCAATTTTACTTGTTTGCCAGTTGGTTTAAAAAGTGAAACAAAACAAATGCACTTAAGTAGACTCAGATTTATAAAATCACTGAGTGTTTTAAGACAAGTGAAGCTGTAACAGTCACCTGTCCCAAACTATCTGGAAAATCAGGACCTTGGCAAGAACATCATAAAAACAATCACAAGATAAGAGACACCACAGAGGGTTTCATTACACAAAGGGCAGAGTAAGGTAAGGAAGGAGTCACAGGAAAGACAGGATGAAACTACAGAGGTGAGTTCTGTTGTGTGCTGTGGCTAGATTCCTAGAGAAGGATTTTCAGTTCTGGGGGGTTTTCCCTGTAAAACTAACAAAATCTGAATTGCTTTAGAGCCCGAGGCCAGAGGCAGGATGACAGCACGTGCTCACAAACAAGGGAAATGTCTTTCTCTTTACTAACTGACTGAATTGAAAATACTACAAGCAGGATAAACTAAACTCACTAAGACTTATTTTGCTTTCTGATGCTCGTTATAGCTCTTCCTGCAAGCTGTTTTTCTCTAACGATCCAGTGAAGATTGTGAAGGCAAAAGGCCAATATATGTATGATGAGGATGGAAGACAATACCTTGACTGCATAAACAACGTCGCTCACGGTAAGCTGAAGTCAAATGTTATGTGATGCCGTGTTTTTCTAAGCAGAACAAGGAACAATCAGTACTTTTACCACTGTTCCATTGTGCTGGGGGAGGGGGTGTTTAATTGGAAAAGTGGAAGGAACCTTTCTTGTGCCTGTAGTTCCAGGGAATTATGGTTCTTTTGAATTTCTGTGTGTGAATGTGCTTTCCAGAACTGTTCCCTGTTCTGTTTTCCTAGAAACACGTCTAAAATGTTCAGATTTTTTTTTTTCCATGGAAACTCAAGTAAAGCACCTCCCTGTAAAACCTACAAATGACGTTTTGTTGTGTTTGTAAAAGTTACTGATAAGTGTACAGTCACAGGACCACTGCTCAGTGTGGTGCCTTAATTGTGTATTATTAAGTAATTGCTGCTTACAGTATTTGAAACTTCTCAAACCTAAGCCCTACCAGAACTAGTACTTCTTTGATGGTAAAATACATTTCCAAACTCCTAAATTACGTCAATGTCTAAATCCAAGTATTAAATCAGACACTATTTGTTTCACCAATGTCAATTCCCAGTACTAACTGTGAACCTTAAACTACAGTAGCAGACAACTTGAAACCTTCTGAGGGGCAAAACCAAGTTTTTACAAGGTGTACCAACACTGTCTTCTGCTGACAATATCATTAAGGCCCCACTGAGGAAATCAGAGTAATCGTAAAGGTATTAAGTTGGTATGTGAATGAATAATGTGGAAGATCTCTCAAACCACTCTCCACATTCTCTTGCAGTTGGGCATTGTCACCCTGATATAGTTAAAGCAGCCCATGAACAGAATCAGTTGTTAAATACAAATTCTCGTTATCTTCATGACAACTTGGTTGATTATGCAGAGAGACTTTCAGAAACACTACCTGAGAAATTATGCATCTTCTATTTTTTGAATTCTGGGTAAGTTGGGTACATCAGAATTGATGCTGTGGTTTTACTGGGTATATAGAAACAAGTATAACTCTTGCTTATCAGCAGGCAATTGCATGGGGTGGTGGATGAGTCAATACTGGCATTGTTTGGGGTGTTGGTTTTTGGAGAAGCTGGTTATTTTCAGAAGTTCAGTGCCTGAGGCTCACAGTTAGCAAGCTCTCTACCTGGGAATTAAATTAGTGCTATACTTAAGAAGGGGTTTATTGTATTTAAGGTGGATTCTGTTCTAGGGAACACTCCTGCCTAACTGATGCCGATTCCTAAGGGATCTGTGCAAAGCATGCATCGAGTTCTGTCTGTTCCTTGCACACACAAACAGCCATTGCAATGGAGGTTCAGTTTTCAGAACTCAGGACACATCCTCAATGAAACATTTACTGAATTTTTCAATTGCAGATCTGAAGCCAATGATCTTGCCCTGAGGTTGGCACGGCAGTACACAAAACATGAGGATGTCATCGTGTTAGATCAGTAAGTACACTGGCAATTTCATCTGCTCTGGGGTACAAGGCTCAGTTTCAGCCCAAGGTCAGAGCATTTCTGAAATCCTGTTGTAGTAGAAAGATTAACCTGGAAGCTGAGGGGAGTAAGTTTTCCCTGTTCAGTGTTTGTGAGAGCAGCCCAGAGGGCTGTGGTTGGGCTCCCCAGGACAGGGACAGCTGCTGACATGCTGGAAGGAGGCCAGCACTGACCTGCACATTGGGCAGGGAGCCACAGGAGTAAGAGCTACTGGATTTGTTCAGCTGCAAGAGGCAGCCAGGGAGATCTTACTGCAACTACAGCTGTCCCAAGGGAAGGAGCAAAAAAGATGGAGCCAGGCCTGAAGATGTGTGGTAACAGAAAAAAAAGACCTAAGACAGAAGTTGAAACCTGAGGAATTTTGATGAGACACAGGAAAACATTTTTACCATGAAGCTGGTCAAATATTAGAACAGGATGCCCACAGACACTGGCAGCTCCATTGCTGGAGGATATTCAGAAATGGGCCCTTGCAGTTGTTCTGCAATCTTGTAATACTGCTCCTGAGTAACCCTGGTGTGATTCCAGTCACCAGTGCAGGCAAACCAGTGACCACTCCTGCATCCCTCATATTCAGACACACCAACAAAAATCCACGTAAGAACTAAGCCTGATAGAAACTGCAGAGCTCAGCTTAAGTGACTGTATTTCCTACCAAGTGACAGAACATAGATACTCTTCCCTATCTGTAATGCTAATCATAAGAAACTCTTGATACTAAGGAAATTACTGTTTAGTTCTGCCAATTGTTTTTTAAGTGCTTACCATGGACATCTGACATCTTTGATTGACATAAGCCCATATAAATTCAGAAATCTAGAAGGACAAAAGGAATGGGTCCACGTGGTATGTACTCCAGCCTATATCTATCAATTACTTGTCAATTTAATGAAGTTGTATTTATGATATATTGAATATAGGATACTGTTCCTTTGTATAGGCTCCTGTTCCAGACACATACAGAGGACTTTACAGAGAAGACCACAAAGATTCAGTGACAGCCTATGCTGATGAAGTGAAAAATATTATTGAGCAAGCACATAAGAGAGGCAGAAAGGTAAAAAGTTACTGTCTTTACTATTTGTCCTGCCTTAGAAATCAATGTGCCTGACTGTCAATGCTGTTCAGGGTTATGGAGCTAAGTGGTATGGACCTTTTAAAAAGCAAAGATCACATCATAATGCAAAAACATCTAAGGACAAAGAGCTTGCTCCCCAAGTTTCTCTACTGTGTTCAAACATCACGTGCTACCTGTGTTTCAGATTGCTGCATTTTTTGTTGAATCTCTACCAAGCGTGGGAGGTCAAATCATTCCACCAGCAGGTTATTTTCAAAAGGTTGCAGAGTAAGTGTCATTAATTACCTTGGCTTTTTTAACTTATTTGCTAAATATAGATAAGAGAGAATTTCTCTGCCTGCTATTATAAATAGCCTCACAGGCAGGAAGCCACCAAAGCCTTCATGTTAGAATGTAAACTTTGTGTGGCAAAGACCTGCTTTTAAACACATGACCTAGAACATAGGCCTGTACAAGTTTTGTTTCCTGACAGTTTGCCAACTAATGCTTTCTGCATGTTCTTAATCAGTAAATATTATGTTCTCTTTCCTCTTGAGAGACAATAAAATCTGTTCTGTTACAGGCATGTGCACAAGGCAGGAGGTGTATTTATTGCTGATGAAATTCAGGTTGGCTTTGGCAGAGTTGGGAAGCACTTTTGGGCATTCCAGCTTCAGGGAGAAGACTTTATACCTGACATTGTCACTATGGGGAAACCAATAGGAAATGGGCACCCTCTTGCCTGTGTAGCAACAACAAAGGAAATTGCAGAAGCTTTTGCAGCCACAGGAGTGGAGTATTTTAATACAGTAAGTAAAGAGTTGCTCAAACTCTCCTTTAAAAATTAGATAATCATGCAGTGTTTTTATTAATATTTAGTAATATTTTACTGGTATTTACCACACAGTTCCTAAACAGTAACTGTGTTGCTGTATTATTTCTCTCTCTGTCTTTCTGGTATATGACTATTCACTGACTGATAAGAAGTGGTAGTATGCTCATTCTATCACTGAGGCTACACTGACAGTGACACCATTGCATCTCTCTTCCCTTTCCCTGGCTCTGTGTGTTCCTTTCCTGAGCTCAGTTTGGTGGAAACCCTGTTTCCTGTGCCATTGGATTAGCTGTGTTAGATGTGATTGAGAAGGAACAGCTTCAGGCTCATGCCACAGAGGTGGGCAACTTCTTGATGAAGCTACTCAAGGAGCAGCAAATCAAGCATCCCATCATTGGTGATGTCAGGTATCAGTGCCTTATTTACATTTTTAGCTACTTTTTTTATTTGGTGCAGTCAACAGATGTTTTGAGAAATTAAATTTGTGTTTTCAGCAAAAATAAACAACCTGTTGTACATTACATTAAAATAATCTTGACTTATCAAAGATCCCTTATACTTTGCCACTGACCAGTACTGGTTTATCAATTTATTAGCTGCTACAGGAGTTCATTTTCCTGTTTGAACTTTTATGTCAAGTGCACAAAGGACAGAAGTGATGAGCTAGATGGAAAACATGCTTAACATCCTGTCTTGTGCTGCCATTCTGAGCAGACAGCAGCCTATATTGTATTACTACATTTCTTCAAAACAGCAAAACCTTTTCTATCAGTAGCCAAACATCAGGTAATTCTCATGCAGTAAAGGTCTGGTCTTACAAAAACCTGGGTTTTTAGTTCACTTGCAGTTCCTTCCTCTGACACAGAGTGACTGTTTTTTATTTCTTTTAAAGGGGTTGTGGCTTATTCATTGGAGTGGACTTAATCAAGGACCAAGCAGAAAGGACCCCAGCCCCAGCAGAAGCAGAGTATCTGATAACAAGGTACGTGGGACAGCCATGGAGTTCCCCAGTGTGGGAGGCAAGCACACAACTACAAATTACCCTTGCCACTCTGTAGTTGTTACAGTACAGCAATCTGGCCAAAAAAGAAACCAGGCAGTGGAGAAAGGCACTGTGTGACAGCCTCCATGCTGGTGGCTTGCCAGTTCTTCTGAACTACATGTGAAGGTAAACATGGTTCTTTGTTATTGCTCTACCCAGACTTAAGGAAGAATATATTCTACTGAGTACAGATGGACCAGGAAGAAATGTGCTGAAATTCAAGCCCCCAATGTGCTTCAATATGGAGGATGCAAAATTTGTTGTGGAAACAATGGACAAGATACTAACAGGTAGAACTGATCAAAACCCTCAAAAATAGAGGGTGGTTGTTGAACTGCTCTAAGGCAATGCTGAGCTACTCAACCTGCTTTTCAGATGTGCTAAAATAGAGTCAAGATGGCAGATGCTGAGCACACAGCCTTCCCTTCTAAGTTATACTCTGTTCTGAAGTTTTCTAACAAAACTGTTTCCTCCACAGATGCAGCACATACCTTTTAAAATAGCTTTGCTCTGGCTGAGGTTTAAGTGTTCACCTGTCTCAACAAGGGCAACTGGTAAAAACTGTCCATATATTCCCAAAAGCCATGATTTGTGTGCATTTGCCACTTAGCTTTTTATACAATTTCTATGCACTTAGTACTGACAGAGTTAGTGCAAATACTTGTCTCAAAGTCATGATTTTGCTAAGTTGTTGCTTCTTCTCTCTCCAGATATGGAAAAAGGATGTCTGAACCAACAGAAAACATCTGCTTGTTCTACCTGAGCAGGTATTTATCTCTAGTCACCCAGTACTATTTAAAAACCAAGGTTCCTATACATAACTCCACAAGCATTGTCAGAATAAAGCCTCCTCAGAGGTGCTTTTCTTGGAGTCAGTTTGCAGGAATTTCAGGCACTCTCCCAGCATGGCCCAGACTTGTGCACAGCTGGCACTCACAGCTACTTTCTCTGAGGCTGACACTCCCAGTAACACTGTGTGTGCTCATTTGCTCCTAAGCCAGGTCCAACATGTCCCAGACATGACTGCCACCACAGCACTGTGCTGCTCTGGGCAGCTTTCTGAGTGACTGGGTTCAACCCTTGGCACGTAAATGACATGCACATCAACACAGAGATTTCATGCTCAGTGCCAGACAGAAGCTGGTCCAGCTGCATAACTACCTCTCAGCAGATCTCCCCTTACCTGCCTGTCAGGGCATCTGCATCCCACAATTTGGGATCCTCCACTTATGCTGACAGCTTTGTGAAGAGCTTTAAGTGGTGCTTTTGTGTTTTACTTAACATCTGACTTGGAAATAGTATTGGCTTTTGTTCCCTTGAGCATTTTTTCCCTACATGGTGGGATCATTTCAGGTTCATGGCTGGTATTTCATGCTTAAGCATCAATTTACCCCTATAGTCAGAGGTTTGTGGGCATCAGAGTAAGACTGAGTCCTGTTAAGTCTTTAAAGCCTCCTAAGTCTTCATTTGTTGAGGACCCTCCATAAGATGCTGAGAGAGGACATCTATCTGCAACTCAAGTTTGCCACACACTCATGAGTACAGTGTACACGTCGAGTTACACCTTGATAACAACACCCTTGGGTACATTTAGTACTTGTTCAACCTACTCTGACCAAAAGGCAACCACATGTTTGGTAAAACTCTAGACAGCAGACAGGAATGTACCTGATGTGATCATTGTGATCATGGAATCACAGTGCCACAGCCCTGAGCTAAGGAGAAATGTGCTTTTAGTGCAGTGTAATATTAGTATAGCAGGCACAAGAAAAATGTGTTAATATTTTATTTAGCAAGTTAATGGAAAGACATACAGCTGTTTATACTACTTATTCTTAGGAACAGAAAGATTACTTAACAGTGCCAGTGTAACTTAGAGGCCTGATGACTTAATGTGCTTGTCTTTAATCTAAACTAAGCAAGAAAAATGCTTTTATTCTCTACAGGAAACCAAGAATGCAAAAAGCCTCTTACTAAGTACAGTACTAGTAAGACACTTACATATAATGTAAGCGAAAATGAGGCAAAGAAGTAGATTTCTTTTAATGATGCTTTTACAAAAAAACCATAACATTATTTTCTTTCCATAGGTTTCAAACAATGTTCAAGATCTACTACTAAGAAACATTATTCTACTATAATAATGCACATTTAATCTTCATCCTAGCATGTCTTAGACCAGATAAGTCACCTTTGATTTTGTTATTTTCAGTTATCTTGTTTTTAGTAAAATCTTTAGGAGAAATAAATTTTACAAGAGCTTGTCTCAATTCTGGCAGTGTGGAATTGCCTTTTATTTAAAGCAGTTTTACCTAAAACTGATTATAAAGGACTATCTTTCTAGTGGCTACTATAAACTACAACTTCTAAATTCATGCTCTTTTAGGTTATGACTTTTTCAAATTGAGATGACCCAGTGGGTTCTCTTATTTGTTTACACCTCCAGCTGCCTATGCAAACACCAGTCCAGCTGCCAGGACACCCAGTCCTTCCCAGGCTCCTCTGACCAGTCTCAGCCACCTCTGTCATAACAGGGTCCCTGGTAACACTATATTCAGTCTCAGCAACCAAATCAAGTCACAAAACTTCAGTCCCAAATTCCTAACATCAAATGCATGAGGAACAGGCAGCTGAGGGCCACTGTTCCCAAACTGGTTCATACCAAGTCTGTCCTCAAGAAGCATCCAAGCAGGATTAGTACATTAAGATTAGATTATAGCCATAAACAACAACCTTGTGTACATGCCTTTGCTTTCACCAGGCACCTACATGTTCTTTGTATCATAAACTTTTCATACAAAGAACAAAGGGAAAAACCAGCTCTGCATTTAAGTACCAGTGTCCTCAGATTCTGCCTAAGGCCTCATCACCTGTCAAGGAAGCATTACCTGAGAACCTACTTCCAAAATCCACCAGAGTAACAGCCAGCTAACAAACTCTTGCTAGGACACAGAAGGTACTGTGCAAACTTCCCCCTGGAGAGCCAGGTGTTCACTAGAAAACTATTCTGCTACCCCTTATTTCATAGGAAAACCAGTAAAAATTTAGTAAAATAGAGTAAAGCATTGAAATTTGACATCTTGAGACAGTAATACTTTTAAATACTGTACTCCTTTGTTTCAGTGGTCTGCAAATTTTTTTTGCAAGTAAGTTGGGATTGAAGTTACAAGTCCAGCTGTAAAGTTCTCAGATATCAGATTTAAAATCTGATATTTTTTTTTTTAATGCTCAATATTTCCACTTAACCAGGTAAGCATCTTACAGACAGATTCTAACTTTACAAGCAAGTTTTTCTTTTCAAGGACAGCCAGCAGGGAGCAGCAGATTATAGTCCCTGCAGAAGTAGCTGCACCCCTTGCTAAAAAACCTGAAAAGGTCAGTAGTAACTTTATTTCTTGTCATTGTTACTTGGTTTGCTTCTACTTCTGGGCATCAAAGAGAATTTGTTAGAAGGAAAAACAAGTTGTGGTGTTTTAGCTTTAAAAGGAAAAAACAGTCAAATTAATCACTGCAACAACTATTAGAAGTTTACTTTGTGCAGCAGAGCTTGCTACTTATTTATAAATCTGAGACTGGAACTATTCTGCAACCAAGACAGGCAAATCACATGACAGTTATTGCCTTAAAATAGTGAACTAGTCAAAAAAGGAAAGCTTATTTCTAGCTGGTCACTCATCTCTAGAGAAGTTCTAGCTGTAGTGGAAGTTCTTTCAGCCTTTTTGGATACACAGAAAGGCTACAAAAATTCACCTTTGCATTGGTAATTTCATGTCTGTCCAACCTGCCTTTCAAGGCAGGTATATACATACTATTAGCAACTCGTAGACAAGTCTCAGCCTTCAGACAGTGAAACATGAAGGAAGTGCAGCCCAGCTTCTTCCACACCTCTTGGCTTCCTCCTGCAATGCTGTCCAGACTCCCAAGCCCTACCTAAAACTACAGCTCTGGCTCCTCCAAGCAGAACCCCATGCAGACACCAACACAGTTCCACTGAGCCCCTGTGCTTGCCTAGGGCAGAGCCACCAGCTCACCAGCAACAGCTGGGGCTCCTCACCTCAGCTCTCCTCCACAACCTCCAGGCACAAGTGACTGCAGGTTTCTGCTGCCACTTAACTGCAAGTGAGCACAACTACCAACACAGCCTTCTAGTTTTAAGATTAAAAACATTTTAGCACAACTCTTCATCTATCAAGGTACTGCCATGAGCTAAGTTCTGGGAACAGGAACTGTTTTACTAACACATAAGCTGAAGAATGGCACAAGACACTAGATTACGCCTTTTTTATTTCAAAAGCTAGGATAGCTTCAATATCCATGTCATGGTGAATCAGAACACATGTAAAATACCTTACAATACATTAGATTCCAAAAAGGTACCAAAAAGTACAGTAAAATTAACACTTCCATTACAGGAAATGTATGACACAAAAACAATACAAAATAAAAAGGTGGAAAGTGACACTGGTTCCCTAAGATGCATCTCATTCTGTACAACTGGAGTAATGCAGAGTCCATAGTTAACTCCAAGAGGCAGTCCCTAGATGCAGAGCTGCAGCTTTAAGCAGACCCTCAAAATCAGTTTCAGTTTAACCTATTAATAAAATCATTAATTAATATCTTCAGCAATGCTGAAATTTACACACCACACTGTCTAGACAACTAATTATCTGTAAGTATTAAACATGTAAAACATTTCCAGGGAGCTCTTCCAAGTAAGATGCACATTTAACAGGCCATAGAAATTTATTGTAAAGTTAAATTTGGTACAGAACTGAAGTATCCATCTACAGCATTGTATACAAAACCTATGCAGTCATTTTCCAAAAGAGACCATGCCACTGCATACCTGAATAAGTTTGATCAATATGGCTTGTAGTTATTCTGATGACCACCACGTCTTGGTGTCTTCCCATAATTTGCACTGCCTTGACCTATGAACAAGAGAACAAATGCATTAAACTGCTAATTAGTTACGTTTGCTTATACCCAATACAGTTCTCTTTACTTACTGTAATCATAGCCTGGTCCATATCCATAATACCCATATCCTGAATAATCATAGCCTCCATAGCCACCATAACCTTGCTGATAGCCGTATCCTTGATTCCCATAACCCTGGTTCCAGTAATTGCCATAACCTTGATTCCAATTTTGACTTTGAGCTATAGAAGGGAAAACCATCCACAAAATCCCATTTTAGTACACACAACTTATTTAGAATGTGTCCATACTAAAGTAGTGTGTGTGGTACTTACCGCCGCCTCTTCCACCTCTGCCTCTTCCTCCATAGCTACCTCTTCCTCCTCCACTGCTGAACTGTTGCTGCTGGTACACTTCTTTTGGCTGTGCTACCTTAATCTCGCACTGAAAATAAAAAAGGAACAGTATGTAAGGTGTCTTAGAGCAGCAGCACCCACCCTGAGCTCCTGGGAAATTCAGAGGTTCCTCTGGAGGCAAAGGAGGTGGACATGCTGTGCTCCTGCCAGGGGGGCAGCACTAATGCAGAAGTGTCTGATCTACTGTGCCACCTGGGCAAAGGTGAGTCACTGTCAGCCCTTCAAGAGGCCACTGCTTTCAAGGCATTTTTTCCTGCCTATTCCCTACCATCAGCTTCCCCATGGAAGAGGTGCTGATGCCACCACTCCTGTAGGAGCCACCAGGCTGCCCTCTCACCTGGCACAACCTCCAAAACAAGGCTGTGACCAGCAGACTTCACCTGAGCTGGACTGAATGAACAAGGCTCAGAGTCTTCCTGGCAGCCTGTGCCCACCCTATCCCTGTGCACATGGTTGGACTGTACAGTACCTCTACAACAATGAAATCATCATTTATCAAATACTAACAGCTAACACCAACCAGAATTGACATTTCCAGCTCAAGCTGTCAGTTCACTGCCTGGTTCTTGAATCTGTGCACAGTCCAAGATGAAAGCTGCTGCTGCTGCAAAAGGAACAACAGCACCTGAGCAAGTCTGGCCTGGAGTTCTTCATCACAGGACCTTTAAGGTAACTTGCTTTTTATTATCACTATGACACAACCAGCCATAGTTAGGAGATAGAGAAATTGCTCAGCTTCCTTGGCATGTAGGCATTTATCTCTCCTGAAAACAAACTGACTTGCTCAGTGCATTACATTTGCCAATGTTTATTTTGTGCTGTATCAAAACCAGCCCAAGTGCAATCTAAGTCACTGTGCCAGACAGTATGACCCAAGTAACAGGGCTTTGAAATTATGTGTATGGACAGCACTGGCCTCAGAGCAAGGGAAGAGGGACACCTCCAGCCAGTACACATCATTTGCCTCCGGTCCTCTCCTCATCAGCTTGAGGCAGGAGCCTCTATTAGCTGTTCCCTCAGATGAGCAGTGAGCTCTTCAGAGCATCTCACACCACTCTCACAACAGTTCCCACAACCAGCTGACCAGGTATAAGTTGCTATAAAGTTCACATTCACTCTCTGGATCCTTGTAATGGGTTGACATGACAAGGGTTTGGTAGCAGGGGGAGCTGCAGGAAAGGGCTTCTGAGAGAAAAAAAACCAGAAGCTGCCCCCAGCCAGACAGAGCCATTTTCAGGCAGCTGCTTACAAAGTTGATGTCTGTAGGGCTTGCATTTGTGCAAGGGCTCTATGCTGAAAATAAGCCATATCAACAGATATGGCCTATACTGCTACACAAGCCAGTTTCTCCATTGTATTTAATGAATGCAGTGAATGATACTTTACAAACAAAAAGCCCTAGAACACAGCAATTATTAAAGCCATTAATATTGGCAAAGAACCTGTGACTGAACTTATGGCAAAACACCAGTAGGGTAAACTGGAAGCTGTCCTTATTGTAAATGTGATACCTTGGCACAAGAGGTCTACAAAAACCTTTTCAGGTTACAGATGTAGTGGTATTATGCTTAGTAACCTGGACAAGAAGTTCTAAGTCAAAGTTTCTACCTTGCTTCCACTGACGTTATGGAATTTCTTCTCCAAAACCTTCTTCACTGGATCCTCTTCCTTGAAAGTGATGAACACAAACCCTCTCCTTTTGTTGGTCTTTGGATCCATTGGAAGTTCAATTGCTTCAATCTGAAGACATGAAACACTATTTTCAGACTTGTATTTTAGTAGAACATTTAAGTACAAGGCATTTGGGACGGTAAAACTATTAAGTTTCCTCTCTATGCACATTATGCAACACCAAAGCTGCATTAGTCTTCTATATTAACACTGGCCTTCAGACCAGAGATTTCCATTTTACAACTCTTCAAACCCATTTTAATATCAGCTAAAATGATTTGAGTTAAAGGCAAGGGTATCCAAGTAGCATGGAAGCATCTAGTGCAGTATGTGCCACCTTAGCTCTCAAGGTGGGAAACCTCTGGACCAGTTACAGAAGCCTCAATACATCTGAAGTTCATTTACTTTGAAACATCCAAAGTATTAATAAACTAAATAGCAAGTGGAGCCTACATGTTTCAGAGTTTACTAGGATGACATTACACACCTCTCCAAACTCTCCAAAGTATTCCCTGATTTTCTCTTCTGTGGCTTCTGGGTTTAGTCCACCAACAAATATTTTCTTCACTGGATCCTTTTTCATTGCCATGGCCTTCTTGGGATCAATTAGTCGGCCATCTAGTCTGTGTTCTTTCTGTTCCAGAACCTGAAAGACAGTTTGGTATGGTTAATTCAAGCTGAAAAGTTTCCCTTTAAGCTTAAGGATCCAAAATATGAAGATCATATTCACCTTTTCAACACTCCCAGGTTCTTTGAAGAGAATAAATCCAAAGCCTCTGGATCTTCCTGTGTTAGGGTCCATCTTTATCGTGCAGTCGGTTACCTCACCAAATTTGGTGAAGTAATCTTTCAAGTCTTTTTTGCTGGTATCCCAACTGAGGCCACCAACAAACATCTTCCTGAAATTCCAGAGAGAACAGCTTAGTTAGATTCAGGAAGGACTAGAGCAAAGCACACGCAGCAAGATGCTCAGTGGCACACTCCTCAGCAGCATTGTCAGAACACAACCAACTCATCCAAGTTGAACACTTGCCTCTTGTCTAAAGCTGGTGGTACTACAGGAGTGCACAAGGGTGGGTTTCTCCCCCTTCTTTTTGAGGGAATGCCACAATGCACCCTGAAGTTGATTACAGGCTATAAGAAACAGCACAAATTGCCTGAAATATTCCTCACCAGTAATTTATGCTCAGTATTAGGTTGTTTGCAACAAAGCAGTATTGATTATCAGGTACTGCCAACTCAGTTTTTGCAAAGAACCCAGGATCATTCCTACTGCTCTGAAAGCATCCAGCAAAGAGTAAGGCATCAAAAGCAAAATATCTGAGCTCTTTAAGGTTTTGGTCCAATGGCTGTAAAAATTTTAGTCCTAAGAACAATCTGCAAAATTTAAACCAGGTATCTGTGACCTCCAATAACAGTCACATACACGAGGCAGGACTTTGGACCTGCCTTAACTACTATGTTGTACACTTCTTCCTGCTTAGTTACTGAATCTAGTTCTGTTTTCATCAGTACTACAGGAACCTTTCCACTATTAGCCTTTACTTCTAAAAAGGCCAATACAGTCCTTCCCTGCCCACTTTCCCACACAAAATATCCTCTGAAAAAGGAGATGCATCTCAAAGAACTAAATTCTAGTGAGACACAATACCCAAGTGCAGCTAACAAACAAAACAGCGATATCAGGCAATAAGGCATTTTTCAAATGCTTCACTTCAAATGAAAACATTAATAACACGGCTGTATTTTCTATTTTCAGAGTTTCCAAGGTAACAAACTAAGCTTTTAAAAGCATTCGAGCCTTTTTATCTAACTATAGACTGAAGCAGTTTAAGTTGTCATTACACTGTTTAGAGGCAACCTAGATTTGGCACTAGGATATATCAGCACTTTAAAAACTAGATTATGCCTAAATAAAATTGGCTTTAGGGGCTTCTGTGAAACTTTGATTTGCTAGAACTACTATCCATTTATATTCTAAAAAAAAGGTGCTATAGGGTTTTTTTTCTTAACCTGGATGAAACCATATCCTTTGCAGGCTAAACCCTTGTTTTCCAGAAGAACTTGCTGTGCACTCCTGAGCTGGTGAGTGCAGCAGGATGCACAGGGTTCTGCAGAGCCTTACAAAGTTTAATAAGCCTTTCAATACCAGGTCAAAGGATGGTCACTGGGTGGATTCCTTCCCCTCAGAGCTCCCTGACCGAGCTATAACCTGTACAGACTCACAGTGGCTCTCCACAGCACACCCTGGCATCACTGACTACACTGAGATCAAGAGTAACTCTGGCTGGGGGATGACAGGATTTGTCCCGAGGCAGCTTTAGCTGCTTTATGCCATCGTGTTGGGGCTGTGGTGCACTCACAGGCATTGCCACACGCTCAATTCACCTCTTACCACAGCGGTGCACATTACCCTCTGCAATTTGAAGTGATCTGTTTTCTAACTTGAAAGATTGATACCTACATGTATTTAAGTAACACAATATGGAGCCTTCAAAACTATGACTGAATTCCTGGTATTTGGGTTTGCCTTCAGAGGCCACAAACAGGACAACTGCACCCTTAACACACAAGTCTTTTTTCCCCCTCCTGAGGGTATTGGTGCAGCTAAATCGAAGCTTATTTAGCTCTTAACAAAACACTCTAATGTCAGTGGCTTGGACAGCTCTTGTTTTAGCACAGCACTACGTTTTCCACAGAGGACCAATCAATCCCCCTGAAATAACTGCTTTTCTTCGAAGTTTCATTTCATACGGATTTGGGGTTGAAACTTTTCACCTCCTGTGCAGGAAAGGAAGAGCATCACCCTCTTTTCAGCGCGAAACACTATAAACAGTAAAAACAAAATTTGCACGCGGCTGGAAGGCCTGTTTTTTAATTCTTTTAATGTCTGCAAAAGGTACATCCGGCCTCAACTTGTAGGAAGCTTGTGCAAGTCTTTTTCGTTCCTTTACAGCCCAAACTTATTACACTGGCTTCAGCTCTCTGTTTGACCTGAGGGATCTGACCCTCTGGTCCAGGGCTCGGGGATAACAAAGGGAGTTCCAATTAAATACGTGGGGTAGCCTGAATAACAAAGACCTGCCTGAGAAAACAGGCAGGTCCTTTGCAAGTCAAGTACTTATATTTAGGAACAGACCAACTATGATAGGAAAGAAATTCCTCTTTTGTACACAAGGATGCCTCGACTAAAACACAGCAAAACTACTCTGACTCCTCCAGAAATCACCTGGAAGACATAAGCCTTTTTCTGACAATGCTGCAAAGTAGCACACCAAAATCGCTCTTACTGGTTTGAACACACCGCGCACCGTCTCCATCGTCCCGATTTTCCCCTTACTTCCTTTATAAAATACTTGGCTTACCCCGACCGCCTTCCAAAGCCAGGATTATTTTTTTTATGCGCGTTACACAAAACACGTTCGCATTTACATCGACGCCGGTCATGCGATCCCCAAAAAGTTTCAACCAGCCCCCCCTGCAACAGAAAGCAACTCCTTCCATCCGCCCCTTTCGCTCGGGAGGGAAAGGCTAAGGAAAAACGCGGGAGAGGTAAATCCCCTTCCATTTTACAGCGTGAGACGGCACCAGCCCCGCTCGGCGCCCCTCCCCCAGCCGCCACATGGCGCCAACAAAAGGCAGCGCCAGAACAAAGGAAGCGCTGGTGCTGCAGGGCCCCGGCTCGGCGGGGCCGCTCCCGCCGCCCTCCCCGCGGGGCCGGGGGCGCTGCCGGGCCCGCCGGGCCGCG
>VYXB01008839.1:1292320-1352518 GCA_013397135.1 Pachyramphus minor
TGCCCGCCGCCGGCCCGGCTCCCGCCGCCGCTGCTGCCGATGCCGCTCCCGCTGCCCCCGCCGCTGCTGCTGCTGCCGCCGCCGGGGCCGCGCCGCTCTCGGCCTGCTGCTCCCCGGCGCTCTCGGCCGCTTCGTGCCCGTTCTGGGTGGCGCCGGCCGCCAGCTGCTGCTCCGCTTCGGACATGGTGCCCCGTCCGCTGAGGGAGAGGGACGAGAGGCTCCTGCGAGAGGCAAGCGCGGGTCAGCGCAGCGGCTCCTCCCCGGCCGGGCCGGTCTGATCCGGTCCGCTCACACCCCTCCCCCTTTCCGCCGCCGCCATCCCGCTCGTTACTCACTTTAAAACCCGCTCCCGATAAAACCCGGGCCGTCCGGATTCCGATTAAAAGCGCCCGGGCGCTGGAGCTGGAGCCGATCGCGCTGCCCGCGGCTGCTCCGCTCCGGCCGCGCCGCCACCGCCGCCTCCCCCTCAGACACGTACTCGGGCCCGGGCCCGCGACGCGTGGCCGCCTTTATAGCGCCGGAGCCGCCGCCACCCCGCAACAAGACGCGCGCTCGTTGGTCGCTGCCGCCTGTCACTCAGCGCGTTCGGCGCTCGCCGTTGGCTGCGCCGCGGGGGTGGGCGGGACCAGGCCGGGGAGGGCGGGCGAGGCGGGCCCGGGCTGTCGGGGAAGGGATCGGGATGAGGGGAGCGGGGCGGCCCTCGGGGCCCGCTGTGCACACCTGGCTGTGAGGGGAGCGCTGCGCTCGCTCCCAGTGCCCGCCACTCCAGCTCCAGCTGCGCCCTCTGCTCCGAGTCCGTCGTTGCTCCAGGACACGAGAGGTTTTGCTTCGCGTTTCCAGCTCCGCTGGTTCTGCAACCTAAGAGGGGCCGGAGCTGTGGTGGTTTTTTTGTTGGTTTTTTTTTTTAAACTTAGGTTGAATATTACATAACTGCGGGAGCCGGAGCGCCGAGCACGTGCCCAGACCTTAATTCCTTTCGCCCAGGGATACGCCAGCCTCCCTGCAAAGTTGGGCTGCAAAGTGCAGGACTCAACTTGTAACCACAGCTCACGTTCTTGTGCAGTTTACAGCGCCTGACATCCTGTTTGTCCATGTCAAAGGGACAGAGCTTGGCTTCTGGACACACAGCCAAAGCTTATGGCCACATCTTTAAAGAAAAAAAAAAAGTTAAGCCCTTTGCTTGTGGGCAAAAAGTAGTAATTATTACCTAACTTACCGTAGTGATGAGTGCACGTGGTAGTGCCTCCTCCACCTTCTTAAATATCTCTTGTGGCTCAACTTGCCTATTTTCATCTGCTGTTACAACTCAGAAGGAGTGCACAGAGATACTTGTGAATAAAAATAAATAGTGGTGATACATTTTGTTAAGTCTCTGTTCTGGGATATGAGCTGTCCTTCTTTTTAGAGCACTTTTTGTCCTAAATACAGTAGGCCAGAACTTCAGAGATGTCTATCTCAACATAGGCTGCTGACAGGATAGGGTACCCTATAGACAAACTACAATTTAGGCTGAACTTTGTAAAACAATGTTCTCTCAGGTCAGGGCAGTAAAGATAATATAAAGAGCACCTAACCAGGACACTTGGAAATTGTAATGTCCTCAGGACAGATTGCAGATGTTGGCTAACAAAGATACTTATCTTGGTGAGAATGTATTTTTAGATAGTTTTCTTGTATTAAACTTCAAATAAAATGTCAGAGGCAAAGAATTTTTCTTAAGATATTTATCCTAATTCATACCATCTAAGAAGAGCTTACCTCACATCCAGCAAGAGGACTTTCTTGTGGCTTCTTCAGGCAGCTTTGCCTTAGATTGTAAACCTATCAGGTTTACACCAAAAAGGTGTGGTTTGTGATTAAAACCAGCTCAGCCACTGTCTGTCAGCTGACTGCATTCACTTACACAGTGCTGATAACCTGCTTAATTGGAAATTACCACACATTTGCTTAAGTCATTACCTGGAGCTCAGGCCACACTGGTACTTGCAGGTTGCTGCAGCTGGCACTGATGAAGTGGTGAATGCCACTGATCTTGTGCTCTGTGCACCTTCTTTTTGCAGGTTTTTGTGGATGCAGTTCTGGCAGGTGACTGCAGGAGTGCACCTGCCCTGAAGGTACAAGTTTATAGACCAGCACCTGAGAGTAAAATGAACATTGCAGCAGTTTACGTGGATCTGTCAGGTAAGTTTAGGCTCAGCTGATGCATGTAACCTGAGTGCTTTTCATGATATATTTATTACTTCATTTTCTTGGAAGATTCACTGCCCACAACATCTGCTTTGTATTTCACAGAGTCTTGCTAAGGATGTGAATGGTTGTCATCTCATTTGGACTTTTCTATACATTTACTTTTTCTCCTTTTTTCCCCCCCTTTCTTGCTTTACTGAACCTGTCTCATCTTTCCCTTCCACTGGCACCTTGGCAAGTGTTTTCCTGTTCCTGCTTAACAGGGCTTTCTTTGAAGCTGTGTTTTTTTTCCAGCTGCCCATTGCTCCTGGTCAGGTCCATCTCAATCTCTCATCCTGGCAATTCCAACCAGCAGCTGCCAGGGCTCTCTGTGATTCCCAGACATCCCATTTTAATAACTATTTGGTGCCTCCTGTGTCCCATGTCCAGCAGCAGGATAACAGTGTGGTTGTAGACTGGCTAAGCAGCCTGGTTTGAAAACTGTGCCTGGCCCAACTAACAGTCATTCTTTACACATCTAGACATGGAAGACTGAGAAACTTTAGAGTATGGGTTGTTATGGTTATAATTTGTCTCACCAGGCCCCATCATGCCACAGGTAATTTTAAAAAATTCCTCTGGGCTGAGACTTGGGTTTTGGTCTTGCATTTCATTCCCCACTCAAAGCCTGTGGTTAATCAAAGAAAAGTACACACATACTTTCTTGGATGGTAATTCTCCTTACCTTGACACATTTACCACTGAGGAAAAAAAAGCTATCATTGTTTGCTATTTTTTAATCCTGTAATTACTATTTTAATCCTGTAATTACTATTCATGGTATTGCCTGAATTTCAATTAAATTTTACTTGCATATGGACTTTCTGATCTTGGGCCTAATTTTGCTGTTCTATCAAACTTGCAGTGTATGCCAAGCCCTGCCTTGAAAACTCATCACAGTTTTGTGCCATACTTGTCTTCATTGTCTCCTTCCCTTCATCCTTTCCATTTCCCCATTATTTCCATTATGCTGATTTTTCTAGGTCCCCTCTTCTTAAAAAAAAAAGAAAAAAAAAAAAGAAAAAAGAACAAACATCATTTACTGCCTTGAATCTTGGTGTAACTTATCCCTATGTCTGTCTTGTCTAAATTGATTGTAAGCATCTCAGGTCACAGACTGCATATTCTATACCACTTATAGGTGCTCTAGAAAGCTTCTGTCTGAGTTAGTCTTTATATACAGCATAAATAAATACATTTTATTAATAATAACAACTATGCAAGTAACCCCATTGATTTCAGTGGTAGGGCTGAAGGTAAGTGCTAAAAAGAAGAATGGCAAAAAGGATTCTTTATGCAACATAGAACTGAGATGAAGAGAAGATGCCTTTGAGGAGGCACTGACAATATATCTTTAAAAAACCCCCTTATTTAACTGATTGCCTCTTGTAATTTATTAGATGAAATATTTTTATTGGTTTATTCATACACTCATTTCTTCCTCGTGGGTGGGATCACACTGGCTACTTATCCCTGAGCTTAGTGGCCTCAGGGATAATCCACGCCAGTATTATGTTAAACATTGTGAAGAACAATGAAGCAGCAAATGCCTGCAAGTGTTTCTGCTCCAAAATTTTAGGTAAAAGCCTAATATCAATATGCAGTATCTGTCCAGAATGTCTGTATACAGATGAGGAGGAGCTTTATAGAAAACAAATTGTCAATGCCAACCTCTACAGGTGTTCAACAGGAGCTTATCCTGAGCAACAACGGGGGATAAAGCAGGAAGGTGTTTACTTGAAAGGGCAGTAGTGGAATTCAGTTGTAGGGCTGTCAGGACACAGGAGATATCTTTACAGAGTGAAACAAAAAGTACATAGAACCAGATCAGTGCATGAATGAGCTTGGAACTGAAGAATAATAGGTTTGTGTGTGATAAAGACACCTCTCTTTGGAAGGGTGTGGGAAACTAATATAGTTACTGAATAACTAAGGAAAAGGCCTTGCAGAGCTTTCAGAATGGAAGCAAATGCTTTATTTGCCGAGGTCAGAGAAAAAGTTGTCATCAATAACTGAGGTGGGGAGAGCTCGAGCACAATCCCCAGTCACATCAATAAATAACAAAGACCATGTCTTGGCTGACTTTTCCCCAGAAATTCAGACCAACCTGAGCCCAAACCACACACATGTAAGGTTCCCACTCCTTTGCTCAGTTAAATCACTCAGTGAAAAGGGGTTGAGTTTCAGGCAGATGGTTTGTCTAACACACTCATCTTACCCAGATTTGAATTGCAGTGGAGACACCTGAAGTTGGAGAAGGCAGACAGTTTTGAGAGTCTATCCCACCTACACTTGCCCATTAGGATGTGAGCTTGGAGAGAAGGGAGGAGAGTACAAAATAGCACCACTGCAGAAAAGGGAAAGAAACACAAGGGAAATGACTGACAAGCCAAGCTGAACCAGCTGAAATAGGTGAGAATAACTGCAAAACCTAAGCTAGGACACAATCTAGGTATGCTAAATGTGACTGAAGGGCAAACAAGGGAGTGGTTTAAAATGGATTGAGAAGCTTTCAGATGATGAGAGGAAGGAAAATCAAGTTTGAAGGGAACTTTTTTTTTTTAAGGTAAGGAGGCAAGCATATCTGTGTGGTAGCTGGGGGTCCGAGCAGACTGAGCAAGTAAAGCTGTGAGCAAATGAAGGAGTGGGTGTTGGGAAGATCAGGAAATTACATAGAGTGAAGTTAACAAGGCAAGTGATGGAGTCAGAGAGAGGTGTAGATAAGCTTTTGTTATTGCCACTTCTAGAGACTTGTAGACAGAGGAAGCAGCAAGAGACTAATTTATTACTTTTATCTTTAAAGACAATGGTGAGATAACAAGTAGAGGACAACAGAAAGGAAGGCCTGACAAGGGTTAACCAACAGCAGTAGGATTACAGGAGTGCAGAGGAGCTGCAGAAGGAGAATTGTTTAGTTGTGAGGAGGCAGAAATGGAGGAGAGAGCAGGCATGCAGAAGAGGAAGTTGGCTGGATCGCAGGATTTCCGTCAGAGACACTTTGCACTGCAAGAGCAAGCATGGATGAAGCAAGCAGGCAAGGTAAGCTGGTTCTGTGGGTAGGTATGACAGTTCATCATGAAAAGAAAGGAAAAAAAGTCAGTGCTGAATGAAAGTTGTGTGTGGTAAATGTACAGTTAGGTCATTGCTACTGAAGCAAACAATTTCTGTACTTAACATCAAAATGCAAAGAAAGCTAAAAGATGTGCAAGCTTCATTTTTAATCAATGCTACTAGTTGGTATTATTTCTTTAGCTTCTCTCTGTTATTTTCATCACTCTGTTTTTCTTCCTTTTTTAACAGACATTAGTTTCTGCACCTTCTTGCAGTACAAAGCTCTGGAATAATACTTTTCCTTAAAAAGTTATTTATCTGTTGTCACTAGGATTTAAATGCACCTGCAGCCCACAATCTTTCCATGTTGTTATATTCCATGCCAGCTAAAAATAAGTGAGACAACTAAGGCTTGTTAAACCGCTTAACAGATAAGATACAGCAGCCAAGCTATGCCCAGAGTATTCAGAACTTCAATGGTTCATTGCATTGGAATTATAATTTTACTTTTTGTTTTTGTTTCTTTTCTTAAAACCACACCCCTGACCTCCAGAAGTTATGGAGGATGCTTCAGACCAACCTTTCAGTTATCCGAAGTATTTTTTCTAGCACTATAAAGATAGTGAACATAATGTATTAACACAGAGTTTTAAGCACAGGTTTGTGGCATCCAAGGCTTTAGAAGAAAGCTTTAAGGTTCTGCTGGGGTAAAAAGAAGTGTCTTTGTTGGGGAACACATGATTTTCTCTTAATGCGTGGGGCCACTTTAAATTTGTACGGCTGCTTTATTAAACCATCGTGGGAAGTGTAGCAGGAGGAAACCCGGGGTAATTGGCTGCAGCTCCAGATGCAGCCGCTCGCTCATTGGAGAGCGGAGGATTCTCCGAGAACTAAAATTAGACAATCTCCGCCCTCCAGAAATGCTTCTGGAAACAGCGAGCAGGAGAAATTCTGACACAGCCCGAGGGCCTGTGGAGAGGAGAGGAGTGCACAGGACTCTGCTCCCAGCCAAACTGCAGTCTCTAAGGACGCACAGAAAGATGTTTGGGGTTTTTTTTAACTCGGTTAACTGTAAAAAAATAAATGCGTGCAATAAAGAAATTGCAAGGGATTAATATTAACTGTTTTACACAGCTATTAAATCCAACATTTCTTATGTAATAATTCTGAAGTGTTCATGCAAGCTAAGGAAGCCTTTGACTGCTAAATTTAAGCTAGGGCTGCCAGACCTGAGCTCATTGAAAAGGAATGACTCTTGCTGAATTAATTCTGAACGAAACTAAGAAATTGGTGAGCTCTTTCTATCAGCATTTTTTTTAATAAAACATGTTTATCTGTTATCTCCCTGTAGCTGCAGTGTTTATGCTGTCTTCAAATGAAACGCTGCCTAAGGTATTTCTGTTAAATAAAAAAAAACACTATGTGCCTGTGTTGGTAAAGGAAAGCCTGTATCTAAATTACTCAATCTCAGGCAGTTGGAACCTGATATGTGAGTATGTGAGGTATGTGAGTAACAACTTCTCCCTTTGGTTTTTAAGCATATCTCAAACTGGCTGAGAGGAAATAATTGCATTGTTTTGGTTTTTGTTTCTATTTTTACAGTATTTACATTACTCACGGAAAAGATTAGGGCAAAATAGATTTTTCTTACACTAAAACCAGCTTGTGCAGTAAATTAGCTATTTCCTCAGCTAACCAGGGCACACAGTGTGTGGCTCCAAGTAGGGGGGCTTTTTTGTCGTTTCTCCTTTGCATCTACTTTTGATTTGATTTCATTAAAAAAATAGTGCTTGTATTCCTGTTTTCTTTATGTCCCTTTGCCAGAGTCACCCCAAGGGCTGAAATGCAGGTTTGGCTGAACTCATCAGTGGGCCCAAGGTCTCCAGAGCACCTCAGATCGCATGGTTTTCGACAGAAGGGTGACAAGGGAGAGGAGCAGGGTGACAGAGCCAGCTCAGGGGTTATCGGTGACACTCTCCAGCCCACGCCCCGATAGCGTGGGGCCAGCTGGCCGGGCTCCATCCCGGGAGCTCGGGGTAAACAGGGACGGAGGCGACACCAGGGCACTCAACGCCTCAGCTTCCCGGCCACTACCTGGGCTATGGCACAAAGGATCATGTTGGATGGACCATGGCTGTGCTGCAATTGCTCCCAGCTGAGAGGCCCCAGAGAGCTGAGGAAATAGGGAGCGTGCAGGGAGCAAATGTATTGGCGTGATGGTGGCAAAACTGGGATAAACCCCCAGAGAATGCGGCTCCCCAGCTCTCCTTAAGGCGCAGCTCATCATGGCCTAATGCAAAAAACTTTTTCCTACTCATTATTTCTTTGTTTTTCTCGTAAGAGTTAGGTGGCACTGGATAGACACTGTAGTTCAATAAAAATGAAGAACACCATTAGAGAGCTGTGGAGCCGAGTCAGTGGCCGGGCGTGCCGGAGGCTGTGTGCAGTGAGCTCCCGAACCCGCTGCTACTGGCAGGAACGTAAACAGGAAACCTCCACAAACACCGACAAATAACCTGCAAAGGCCTTCTGTACGTATTTTTTTTTTCCTCCCCGATAAATCGCGTTACTTCACGAGCGTTTGCCGAGAGCTCATCCCCTCCCTCTAAGCGTGAGGTAAAACTGACATAACGCTTTTATTGTCACAGAGAAATGAGGCTTTTTTTGGGAGTCCCCTCCAGATCACGGTACTCCCGCACCACATGGGAATCCGCTTCCCAGGCAGCTGTGGCCGCCGGTTGCGAGCCCACGCCCCGCGACTGTCCCGGCCCGTGAGGGCCTCTCCGGCCGCCATCACCTCGCCGCTCCCGCCGCCATCTTCGTCCCGCCCCGCCCCACGCGCGGCTGAGGCCCGCGGGCGCCATCTTGTGTCCGCCCCGCCAGCGCCCGGCAACAGCGGGTCGGGATCGCCGGGAATCCCCCAGGAATAGAGGGTTGGGGAAGCCCATCCCGGCCCCGAGGCAGGTGGAACGGAGAGGTTACGTGCGAGTGTTGCAGCGGGGAGACAGCCGGGCGGGTGCTGCGTGCCTGAGTCTGCTCCAGGGCGGATGGGAGCGTGGGGCAGAGCGGGCGGTGGGCGAGGGAAGCTCTGCAGGTGTCGTTGTGTGCTGTTCTGTGAGGGTTGGACACCATCCCCCACAGCATCCTGCTCTTTAAATTCGCTTCAGAAGGCTGAGGGAGCTGGAGGTGTTCAGCCTGGAGAAGAGAAGGCTCCAATGTCTAAAGGGGCTCCAAGAGAGCTGGAGAGGGACGTGGGACAGTGCAAGAGGGAATGGCTTCACACTGACAGACGACAGGGTTAGATAGGATATTGGCAGGAAATTCTTCCCGGTGAGGATGGGGAGGCCCTGGCACAGGTTGCCCAGAGGAACTGTGGCTGCCCCATCTCTGGAAGTGTCCAAGGCCAGGTTGGACAGGGCTTGGAGGAATCTGGGCTGGTGGAAGGTGTTCCTGCCCATGGTAGGGGGTGGAATTGGATGATCTTTAAGGTCCCTTCCAACCCACACCATTCTTGATGAGAAGAAGGTCACAGGTGATCACAGGTCTGTAGGAAACCTTCACAATAGTTCTGCCAATGCCGACGCAGTTCTTTGCTCTGGGCTTGCCAATGGATCCACTCAGTGAGATAACTGGCACTTTGTCTTTAGCCCGTAAATACAGCACTTATTTTTGATTTGAGAAATACCCTGAGGCTCAGAGATGGACCAGCTCTGCACTCTTCACGTGTGAGGGTGCAGGTTTGGGGTTTGGAGAAACCCTGGGTGACTGAATGGGGGGTGTGGGAGCACAGTGAGCCCACATGCCTGGCTCACTCCTGTGCTCAGCAAGGTGTGTGATAATGCTTCTCTTTCCTCATAACACTGACAGAGTTAGTGAAGAACAACATTGAATCTTTTCCTTATTTTCCACAAAATGCTGCTGGACTGAAAATGGGCACGTGAACTGCAGTATGCTGACCAGTCCCGAGAACATCTCCCAGATTTTGTGAGGTGGGGGTGTCCCTCTGTGTTCCCGGAGTACATGGTGGGTGTCACCACAGGGAACTGTGCAGTAAAAAACCTCCAAATGTCATGGTGTCATTGCAGTACAGAAGGGGCACGTGAATTCTAATCCAGAAGCCAGGATGCAGGTGTTAATGCCTGAACCTCAGATTTATGTGGAAAAAACTTTGGCTCTCATCAAACCTGATGTCGTTCATAAGGAAGAAGAAATAGAGGATATCATTCTCCGATCAGGATTCACAATCGTTCAGGTAACAGGCTGTGCTCCAGAGAAAACAACTGCAGCTTATGAGTCAGGATGATATTTATTTTAACTTGCAGCAATCAAGCCAGTAACTAAAAGCTTGTGTGTCCAAAAATCAACTTATATTTTTCATATGTCATCAAGCATCACTGCCAGATTCTGTAAAACCTTTTTTTGGTGCATGGGATGAAATAGAGCAGACCAACTATTTTGCTGACCACAGGAAAACACTGACTTTGTTAATAAAAAATTTAGCAACTGCCTGGAGCAAATGTGTGGACTCTCTGAAGTAACTCTTTGGAGAGCACATCGTTCTGGTCTCAGGAGGTTTTGTGCAGCATGCAGGGGGATAGTAGAGAATTAATTGAATTCGATAACTGTCCAGTTGCAGTCTGACTTATTTTTGATTTTTGCTGTTTTCTTTTTAAGAGTGAATTGGCTTCATGAATATTTAAATGAGGTTTATGAATATGTAAATGAGGCCGGCGGGTTGGCCGCTGGGGGGCGCTGTGCGCTTGCACCTGAGGGCGGCGGGGGCCCCGCCCCCTTGTTCTGGGAGGGGTTTTTTGGTACCTTTTTGGTTCGTTATTTATTTGTGTTTATTATTTGCATTTATTTATAACCCTGTTGGAAATGCTCCAGGGGAGGTCATGGAGATGCTCCGTGGGCTGGAGCATCTCTGCTTTGCAGACAGAGCTGCAGTGTTCAGCCTGGGGGAGTTTAGAGCCCCTTCCAGGGCCTAAAGGGGGCTCCAGGAGAACTGGAAAGGGACTTGGGTCAAGGGGTGGAGTGACAGGACACAGGGAGTGGCTTCACCCTGACAGATGGGATATTGGAAGGAAATTCTTCCCTGGGAGGGTGGGGAGGCCCTGGCACAGGTTGCCCAGAGAAGCTGTGGCTGCCCCTGGATCCCTGGAAGTGTCCAATGCCAGGTTGGACAGGGCTTGGAGCAGCCTGGGCTGTCCCTGCCCCTGGCAGAGAAGTTGGGGCCAGATGATTTTTAAGGCCACTTCCAACCCAAAGCATTCCATGATTCTATTGATATGATATATCTCAGAGGATGAAACAAATTAAATATATTTACTTATTTATTTAATTCTAATATGTTACTGGAGTCTTCTGATGTCTCCAGTGACTTTTGACACCAAAATTACTAGGACTCTGAATTTATGGTACTCTTGTGTTGTGTAAGTTTGAGCTCAAAGAATGCACTTTAAAATTTTTTTCTTGACTGCCCTATGCTTTCCAATAACCTCCCAGAGTTGTCCTGATCCTGGGCACCTGCAGCCTGGGCAGCTATTGGGAGAATGACAAAGCATGAGTACTGAATGAAAAATAGAACAATTGCATAATTAACAATGTGGACCGGAGAGAAACTTGTTTAAAAGTAGAACATTATGCTCAAGCAGCTGAATAATGAAATCCTGCCCTTGTAACACTCTTCACTTTTTCTGTACAGTGCCCTGACTGTCATCCAGCAGTCAGAAAAATATGTAGTTTGCCTGGGCTAAAATCACATCTTACTCAAATGGCCTGTTTGCTTAATTAACTTGGACAACTCTTGCTCTTTGTTACTCTGTATCTCAGAAAGAATCAGGTCTGGGAGAATTAGATTAGGCTTGGAAGTTGCTCTGTGTTCTGCACTTAAAGATATGGCTGTTGCAGAGGACTGTGTCCTTTCTGAGGTCTTTTAATGCTCTAAGCTCTTTCAATGTACCAAGATTTTTTTAATTTTTTTTTTTTTGTCTTTTACATTTCACAGAAACGAAGGCTCCACTTAAGCCCAGAGCAATGCAGCAACTTCTATGCAGACCAATTTGGAAAAATCTTTTTTCCTAATTTGACAGCCTATATGAGTTCTGGCCCTTTAGTTGCTATGGTTCTTGCCAGACACTGTGCAGTCTCACACTGGAAGGAATTGCTGGGACCATCCAACAGCCTAAGAGCTAGGATAACTCACCCTCACAGGTAACTCACTGACTGGCCTTGGGGAAGTCAGCAGGTCCTTCTTTTTGTACAGTACAGACAGATTTGGAGTGCCTTCTTACCTCTTCACTTTTGTGTAACAGCTTTTCACTTTTGTTTCTTAGTATGTGAAGTTCACCTCTTACAGGGAATGATGAGTGCTTGAACATAAGTTATAGGTGGCTAATTCCTATGTTTAAAACAAAATCAAGCCTGTGTGCAGATAATTAGTGCATATATATTGCTTTTCTGTCCTCTCAGACTACAGAGACCTGGAAGGGATTTGCAGTTGCCCTCCAAGCAGTTATTTCTCTTGCTTTTTAGCTTAAGAGCACTCTATGGGACTGATGAGCTGAGGAATGGGCTTCATGGCAGTCTCAGCGTTTCCTCAGCAGAGAAAGAGATTCGGTTCATGTTTCCAGAAGGTAAAATGGTTCAGTTCATACATTGCCAGTCTCGGGGAGGATAAATTCCTTCCCTGTCCTTCCCTGGTGTTACTGGTCTCTGCCCAGACTCCAGATACGATTGATTTAGAAGAGGGTGGGTTTGTTTGCTGTTTGTGGGTCTCTTTATGTATAAGCTGGTACTTTCTTCTGTGAAAGGCTACCAAACCTACCTGAAGAGCCAATATAGTTACAGGGATTGCTTCCACTTTTCAAACTCTTTGCTCTGAAAACTGGAGCAGACAAAGCTGGTAAATGAGAGGAAATGGGAAGCTGTTACACTCCAGCAAGTGTTTCTGGCACTGTCAGCCCCGGAGACTCCTGTTGGCTTGAGAATTCGCAGCTGACTCTCTTCTTGGGCTCAGGCTGAGTAATTCCTGTTCAAAAACAGCTGGATGCTCACATGACAGTGCAATTCCAAAGTTAAGTGCTAGAGAAAAGGGCCTTAGAACCTGGAAAGGCTGGGAGAGGATCTCTTGTTTGTAACAGGCTTTGCTTTTTGACAGAAAGATGCAAGTGCAGCTGCTTGAAAAACGTGTCTGCTTTTGTCAAGCAAATCACTGAGTTTAGCAGAAGATGTTGCACTTCCCTCCAAACCTTACCCATTGTAAGCTATGTCTCTTCTCCTCACCCTGACAACAGAGCAGGGCTAAAGGTGGGGTTTTTAGGGTCTTCAGGAAGCACCTTCACACTGCAAGAAGAAAGTGCTAAACATGGGATATATTGTTTCTCTTCAAGGATACAGGTTTTCCCCAGTGATCCCATTTCCTCCTTTCCATAATGGGCTGTAATTAGTAACATTACCTCAGGGACATTGTAAAGAGGTTTAGGGAGTTTCTTTGCAGTTAGTTGTGGGAGAAGCTCTAAACCCCATGATGTGTTATTAACTTGTTAAGGAGAGCAGTCCATGTATGAACAACCTTTGGAAGAGCAACCATTTTAATCACTCCACAAGCTGCTTTCTAACACCTGTGGTTACTCTTCCCAGCGATCCTGGAGCCAGTTCCCACTGGACAAAGAGCAAAGGATTACTTGAACCTGTATGTGAAGCCAACGTTGCTGGCTGGGCTCACTGCCCTGTGCAAAAAGAAGCCAGCAGACCCAATGGTAGGTACAGTGTAAACTTTGGGATAAACTTCCTCTTTCTAAGTCCCTGCAGGTAGGAGAACTACCCTGTTGCTCAAGAGCTGTGCTGTTTCAGCTACCAGCTAATGAGCTAATCAAGTAACATTTGTTTTCAAGAGGTTGCTTTGTTTGTTAGAGATGAAACAAGGGTGTGTTTTCAGTCCCTAAACAAAATGAGCTTTCTTTCATCTGGAAAAATATGGTAAATGTGTTTTTGTGTTTTTAAAGCTCCACTAGTACTAGTTGACACTAGTACTTCTTTAAGCATGCAGATAATTAATCCATGTGACAACTTGCTGGCAGTTGTGGTGGATTTGAGATCATTATCAGGTTTATAATCAACATTGCATTTTTCTAAAAGATACATTTCAGGAAAACAAAAAAGCCTGAAAAATAACTCGAGGTGTTTCTATGAACATGTGATATACATGAGGTCAAATTAAAAGCACTTTGAATTGTTCCAGCTTTATAACCTGTTTACTTTATCTGTATGTCTGGCATATGGAAATGATGAAGTCCATCCCTTTGCCCCAAGGCCAGACCAGTTGTATCTATTCCCAACAAATGTGTCTCTGGGCTGTTCTTTAGCACTCCAAATGATGGAGAATCTACAGTCTCCCTGGGCAATCTGTTTCAGTGCTTAATTATACTTAGTTAAAAGCTTTCACTAAAAGATAGCCTAAATCTCCTGGGCTCCAATTTTAAGCCCATTACTTTTTTTTTTTTGCCCCCCTTTTACTATACCCAGAAGACACTGGAGACAATGTATTATCTCCCTTTTTTGCAGCTTTCTGTTGCATATTTGAAGAGTATTACCATCTTCTTTCCCTTCAGTCATCTCTTCACTGTATTAAAAACTGATTTTTTCTTGTTAAAAGTCCCATTATTTTAACTCATTGTTTTGGGTTTCAATTAGTCTGCATTTTTAGTACAATTTTCTAGTCAGTTATGAGGTATCCAATAGTAACTTAATCGAGGTGATGCTTTCATTCTTTACTTGTATGAAAGCTGTATGAATATATGAAGCAGTATCCATAGCTTTGCTAAAAACATTATATTTGTACCTTCTTGGCCGTCCACAAGGTCTGTGAACTTGTAAGAGCAGGAAAAGGAGTTGATATTGCTTCAGAAATATTTGTTGCCTATTGCTTTTCCCTTTGTTACCTGGTAGGTGACTCACAGGGAATGGAATGTTTTGTTGATGGAATGTTTTGTTTTTTCCTTCTTTCCTTTCTTCTTGAAGGTGGCATCAGAAACTGTCTGTGCACTCAGAAATACTTGCTGGCAGCACAGAGATTGTCTCATCCCATTCCTTAAGTAACACAGGATAAATTTAATTGGGTTCACATTATTTGGATTTTTTTTTCCCAAAGTGGCTCTCCTAAGGGGTTTTGTGTTTTGGGATTTTTTGTTTGTTTTCCATTTCTGTCTTGGGGTTTTACTGTTCCTCTGCTGTTGTGACTGACCTGTCCTGGTGCTCTGCTTGTTGGCTCTCCCAACTTTTTTGCGTGTGGTGATAAAGGGAGAGTGTTGCTGACCTCCCTGGTCTGCCATTCCACCAGTTCTTCCACTTCCCAGTGTGGTATGAAGTTTGTTGTACTCAGCATTCCAGAAACCAATCGTCAGCAGCCATGGGAAATAAGTAACCACCTGTGTCTTTATTTGCTTTACAAGTGGAGAAATCGAGGCAAAAGGTTGATTTGCCTAAGGCCAGGCCCAGACTGGCAGATGGAGTTGGGACTGGAGCCATTCCTGCCTCCCACGTTCTTGTTCAAGTACAACGTGCTGGAAAACTCACAAGATGAATTTCCAAAAGTAACCACGGTCTGGTTTTAAGTTTTAGGTATTCTAAAGTGATTTTGGTGCAGAAGGCTGGCACTTGGAATGAATGATTACTAGATGAGGTATCTGTAAGTGCTGTCAGGAGTAATATTTCATTAAGCAGTTTCATGTGTCTTGTGCAGCCTCATTCCAAAGCAGAGCTGGCTGGATTATTTGAAATATGGCTCAAATGTTCTTATAATTACAAAAAGATAAACACTGCCAGGAAAAGTTGTCTTCTAAAGGTCAGTGTGAATGGTTCAAAAGCACCATCAGCTGGGAACATTTAAAAGAACATTTTGAAGAAGCAGGTTATCTGTATGTCCATTTTTTTCTGAAAGGTCCTAATTTTGCAGCATGGTAGGAGAGTATCTGTAGCAGAAGTTTCAAATAATGCTTTTAATATTCTCCCATACATTTAGTAGAAAACAACAGAAAACTGACAACATTTGGGGTTTTTGTCCACAGATTTGGCTTGCTGACTGGCTGATTGAACACAATCCTAATAAACCTAAAGTACAATTTCGTCTCTGAGGAGGAGCATCAGGGGTGGGAGCTCAGACGAAACCATCTCAGGTGTTTCAAGCTACAGATGTACATTATCAGTGTGTCCCTTGACTGTGTAACCCATATTATCTGAAATAAATGCATTTATCGTAACCACCTGTGTCTTTATGGAATAAATAACCTTACACTTAACCAGGATGAAGTAGTTCTAGTAGCTTGTCTATTGACAAAGTGAATGTAGAATTACATGATAAATTTGTGGCACTGGGTGATTAGAAAAAGACAATATTCTCAGCAGGTGTGACTTACTGCTGTTTCCCCCATTTTTCTTGGTGTGGGGACAACAAAATTATTTACACCAGTGTGGATTCCCAAATGACACCCACCTGGCCTGTGCTTTGTGAAACCAAGAGTGGAGTTGCAGAATTTTTTTGGCAGAGAGGAATTCAGTTGTGAAGGGGGGTACTTGGATGTAACATAGAAAACAATTACTAGAGGCATATTAGCAACTTGGGAATTTTAATTGCTGATTGGGTCACCGAGCTAAGGTTGCTCTTAGGGATGATTTATTTTGCCAGAATGTAATTTGAAGGTACATTGAATGCACCTTTCCCATCTTGATGGCAAAAGGCACGGTGATTATAAATCATTGATTTCCATTACAAGTCCCAAGAAGATGTATTTTAGTCAAGGACTAAGGTTATCTTCCAATGTTTTTTTGCAAGCAAAGTGCTGACCTGGAACAGCTCACCCTGAGTGTTTTCTGTGTGCTCCTGCTCTTAAAGGTATGTGGATTTCTGGTTTTCCCTTGAACTTCAGTGTGTTCTGTTTGAGAATTTCAAGAGAATGGGGCACTGGGTCAGTCCCACATTATTACCTTTTTTGAAGTAAATGAGCTGGTTTTTGGGGATGTGGGGCTTTCTGATTTTCTTCAAAGAGCTGTACTTATGCTGTTAAGTTCAAGCTTAATATCTTGTGGTTTGACTGGCTAGGATTAAGAAAGTGTCATTTTCACAACCCTGAAATATTAGTATGCTTGATTAATACCAAACAAACAAGCAATTTCATCATTTGTTTCATGAAAAAACTTGCTCCCCCAATTTCAGTAATTACCAGAAACATAAGTAATTTGTTTGTAACATTAAACTTTAAGTGAATTGTTTATCCTCTCAGTGGAATAAATTACTATTGCCAGCCCTGAGAATAACCATTTAGAAAACTGGTCCCTACAGTACCAGGACCTAAAAATCTTGGGACTTCTAGGATAAGGGGAAAAAAAAAAAAAAAAGAAAGCTCAAACCCTTGAATAATGGATTAAAAAAAAAGTATCTGATTGCTCCAGTTACAGGACAGTTGTGCTGTGTGGTTTCCTGTCAGCAACATAAAAAAAAATTCCATTTTTGAAGATGCCAGAAGCTAAAACCCAATGAATTCACAAGGCATTCAGCTGTATTTTTTTAGTTACTGTGTCATTTACTTACTTATTTTGATGTGATTCTGCTTGACAATAAATATGTCCTTTATGTTACTGCTGGAGTTTCCAGTTTTGCTTTTGTACCTACAGAGGGTTGTAACTTCCTAGAGTAGGTGGGTCCTCACCGGGGCTTGGGAGAAAGGGCAAAGGCAGCTGGTGTTGCAAATGTCACCTTTATCACCTGTGTAATAGAAATTTTCAGTCATTCAAGTGTTCATCTGTCATGGGAATTATTCTCTGCTACTGGAGCTAACACAAGGTGTTCACTTCCATTTTTCCAAGGGAAAGGTAGAAAGAGAGAAGTTCCCTTTGTCCCACAGGTACCATCCTGTACTCACAGGACAAGTATTGATCCAGCAAATCTCACGGCTGAGATCTTGAGGAACCTGCATTAATCAGCAGGATGTGGGCAGAGGGTCAGTCCTGGGAACGTGAATTGGAGAACCAGCCTGGTCCCGTGGGGGAGCTGTGACACCACGGGAGAGGCTGTTGGGGCACGTGCTGCTGCTTCTCTCTTGGTCTTTAGGTTCTTCTTTAGCCCAGAGTGGGACAGGCTTGGCCAGTGTTATAAATCCATGGCACAGAAAATGTAGCTTTGGGAAAAAAACCCAGATGAACTGAGACATTTGCTGTTTGATGTCAGCAAGGTGAGGTGCTCTCTGTGGGAACAAGTGACCTGTCCTCTCCCTCTGTCAGGTCAAAATAATTACCTTGCCTATTCAGTTTTATTGGGGATTTTTAACTTGGAGGGAGTTCATTTTTTTTTACTGCCTGAGTGCTGGAATTGAGCTGTGTCCATAAAACCAGCAGTTCAGTCTGTTTCCCATAATTCTGTTTTATCAACTGGCTTCCTCCTGGAACTTTGCTTATCATACACTTGCTATCACCGGCACTGGAAGTTGTTCTTGGAACTACACAGATTGGGCTAGTTTGGAGTATGTGGCTGTCCTTTAAACAACAGTTGTCTGAGCAAGATTGGTGCATTGGTGATAAAATGTTTGTCTCATGGCACTACCTGAAGGGAAGGAGTGACTCAAACAGTTATTTTTTTTTGTGCCATATTAGAATGAGATGCCATTTGAAGACACAAGGGTCATCATTAATTCATTAAGTCAGAGCAGTCAGGTCAAGATAATTCATGTTGTTCTGCACGGTAAATGTTGGTCATTTTTGGTGCTACCCAACAACAGCACATTCTCTGAAAATACTGTGGTTCTTAAATTTCTTTTACAAAAATCTGAAGAGGAATTATTTTTACTTTGTTGGAAAGGCTCTGTGAACACCATGAAAATATCATCGTAAAAAGATAACTTGTGATTGTTTTTGCACTACTATTTCTTTTTAGATGTCAGATTTGTTCGTGGACTATAAATAAGATTTCAGTCCTCTCTGCTCATTACCTGCTGCTTGGGTTTACTCTGGCAGCCTTGGCTCAAACCAGTATGGCAGTGTCACCAGGACCATCATGGGAAACAGGTTCTTTCTGGTTCTGCCCTTAGTGAAACAGAAAAACCTGCTGCTTTTGGATGGTCAGTGAGGAGCAGCTGCCTGTACCTAGAAATGTCCCCTGGTGTGGGTGAGCTCCTCTGGGTGTGGAGTGTGTCAGCAGCGTGACTGATGTGTGGGGTCTCCCTGGGAGGATGCCTGTCACATCATTGTCATGCTGCCTCCTGCCAAGTGATCATGGGGACACTGCCATGAGCTCAGGGGAGAGCTTTGTGTTGCTCTTCTGAGCCACAAGTGAGGCATTGTTGTGAGAAGAAGCAGTTGGTGGCAGAAGAAGGCAGCTTGCAGACAAGCGGGTGAATGATACTCTAATAATGGTAACACTGAAGGATTAAGAATTCTCTTCAGTTCACTGCCTGGGAGGGTTTTAGGGCTGAGGGAGGGAGGTGATGCTTCTGCACAAAGGTCTTCATGTGGTGCCTTGCTGGGTGTGGTTACATTTGTCTTGTATGGCATCATTGCTTTTTGTACCCAGACTGACCCACCCTTGCTTGGCTGTGTTGCTATTCTGAAAAATGACTATTAAACAATAAAACAACACAGCACTGATACCATGTCTGTGACTCCATTACCATCATATTTAATTTATTGAGAAGTCTTTTCACCTGGGATCTCTGAGTCAGCTTGGATGGATCCTCTGTTTGGCCAGAGAGAAAAGGCAGTTGGGTGCACTCTGTCAGCCCCAGGCTGCCTGAGGAAGGAATCAGGAATGAACTCACCCTAAATTCCAGGGAACTTTGATGTACAAGAATCTAATTTGGCTCTAAATACTCTTGGCTTTAGTAAACTCCTCTGCAAACCACACGTGCTTCTTTATCATCCATTTATAATCAATGCTTAATGCTTCATTTCCTTAGAAGGGGACAGTTGTGTTTTCATCAGTGTTTCCAGAATCTGCACTGTCAGCTTAGGAAATTCTACTTTTCCAAAAGCAGCATCTTACTGCTGTGCTGGCCAGTGGCTCTTATCTCTTTCAGGTGTTGTAAAGTGTTTTCTTACTGGGTGGCATTCCTGTTGCCGTGTGAATGACGCCTGTGTTTTGTGTTCAGTTTGTGTCAGGCCTCGTCTCTCCATGTGAGAAGATTCCCAGGAGTGTTTAACGGACGCGTGCGGACAAACCTCCTGCACGCCCCATAAACCCCTTTAGTGTGGGCCACTATAAAGCAGCCATTACAGGGTGATGTTTAAACTTCTGAGATCGGCACAGTCCCTCAATTGCACTTACTTTATTTTTATAATGTGTAATTTAGCAACTGAACCGTGAAAAGTTATGGCATAGCAAGGTCCTCTTAAAAACAGTGGCTCCAACTGTGCTTTCAGCCTGTGCTTCGTTGTAAATCCGGAGCAATTCCGTTCTGTCAGTTAAAAGGCAGAGGGGAAAATTGGATCGTTCCTGGGAGCTGCTCAGATGGTGTGGTGGATGTACGTCTGAAATGTATTGTCAGGTGTTGGCATGGCACATTCTCCACTCCTGTAAGGAGCTTCTGCCCAGTTTCTCAGGAGCCAGACTTGGACAGTGCTGTTCCCTGGGTATTTTCCATTTTGCTTTGGGGAATTTGCGTGGATGAAGCAAGTTTGAAAACCAGAAGCTTTTTCTGTGGGCACAGCACATCTAGATAGCCACGAGATCATTCCCTGCTGCTTACCACTTCCACTGACCTGTTCCATGGGGCTATTTCAGAATACTTGTTTTCCTCAGAGCTCTTCCATGTAAATATACTGAATTGACCAGCAAAGTTTTGACCGTGACTCTCTTTGTTTTGCAAAGTTCTCTTGTAAACAAGGCACCACCACGGGGCTTCCCCGAACAGCCCCCTCAGTGCAACTGAACGGGAGCAACAAAGGCTTAGGAAATGAAATGTCCATTCCTTTTCCTATTCATGTAAATGATAGTTTGTCATACTGTTTATTAGCCTCATGTAGTCAGGATCTGTGCTGATTCCTAAGCCTTTTATTGCCTTTTTTTTCCCTTTAATGAGCTGCAATAAAACATTGCCTTACCTGAGTGCTGACTCGGTGCCGAGGCATTCTCCAAGCTTAGCGTTGTAATTGATATTAATTCATCATCACCTGTGGCAAAGGATGTCACTGCAGCTCAAAGCAGCCATGATTTATATTTACCAGGTGCTCTTTCTCTCTGCAAAAATGTTCCTCTTTAAGACTGTATGGGATTCCAGGAATGAACAATTTTAAGTAATCCATAAATAAGGTTTTAATGATGATGCCTCGATTTTTTATGGTATCTCTCCTCAGTAGGTGAGGCAATGCAGTACGAAGGAACTGGTACAAGTGTGAAGGTCAGGGACCAAAAAATGAAAAGATCTCCTTGAGTCATCCTTTGGAGCAGCAGCAGGATCTAGAATCACAGAATCATTTAGGTTGGGGAAAATATGGGCAAGTGCATAAGCAGATAGTTCCTGCATGTGCACTGGTTAAGTACCTACTTGTAGGTAGGA
Source organism: Pachyramphus minor (assembly GCA_013397135.1). Lineage (NCBI taxonomy): Eukaryota > Metazoa > Chordata > Aves > Passeriformes > Tyrannidae > Pachyramphus > Pachyramphus minor. The sequence goes on from VYXB01008839.1 coordinate 1,313,140, forward strand.
AGGGGGAGTTTAACACCTCTGTTCTCAAGGTATGACACTCATTTGGTGCTTGTATTACTTGGCATCTCATGTTTTGAATCGTTTCTTTTATGGCTTTTCTGCCTGAATATGTGTAGAGAATTTCTGTGTGGACACCCACCTTGCAAATATTCTTACTGAGCTCTTCTCAGCTCAGTGACAATCATGAGTGTGTGCAGGCAGGACTGACCTGGGCAGAGAGAGAGCACAGACTGACAGACTATTAAAATGTCAAGCTATTTTTTTCCAGCTCTAACTGTATTTTTTTCTGGGTACAAACAGTTGATATGACCTTTATCAGCTGACATGAGGGAAAAGGTCTAAGGGAAAGTATATTTTTAAGTTGAAATGAACAATTTTTTTATGTGCTTTTATAGATTTACTGCAGATGATGATGTTTGGCCACATCCTCGGGTACTGTAATGTGGTGTAGTTCTAATGAGGTGAATGCTGACAGATTGTCTCAATTTGGGTATGACCTGAGATTGTAACATCCTGACAGTATAAACTGGCAGCTTTTGATTTTTACTCCCTTGTAGTGACAAGAAATTGGATCTTTATTTATCTATCTATGCAGTTCCAATGAAAATCAATAGTTCCATTGTCACCTTGTATTAATTTACACTTCTGCCACAGGTTTCCTTCCTTGTGGTTGGGACAGTTGAAATACAGGATAATTTTCAGAAGTCACCATTTGTGTGTGCAGCCCACCTGTGGATGTGACAGAGCTGTGCCTGGTGCCACGTGAGTTTTCCAGAAGTACTTCATGTCTTTTACGTGCACACACGTGTAACATGAACCTGTTTTTGCTCATGGAGTCTGTGGGATTTGCACACTGGTCCAGAGATGACACCTTAATGATGGGAATTTCCTTTATCTTTGGAGGAAAAAAATTGTGTTCTAAAAGTTTTGCCTTGCCTTGGTACACAGTGCAAAAGGAACATGTTGAGGAATGCTCTTTTCTGTTTGCCTTCAAGAGCAATGGGAACTCTTTAGTTAAATACAAAAAAAATGGGAATTTCCTTTTTTTTTTTTTTTTTTTTTCCCTTCCTCCCAAGTATGTTTAGGTAACTGAAGCACATTCACACTCGGAGAGATGGGCTTGTTTTGCAAGGGAAAACCAAAACATTCCAGTGCAGCTAATATTGCAGCTCCTCTGGTGTCTTAAGTTCAGGCCACAGCAGGAGGTGCAGATATCTGAGGGGAATGCAGTAACTTTTTGGATCTTTTCTTTGGAAGAAATAATAAGATGAGTCACATTTAACCCGTTCAGCTGAGTTAGTAAAGCTCTGGGAGGTGAGAGAAGAGATGGGAGTCTTTTAAACAGCTTGGGTTAGTCTAACTCTTCACATTGCCTGGGCAGTGCTGTCCCTCTTCAGTGCCCCTTTGGGGCAAGTATCAGAATGTTGGCATCAAATATGTTGCTCCTCTTACATGATTAATGTGGAAGGAGTTTTTTTAAGTAATTTATAATTTGCCACAGACTTGCAGTGGAAAGCTGACCACAGCAGAGGCAGCCAGGGCCATAAAGTGCTGTCCTTGAGGACTATTCTAACCTGGGTGATACCTCTAGGGGGTTTCTTTCTCAAGGACTGGGTGGGGTGGATTTGCAGTCAAACCTCTGAGGAACAGGGTGAGAGCCATGGTGGTAGGGACACAGCCAGAATTAAGGAGGCTGCACACCCAAACCTGTCTGTAAGGATTTTGGTTAGTTTTCCTCTAATGACCTTTTCTGGTTTCATTTATTGTAAATTGCTTTAATGGGATGCTCTAATACATTTATGTCTTCTTAAAAGGAGGCTAAACCACATGCACAAGATGATAGATGAGTTTATTTTCACATGTGGATTTAATAGCCTGCCAAGATGGAACTGTGTTTTTAGTGCCCAAAGTCATCTCCAGGAAAATAGTTCCCTGGGGTGAGGTCAGTGTCCTCTGGCAGCCAAATTTCAATGGAATGAGTTGAAGGGGTTTGTCGGTGGTTAGCCTGGTTATGAGGCAGGGTAGTTAATATGATACTGAACAAATCAGGGTGATGTGGAAATTAATTGCATCTTCTGTACAGATCAGAGTGAAGGTGCCCGTGAAACCATCCAGGGTTTAAAACCCTAAGGAGCTGTTCTCTTTGTAGTGCTGTTTGTTGTTCTTCCCAAATATTTATTTGATCCCAGTTGCAATTAAATTTGTGCTGCACATGTCCAGAGCACCCTGTGCTTGGTTTCACGTGCAACCTGAGATTGTCTCCTCTGAAGCAGTACAGTGGCAAATCCTTGGCCACAACAGCCCCCTTTGGAAAGGGAGATAATCCGAAAAAGGACTTTCCCATCAATGGCACTTGCTAAGTTAAAGCACAGGAAATGGTGAGTTTTGGCTCCATCCTGTTTGACCATTTACACTCTCTCCTTATCAATGTACCTGGCCTGGTCCTGGGAGATTGGATGGTGTCTGGATACCAGAGGTACAATTTAGTGCTCCCAACTGCTTGAAAGGGAGTGGACAGTGATTAGTGACCTCTCTGGTGATGGGTGAGATAAAGCTCTGCAGTGGGGGTGTCCTCTGCCCTGCCTCCACCCTGCCCAGAGCTCCCCATCCACACCTTGGAGCTGGAGCTGGGGGGAGGCTCAGACCTGATCACTCCCAAAACTTGGGCTGTCTCAAATCTAGATTCAAGTCTCGTGGCCTGTAATAGATCAGGGATAAAAAAAAAAATCAATGTGCTGCAGTCAAAGTCATATGGATGTTTCACAGGGAATTCAAATATCAGGGTGTTCATTCAAACAGAGGTGAGGCTGTTCCCTGAGATGCCAGCCCTGGCACCCTGATGGGAAAGCCTGTGGAACAAGGAAGAACCAGGACAATAAAGCAGTCCAAGCTGGGAAGCACAACTGTGTTTGCCCTGGGATAATTTTGCCCTGGGATAATTCTTATTAACTTAAGCACATCAAAGCATAAATGCAGCTGCCTCACTCCTGGACCTGAGCTGGCTCGGGCAGAGCCATCCTGAGAATTTCTTCCCAGTGCTCCTGTCCAGGACTGGCTGCTGCTGGTGCTCCTGTGCCAGCAGAGATGTGCCCTGGAGCCACATTTGCAGCCTGCCCCTGGCTGGAATTACCTGCTCTCCAGACACCTGTGGTGCAGCTGCAGTGCTGGGAATGCTTGGCGCCTCAGGAGGAATTCGGGACCCAGTTAATTTAATTATTCTCTTGCTCATTGCCTGCAAAATCCACTTAGTGATAGGGAGGAGGTGTCCCTATCACAGCTGATGGCAGCCAGCCAGCAGAAGTCTCTGCCTGCCAGGAGTGGGAATGAAGAGCTGGGTCAGAGTAGGTTTGACTTCAAGGCACTGGGCAAAAGGGAGAGAAACAGAAATGACTGCATTTAAAATGCCAACTTTTGATGGCTGCCAAGCCTTGATGGATGATCCCCTAGAAATGTCAGGCCATAGTTTTGTGAGTTAGAGAAGCCTGTAGAATTGAGAAGAAACGTGAGGAGAGCTGTTCTCACTCTTGCCTGTGTCCAGCTGAACCATCAGGCTTGATCTAAGTAACGAGAGTCCCACTGGCACCACAACCCAACGTTTCTGACCATGTTCCTGGTCACAGCACAGCTGGGGGGTGGCAGCCAGGACATGTGGTGTCACCTGGAGAGCAGAACTGTCCCAAGCAGAACTGTCCCAAGCAGAAAAGCTCCCAGCCAGCAAACTCAGCCCGTGCATGGCCTGGGTTTGAGCCCGGGAGGGGTAACTCCTGTGCCTCTCCCCACTGTTTTACAGTCTTTCCACTGAGCTCATCATTATCATGTTTTATGGCATCCCAGGCACTGCTGAAAGCGTCAGAGGAGGAAATGAAGGGCCCTATACTGTCCAGGCTCTGTGCTCCTGTGTCCCCTGACGAGCTATTCTCTCCTGGCCATGCCCACAAGGGGCTTCAGTTAATGTTGTGAGGAAAGAATAGAGGGAGAAAGAAAAAAAGCTTAAAGTACTGCTTGATATCCCCCTCTCTATTTCTCATCATGTCCTTCTGAATGTAAAACTCTCACACTCCCCTTCTATGGCAGATTTACTTACTCTTTTTCATTTTTCTGGCTCTGCCTTACTCTGTCCAACATGATTGTGACCCTTCTTTGCATCCTAACTACATTTGGTGAGCATTTCTTAGCTGTGGCCATCCATCTCTGCTCCTCACTGCACTTGGAGTTACCACCAACTCCCTCTCCTTTCCCCTCTGCATTTGGGACCCTCTGGGAAGGATGAGTCTGGGCCCAAGCCTTGGTGTAGGCTTTAAACAGGGTCTTTTCTAATCTCCAGAAGTATTTGGGCCAAGTCCACTTTGGCTGCGAGAGCTCTTGTGTGAAACTGTCCCAGCAGTCACCTCTACACCTAAATAATAGTTTAGTTAGGGAGCACCTCACCTCTCTTGTTTCTAAAATATGGGTCACAGTGTGTGCTTGGAAAAGGGAGAGCAGGATGGGAGAGGAAAAGAGGAGGAAGGAATTAATTTTGAAAGTACATTGCAAGTTACATTTATTTGATTTTGTCTACTCCATCAATCTTGTGTTATATGGCTCAACTCTTCTGGGCTTGTTTGAAAAGGGGGAATTTACTGCACTGTAAGCCAGGGCAGTGATTTGCAAAGAGAGGGGCATGGACTGTATCCTAGGAGAGGGCAAGGAACCAGAAAAAAAAGATGGGGGAGCTTGTGAATCCCCCTGCAGAGGTATAAATATACTGTACGTTACCCACACCCTCCCAGCCACCCCTGAGGGCACTTCTGGAGGGCACCAACCAACCTCTTGTACACCACGGGGCCATAGCAGAAGTGTGGACCAGCAAGTGGGCAATAATTTCACACCCTGGCTCCCTGTACACCTCTTTCTCCTCGGAGAAACCCTTGGATAAGAGCCTTTTCCCCAGCAGACTCCTGGGTGGAAGTGTGGTGTGAATTCACCCCGCGCAGCGTGGAGTCCTCTCCAGGGAGAGCAGATGCAACACATCCCAGCAGACAGTTATTGTAGGTGTTCTCCCCAACTGAGAAATGTTTGGGAAACACTTGTAACTCTTTTTCTCAGGTGTTGCAAAGAGGATTTGTTTTGTAAATAGAGAAGCTGTTAATTGCCTTGACTTTATTAAGAGGGAGCCGAAAAGGTGTTAACAAGTTTCTGTTGCTCTGTGCTGGCGAGGAGCCACCACCAGTCGCTCTGTAGGGGGAAGGTGGCAAAGTTGCTTTGAAAGTACCTTTGCTCTCTAAGGAAAGAAAAAAACCGGCACCACTTTAGCCAAAGACTTGGGGGAACATGTGAATTTTGTAGGAGGGATTTAACTTGAATTACCACACAGTTCAGTTCCAGCGGATTCACTTTCTGTCAAGCAATGTGGACTGGAGTGTCCCTGTGGCAGCACAGCTGGGAAAGTCTGAGCTGGAAAGGCTTTAAATGTTGTTTCTCCCTCTGCTTCTCTCTAGGCACAGGTAGAAGGAAGCTCCTGCACTCTCTATGGGTAGCCCAGGTGTTTATTTAGCAGCTTTGAAAATCAGGCTGGTGGGGTTTAGGGATCTAACTTTAAGCACCTCACTTAAAAATATGTTGTTTAAGACTGGAGTTGAGCTTTCAAAGCCACTAAAGTCACTAACTGGTCACAAAAGTCTTTGCTATACACTCCAGCAAGCCAGGCACCCAAATCCCCCCATCCTTCCCTGAAAATCCCTGTCAATAAATCCCACAGAAGGCATCACACAGATGCTTTTTCATCCTCCTCTCTGGGACTGGCACTAACAGCAGCTAACCAGGGGCTGCTTAAGGCCCTTTAACTTTGTCATGCTAAGGGTTGGTTTTGCAAGTCGAAAAGGACCTGTGAGTTGTTTTTTAAGACTTTGGGGAATTGCTGGCACTCACTGGTTTCACTGCACCAGATGCAGCGTGACCGGGAATCTACGCTGCATATGAAAAGGTCACTTACCCTGTTCAAGAGAGGAGATTCTAACACTTGTCAGCTTGAGTGATGGAGGCTCTGCATGGAGAGCCATAATATTCATGTCAGAGAATTGCCAAGCCCGTGCGGAAGTGCTGAAGATGGATGGCCTGGGGATGTACTCCTGACACTTTAATACGGGGGGAGGATACAGCACAAACATCTCATACGGAATTATAATCCATGAAAGGGCACTGGAGGCATAAATTAAAGGTAATCCAGCAGGGAGGGAGTTTAACAGCTGAAGGGAAGCAGGCTGGGGGAAAAGGGGGATGCTGGTGGGGTGCAGTGGGGGCTGTGGTGGGGCTCCAGGGGAGGGAGCAGCCCCCAGCTGGGGTGGGAGTCCTGGGCTGAAATCCATCCACCTCCAAACTGCTTGGCAAAGATGATCTCCAGAACCAGCACTTTGTGAATCAAATAGATTCCATTCTGTATTTGCAGGTGGTTGTCGTGCAGTGACAGGGCCTGTTGAGGAGAGGGGGACTGGGGCAGGTACCTCAACCTCTGGGCAGAAGTCCCTGTCCCTGCCAGCCTGGTAGGAGACACTGCAGAGGCACCCGGGGGTGATGATGGTGTGAATTCCCTGTCAGAGCCAACCTTGCTCTCTCTTCTAGGAGAGGGAGCAAAAGCAAGAGCACAGATCCAGTTTCTGAGCTGGGTGCCATCCCCAGCCTGTACCAGTGGCACAGGGGGTCTGCCCAGACAGACACAGCACCAGCCCAGCTCTGTGTGCCAGGGCTGCCCTGGGGACGTGTTCCTCCCTGACAACAGCAGGCTGGGCACACCTGAGCTCCACCTCCCTCCACACAGGGATGGAGGTGACCCCAGCCAAAGCCCCATGTGAAGTTGTGCCCTTGGTCCTGCCTGAAGGGAGATTAGGCTGTGAGAGCATTTCCATGAGCTGGAAAGGAGAAACCAGAAGAAAACTGGTGGTTGGTGTTCCTGGTGAGGGTGCTGGGATGGGCACCTGGACAGCAGCATGGCATGGCCAGGAGGCAGCTGGGCAAACTGTGACAGTGACAGTCCTGGGTGAGATGGGAGGACTGGGAAAGCTTGTGGGCTTAGCCTGGGCTATCACCATGGTACAAACATGCCAACATTGATTTTCTGATGCTCTGTAAGCTGAAAGGCACCTCTGACATAAACATGCCCTGCTCTGTGGTAATGCTATAGCTGAACTTTTGTTTCATGATTTGGAATGTGTTTCCCATTCTCATTAAGAATAAAACCAGCCCTCTCCCATGATAAAGGCACAAACACACTGCTGGGACACTGGTGTTAAACCTCCACGAGGGCAGCAGTGATTTCAGGCTGATTGAACTGATATCCCACAGGTTTCTTACACCGGAGCTGCTCTGTCCATGGCAGTGGCTGTTCAGACATGCAGGTGCTGCTCCAGGTCTGTCCAAGCAGCTCCACAGCCCTGCCTGAAGGGTCCCTTTGGAGTGTCCCTGCTCCAGGGCACATCCAACACCCCAGCACTGTGTGCAGTCTGGCCTCAGAGCAGCTCCTGGGGGACAGGCAGCAGGAGTGTGGTTGGAGCTCATACAGGACCCAGCCCAGATCAAGATTTCTACCTTTTCATTCTCATTACAATTGTTACATTACTATTTTATTACTATGGGGCAGCAGTCAGATTCTTCCCTCAAGGTTTTACAGAGCCAACCATCCCTTCCTCCAGGTGTGCAGTGCGTTGCAGGTGCTTGGGATCGGTGTCCCAAACTGGAGTTGGCTGTGGGTGATCATGAGCAAACCCATGCAGGTTTGAAGACATCACCAGTCCCTGCAAATGCTCTTTGGCTGCAGTTGGAGAATGAGCCTCTCCAAGGCAGCAGGTGACAGGTCTCTGCTGTGCTGTGTGTGCCTGTGTTTGTTTGGAGAACTGCTCTGCAGGAGTTTGCTGCCCAGGTAAAACCACAGCTGCAATGATGAGCTCAGCTTGATGGATGGGGTCCTGTGGCAGCCTTGGGGTTTGTTACCCTGTGCCCCCTGTGCCCATGGCAGTTCTGTGTGGTTATTACAGAAACCACAGCAGTGAGCAGGGGTGTCAGGGTTCCCTGACAGTGCCATGATGGATTAAGATGATCCTGAATTTCCATTGTTTCGTACTGAATGTAGTGAGAATTGATGACTGTTGTCTCCAAGCAACAAGGGGGAGGATGAGGGAGCTTCAGCTTCTCCAGCACAGTCATATCTCTGGCAAGGTGCCACTCTAAGCCATAGAGTTGATTTTTGTATTTGTTCAGTCTCAGTATTGTCTCTTCAAGGTATAAAAAGAGAATGGAAATTGTTGTCATGGGATGGTATGTAACTTTCTCTTGAGTTTGCTTCAATTTGCACTTGGTTTCTGGCTTTTGTGTAGGATACACTCGTTGCCTTGGAGAGCCTGGGTGCCAGAAATTTAAATGGATTTTAAAAAGCAATTAGACAAATTCAAAGAAGAACTGTTCATCTCCAGCATTTAAATGCAGCATGGTGGATAGGAATGCTGGCTTGGCAAGGCCCTGGGTGTGGGTCAGTGGGAGTGGGAGGGCTCCCTGGGAAAGGATTGGTCTTGGCAGTGGTATCTCTACTCCTCTCTGCAGCCCTGTTTCCCTGGGATGGAGCCTGTGTGGGGCAGAGATCTGGTCTGGTGCTATGAGCAAACCTGGTAAGATGACACACAGCATGTCCTGACCATTCCTGGGGTCCTCATCTCCCGGGATTTACCTGTGTGGTTTATTATCCCAGCTGTCTGTGTACAGCAAGAAGGTTTCTATGTGGGCTCAGGAGTTATCCTGGTGAAAGAGTTTCCCTCCTCTGAGTGCACACCAGCAGCAACTCTTGTGTGCTCTGTGTAAGCTCAATTTGAGGGACTTTGGTGGCATCCTGGGGCTGTGGAGCACAGTATAAGCAAATACAAAGGATATTACAAAAGGAGAGTGGGGGCTTTTTTTGTGCAAAGTCAGCCAGTGCTCAAGATGCAGGAAAGGGGTTTTGTTTGTCTTTTTCATTTCCAGTTCAGCCTAAACTCTGTTGGGTTGCAACTGCTGTTGTGAAAACACTGCAAAAATCGGGGGGTTTTTGCTTTGGTGGGGCAGCCTGCTGGTTGTGGAAATTTTAGAAACAGCTACTCTGAAGGCAGCAAAAAAGCCCCCCAGCCAATGGCATCACCCTTCCAGCTTTAGTAAGACCCTCTTTGCATAAAATAAACATGTGGAAGTCAGCTGTGCTTCCCAAATGTGCTTTTTGCACCTTGAGCTCCGTGATCTGGTTCTCCTGCGTGTCCAGGCTGTGTTTGCACGAGGAGCCATAGGGAGACCTGGATAAAACAGCATCAAAGCATTTGTGGTGTGGGTGCAGCGTGCTGGCAGAGCTGCAGGGTGGTTTTTTCACTTGTCTCTCCTCCTCCTCCCCCTGTCTGGAGAGCCAACCTGGTGGAGCATCCTCAGCCTTGCATCCTGGCTGTGGGTGACGGCACAGCTCTGTCCCTGCCCTCCCTGCCCTTTTCCAGGGCTGTTGGCACCCGGAGCAGCAGGGAACCAGCAGACACATTCACAACTGTCCCCAAGTTTTCTCTCCTGCCCCAGTTCAAAGGGCTCCTCTCGTGCCTCCAAGAAATTTGCAGTGAGTGCCGATGCTGATGCTTTCCACATCAAAGCGGGGCAGCCTCGCATTGTCTGGGGGATGTCGGGTTAAGGCAAATTAAAGAGGCTTTGGGAGCTTCAAAATGAGCCTTAGCCAGGCTGTGCCTGCATACTCAGCACTTGGGAAGGGTGAGATTGTGGTGATAGGTACTAAAGCCAACCCTCCAGGGACTGGAGGCTGGAGCCAACTTGTCAAGATTTAGGAGGGCAACCCTCTCCCTGGGTTCGGTGGCTTTGGGATTAATGATGAGGAATTCATGGAAGTTCTGGGTTTCACACGGAAAGGGGCAGTTTTGCACCCAAAGTCATACAGAAAGGAAAAAGGCAATTCTTTTAATTGTGGTATTTATTGCAAAATACAGTCCAAAATCTAACTCTTAAGGGATACCTTCAAAATATATAGTGAAAACAGATTGTGCTAAGTAATAATACAACTTATTAATAAACAACATTCAGGCGTAAAGAATTCAGAATTCTTGGCTGCTAATTTAAAAAAAAAAAAGTATAGGAACTGTAAACTGCTTAATTTCATCCAGTACAAATACATGAAACTACTGTCTATTGGGGGCAGGGCTTCTTGTGCCAAAATACAAAATTCGAAAAGGAGGAAGGGGAATAGAAAAGGAGGGGGGGAGGGAAATCTGTAAACACTGGCTGTAAACTTATCAAAGCCCTCAAAAGGCTGCAGTTGTGGTAACACACACCACGGCACTGCCAAACCTCCTCTCACATCAGAAAGTGCATAAGTTCTCCTCTAGAAATGCTGCTGAGCAGCCTCTGTGCATGAAGGGCTGGGACCCCGGGCTGTCCCAGCTGTGGGACCTGGGGCTGCTGGGATGGGATCACCCAGCTGGACACCCTTTTGACCCCAGCTCCCATTCCCACCTCTCTGGCTGTGGGGCTGGAGCCCCAGCATTTGCAGACCCACTGTCAGGGGCACAAGGGGTTGGGCCCACCTAAACCATGAAATTCTTCCCTCCCTCTGACACAGAGATAAAGTGACTCCCAACAAGAAAGAAACTACTGGTAAATACTGTGGAAAAAAACATGGAAGCAGGAAGGACCGTGGCCCCTCAGCGCCTGCGCCTTGTGCTTCCCAATCCCACTGCGCCCATCCACAGGAGACCCCATCCCCTGGCACGGTGCCTGCTGAGCCCTGCGGGCCCCAGGACGCTCCTTCCTCAGTGTGAGGGCCCCAAAGAGTCCCTGTGGCCACCCCTTATCTCCTGTGGCCCCTGTTCCTCTGCCTGACGTGGTTGGGGGCGGCGGCGCTGTCGCGGCGGGTGCAGAAGTGCTTGGCCACCAGCGTCCGGCACTGCTCGCAGCGCACGGTGCAGCACCAGTGGAACTTGCAGTTGCAGCTGGACACCACCTCCGTCCTCCGCTCCTCCACACGGAGCCCGCACTCGGTGCAGAGCCGCCGGCAGCTCCTCTTCTCCCACTGGGAGAGGTTCTTGCCGGTCTGCAGGCACTCACGGCCCTCGGTGCCGTGGTGGCCCAGGCTGGCGTTCCTCGTGCAGTAGTCGGGGGAGTCCTCCAGGAAGACGAGCTCCGTGGCGTGGACGTGGTGGAAGGTCTGTGCCGTGGCGCCGCGGCTGTCGGCGCTGTTGCCGGCCCTCACCCGCCGCTTGTCCATCTCCAGCTTGTGGGCTTGGTCGTATTTGATCTTCAGGTAGTTCCCGATCTCGCGGAACTCGGCGAGCTGGAGCCAGCAGGTCTGGATGCTGCAGCTGCCCGACACCCCGTGGCACTTGCAGGCTCGTTTCATCGTGTCTTTCACCGCCTCGGTGGGAGAGGTGGAGAAATTAGGAGCAGCAGAGCATCGTCAGTTAAACCTCAAAATCAGGCGCTTATGATCTGGGGACAGCGGGGTCAAGAGTGGCTCATGCTGGGCATGACTTCATGTCCTTCCAAGACATGAGCTGGTGCTCTCATTTCAGCTTCTGCAAAACATCTGTGCCAGAGATAACAAGTGGGCACAAGCTATTGTCCCCAGCCCTTGTGGGAGAATCCAGGTGAGGAAAAAAGTGCCTTTGTCGGGTCATGCCCTTCTCAGGCTGCTCACCCGGCTCATCACAGCATCAACCCGTCATCCCTCTCAGAGGTTTTATTCAAAATGTGTGAAACTGCTTTGGAATAATCATACCCAACCTCTCTGCATCTCCTCCAGGCCAAGCACTCCACAGATATTATCTGCCCATCTCCCTCTGGTATTTATAAGGTCCCAATCACTGGTATCTATGTGAGATTAAGCCTGGACACACCCTATGAGATAGGTATGTTAAGTGTTGCTGTCCTTGTTTTTACAGACAAGAAGGTTTGGCAAGATGCTGAGAGCCTGCAGAGCCCAGGCAGGAACAGGGCAGTCTGGCAGTCAGCTTGTGGGCTGGGCCAGCTCACACCTGGCTTCCCGAGCTTGGAAATGCATATTGGAAGAAAGTAAGGAAGGTGGTTCTGGCTTTGTTTTGCAGACCAGACAAGCCCAGGTACAAACCCCATGCATTTCTGAATAAGTGGTGTGTGCCAGCAGCTAAGTGCATTATTGCACAGCTGGAGGAGCTGGAAGTGGGAACAACTCTGACTGTGGTTCCCTGTGTTCAGGTTTCAGGCCAGATTCTGGCTGTGTTTTTTCCCCCATCCAAACACTACAGGGCCTAGGTTGTCACAGGAGACTTGAAACAGGAACCTGAGCAGCCTACCAGTCCCTCAGATTTCGTTTTCATTATAGACATTATTATTATTTAGCAGAATTATTATGAGTCTGACTTACAAGTCTCCCGACTTCATTGTTGTGCAGGTTGATCAGCGCACGGGTATCGTGTCCTGTTTCCAAGGCATCCACAAAGAGCTTGGAAACCTTCTCCCCAAACTCCACGTTGTCACTGCATCCTCCCCAGACCCAGCCTCGGCCACCTGCAGAGACAGGCACAGGCTGAGCACAGAACTGCCAAATTCTGCCCTGAAACCCGTGTGGGGATGCAGAGAGGGTGTCAGTCTGTCTGGGGATGGCAGCTCACCCACACGGCCGTTCCTGGAGTCGTCACAGCCACAGCTCTCGAAGTCCCCCAGGCTGCAGTTCCTGGTGAGGGTGTACATGACACCAGCAGAGCTGATGGCATGTACAAAGGATGTTTCCCGGGTAGCTGGGGAGAGGGGAAACAAAGCTGTCACATGCAAGCACAGACATCAGCCCCGGGTTATCAGCGATGAAGATCTCCTGTGCTGCAAAGGGGCAAGAAGAAAATACCCCCCTCCGAGTCTGTGCACGAGGTAAAGTGCTACAGAAATTAAACGCTCATGGCTGGATCTTTTCAGGCTTCAGCATCGTGGGTTACAGCATTTTGACAGAATATTATGGAGGTGTCCATGCAGGGGATGGAACTTCTTGGCGAGGGTAGGGTCCTAAGGCAATGCTCTGGCCAAGGTGACTTATTGCTCCCTTCACCTGGCACTCCTTCCTTGCCTGGGGGTGTGTTGTGCTTTGATCTTGCCTCCTGGGGAAAATCATCCTTGATCCTTGGAACCTGTGCTAACAGCTGTCTGCTCCCACACTCCTGATCTAGTTCTTTTTGGCTCTCTGAACAGATCCAAATACAGATATTGCTCTGGGGAAGAGGAGATTCCTGCCTGTTGAAGTAGATAATATTTAAAAATATCTACAACTTTTTTATGAAAACAGCTTCTCAGTGCAAATCTCTGGTTTCTCCCTTCGTCTCTCCCTTGCTTCTCCTGATTGGCAGCTCTGACACTGCACTCCCTGGGATGCTGGACTCAAAGTGACAGAAGCAAACCCATGGAGCAGCACTGCAGGGAGGACTGAGCTCTAGCCTGGCATGGATAGGGATCCAGAGAGAGCCTGGGATCCCTAGGAAAAAATTAGCGCCAATTGTAACACCAGTTCATACAAACAGAGGAAAAACAACTGCGATTTTTGGGACGGCAAAGCCCTTCTCCGTCAGTCAATAGGATTGGCAGCACCAGCTCTCTCCAGAGCACATCCCAGCTGGGGCAGGGGTGCTGTGGGGCAGGGGTGCTGTGGGGCAGGGGTGCTGTGGGGCAGGGGTGCTGTGGGGCAGGTGGAGGTGCACTCACCGCTGCGGAGCCGGTTGTGTGTGGAGAGCTGCAGGGCGCTCTCGGGGCAGTTCCAGCGCTCCCACCCGAACTGGAACTTGCACTCCTCCATCCCGCTGTGTGCCCCGGCTGCCACACTGCTGGAGTACGTCAGGTAAGCCTGGCATGGGAAACACCAGGGTTAAAATCCACCACGTTTCATCATTTATCAGTGAAAACAGACATAAACAGGTTGTGGGTCCTTTCCCTGTAATGCTTGTCAGGACTTGGAGCTCTGGGAAGCCTGGTTCCTTGGAATAGTACTATTTCCCATTTGCAAAACAAAATCGCTCTGCTTAAATTCCTGACAGTCCATGTGTTAATTACCTTAGGTCCTGTCATCAGGAAGTTATTCACAGACCTGAAACAAAGAAAAGAAAATGAATCACACATCTTACCACAGGCTGAGGAGCATCCCTAAAAAAATGCCCTTCCCACCGTGGACCCTACCACGCTGCTGTGTGGAGAACAGCACTGTAGAACCCTGTGATGGAGAGGATGAGGAAGGTGCTTCTCTTCATGGCTGTCACAAGGAGCAGGGTTGGATCCCTTTGGCTGATCCGTAGCTCTCTGCACCGCAGGTCTCCCAGCAAGCAGGGCCGCCTCCCTCCGCTCCTTCCCAAGGTGAGCTACGGGGATGGAGGAAAGCTGCAGGAACCTCCAAGCCTGATATTTATAAGGTGAAGTTGTGAATAGTCAACCCCCCCATTCATTTGCTACCCAATGACTTAATGTGGTAAAAAAGCTCCCTCTCCAATGGGTGACAAGGAACCGCCTAAGGTTGCACTTCAAAAGGCAGCAGTGTCCCTGGGAGCGGGATGGTCTGAAGGAGAGCAAACTTCCCTAACAATGGGACACTTTTAACTCTCTTCCCTGCCACCAGCCATCCCTTTCTGCTCACCCCAAGTCCTCTTGCCTTCTCCTTTTCATCCTCTGCTGGCAGCAGAGGCTCTGTCCCCATGTCCCTCCGAAATAACAAGCTGATGCATTTCTATAGTTTCCCTGCTATCCGCCTGCTCCCTCCTATGAGAACTCCCCGAGGAGTTTTAACAACCCTTCTGTAAAGATCTATAGGGGATAGACCTCCCAGGTCTCCTTGGCTTGCAGAGATGCGTTTAACAGCAGGTTTTTTCCCCTTCTCGCCTCTTTATGATGAAAGTTCCTGCATTTCCATCCCGATAACAGCGAGCGCGGCTCGGGAGCGCCTGGAGATCTCTCTAATTTACGCGGCTGCAGCTTGGGAACACTGTGTGAATCATTTTTGTGGTTTTCTCCATGCTCCAACGCTGTAATTAGGGGAACAGTTTTCTGGGGTTGGCAATTTCCTTACGGTAAAAGCTGCTGCAGCAAAGGCACGGCCGCTGCTGCTGCTCCACAGGCAGGAGCTGCCCGTAGCCTGAGCAGAGTGAGGGGCCTCTGTCACTGCTGAGCCATCAGCTGTGCTCGGGAAAGGAAAATCCTCAGCAGAGGAAACCCAAAAAAGCCTTTTAATAGCTATGGCCAGTGTCATTAAGGGCTGTGAGGTGCTGTGATGCTGCTCACGGAGAAACGGGGAGATGGTGCTCGTGGAAACTGCTGAGTCTGTTTTCCTGTGGGTGAATGGTCCCACTGGGGGCTGGCTCACCCCGGGCAGGGATCCTGGCTGCTCGTGGGGCAGGGTGGGTGCCTGGCCCCAAAGCAGTGCTGTGCTGTGCCAGCAGTGCCAACAGACCCTGGATCTGCCTGGCACTGCCCCATGGCATGGAGGCACTGCCTCTGCCCAGCCATGGCCCTGTGGCAGGGCAGAGGTGCTGCCTTCCTCCTCCTCCTCCTCCTCCTCCCAGCCCCCTGCCTGACCTCTGGGCACACCCATCTCCCTCTGTTAATCACTGATGGTGCACGGGGACTGGTGAAGGGGCTGCAAAAGTGGGGTCCAAGGGAATGGGACTGCACTGCACATGACACCTGTGGGGTGCCCCATGAGCAGAAGGGGCCACACAGGGATGAGCCCCATCCTTACAGGTAGCTGATCAGCAGCAGCCAGTGGCACTAGGGGGGGGCAGGAGGCTGCAGCTCAAACACCTCTGTGAAGTACTTTGCTGTCTTGCCATGAAATGCAGCAGAGCAGAGCCAGCAACCTCCTCTGGGGTTTGACACCTCGCAGTGCTGGTGTCTGAGGTGCAGGTCTATGGGTACAGGTCCCCTGTCACTCCTCTCCCTCCTGCCCTGAGCAGGGAGACCAGCTCCTCACTGCTCCTGGCTGCAGAAAGCACAGGGACTCTCCCTGTCCTGCTGCCCATCCTCGAGCCAGGGAAGAGCCCTTTCCCTCCAGACCCTGCAGCAGGGAGTCAGCTGGGCAAAGCCACAAACAACCCGTTTGCAACCAGAGGATTAAAATTGCAGATTGGTTGAAAAGCAGGGATGCAAAATACCTTCCAAGTGAGCACAAAACTGGTGCAGTCCCGCCAGCATGGAAACCCCTCTGTGAGTCAGCATTTTAATCATTACCATCCCAACCAGATCCTACTTGTTAGAGCTGTCAAAGGACAATTGCTGGGAATGAAGCGTTTCCCATGTATCAGGGAAGCTCATTGATTAAAGCCCATGCATAGGGCTTGGAAATCTGCTGTGCATTTTCTACATGCACACAGGTAATTTTTGGGTTTGTGCCTGGCAGTCCCTGAGGGCACACTGATGTGGTTTTTTTTTTTCCTTGTATGAGAGAGCTTGTGCAGCTAAAAAAACGTTGTAGTGTCTGCTCTGTCAGTTCACACATGATACCCCTATCACATGCCAGGAGAATCACAGCGTCCCTGGGCGTGAGCTATTAAAAATGTCCTTTCCAATTAAAGTCACAGGGATCTCCAAAGTCACTCATAACGTTGTCACTTGCACCAGTTGTCAGCAAACAAAGCATCGTGCTGGGACAAACCTGCCTGCCCTGCTTACAGCTCAGCCCTGGCGAGTGGGAGGCAGCCCTTCTGCAGGTCATCCAGCAAGGCCTGCAGTGATCCCAGCTGGATTGCTGCTGGACATCCCCACCTTGCTTTGGGTTTGGTTTTGGATGGGGAAAAAAAAAGTCTGAAAGGAAAATTCTGTTGAATTTACCTGGTTATGCAGAAAATGCTCTGTCAGTGTTTCTGGGCAGCCTTGGACCTCACAGTGAGCTGTCAGCACAGAGCCACCACCAGAGCCTGTGTTGGCCCCATGTGCTGCTGAGGGACAGGCTGTTTGGAAAAGCAGTGTTCTGAATATCAGCTGGAGCCCCTCGGCTTTACTGACAAAATCTTGATCCTTTGTTTCCTGTTTTCTTGCTATGTGACCAAACAGCCAGTGCTTTTCATGGGATGAGCAAAATCCTAAAGCACTTTGGTATCTGTCCTGAGTAAAGAAACAACAGTAGTCTATACAGCCCCACACACCCACAGAACCCTTTTCACATCACAGTGTGGGTTTTCAGGGAAGGCAGACATGAGGTAAATCAGTTTATCAGGGTGGCAGGTCCCGCAGGGGTGGGGTCTTGGCTTGTCAGGGCAGCGAGCCCCATGGCTGTGGACAACAGGAACACAAAGCACAGGCCACTTGCTAAATTGCCCTGGGCAGGTGACACATTCAGAGCCCTGGCGTCAAATCCTGCATTGCTGCCCTCCTTACAATAGAAACCCACCTGGGTAATTAGAAAGCCACCCCCTGGCTGGTGAGGTGGAGGATGTTTTATGGGGCTCTCCCGGGCAGCCCCTGAGCCCCCGGGGTGATGCTGTGCCCTGGGTCTGTGCACAGCAAAGGGGATGTGTCCCTGCACAGTCCTGCACCATGGAACACAGCAGCCATGGGGCAGCCCTCCTGCACACCCAGCTTTTCCAGGAATTGTTATTTTTAGTCTTCACAACGTTCCTGTCTTGGGGAAAATATGTCCCCATTGTTCTCCCTGTGGCACAGTCCCTTGTGGGCTGTGGTAGTTCCCACTGGAAGCAAACACTGGCAGGACCCGAGCCCTGGACCTGGCAATGCTGGTGGGAGTTTTGCCTGTATAACGAATATGTTTTAATTAATGGATGGTAATTGGGGATGGAGGTGAAACTGGAATCAGGTGTTGTGCCACACCTACCCCACAGGCTTAGTGCTCTTCATGCCCGTGTTGGCACAGTTAGAAGTGACCTGATATTCACAGAAAACAAGGTTAAACCACCCAACAGAACCAGCTCAGGCTGTGCTTTCCCAGTGATAAAATTACCCCGTGGAGTTCCTGTCTCCCTGCAGCACCTCGTCCCCCTCAGCTGTACCAGTGCAGCCAGGTTTTCCATCTGACTTACAATCCTGATTCCCAGCACAGCCCCAGGTGCAGTGTGCTGGGGTGAGCAGTGAACTTCATCACAGAGGCCACGAGTGAGCAAGTGCAAGGTAAGAGCCTGAGGGAAACATATCCTGGAATAGAACACAGGGCCATTGGGATGCCAGAAAGCAGGACCACAGGAGGCTCTAGGGTGCACCATTTGGGCTTTATATCCTTTTGTTTCAGGAAGGAAAAAAAGCAAAGTTTGGAACCAAATTCTGGTCTTTCCAGCCAAAAGCTGGGCAGGGATGTAGATGGCTCCCAGCAAGGGCTGTCGAGGTGATTTGGGAATGTCCTGCTGGGGGTTGTAGAAATGGCCCTGTAGATTGTGGAGCTCTCAGGAGCTCTCTGTGTGCACAGAATGTTGGGTTCAGGCTAGAAAGGAGAAGATGGAGCAAATGAGGGAGGAAAAAACTCTTTTATTCCATCAACAAGAGAAAGGGCAAGGGGCTCAAGGGATAGATTTAACTGGCTGTGGGCTTGTGGTGTGTCAGGAGTGAAGCAGGTGGGGAGGGTGGGCTGGGAGATGGGTCAGGGCCCCTCCAGCCCAATTGACTGGAGGGCAGTGGCTGGAGGGAGATGTTCACCCTGTGAGCAGCAGTGCTCATCTCTCCTGGGAGAGCTCTTGAGAGGTTTTGGCTGCCCAGTTGGCCCCAGAGAGGCAGCTCCATGCCCTGATCAGCCTCACCTCACCTGCCTCCTTTAGGTGTGTCCCCCAAAACCTGCAGGGCTGTTTACACAGCAGCTTTATAAAATAGAGAGAAGTGTTTTGTTTTTCTCACCTTTAAAGGAAGTGTCATGCAAACGGTGTCAATGCAGCAGATAAGTGACTGCCTGGGCATCTCCATGGGGGGACCAGATCTCTGTCCTGGCAATGTGTCACCTCCCAGGTAAAAGCCTGTCCAGGAAGAGATTGGGCACTTGATACAGAGGAAAATTATCACCTCCTTCTTAATTATTCCCAGCCAAACTCAAGTTAAATTAACTGATTACAACCTGGCTCATGTGGTGCTCCCTGTCCTCTCCCAGCATGGGTCCTGGCACCGTCCCTTTGCGGCCGTGGTGCTGTCACCCATCCTGTCCCCCACCAATTTCATGTCACAGGGAACAGATCAAGCCCAAATATCTTAATTTCTGAGCTGGATGATATGTGTGTTGCTGGCTGTGTATGGTACACTGAGTGTGGGAGGTTTTGAGGCTCACAGAACAAAATGGTGATTTGAGGTATGAATATTTTCTTAAAACTTGTCTTTATTTCTTTGAGATGATTCTGAGTGCAGAAAGATGAGGCTTCCTCTGCAGAAATCTGGGCTGAGAGCAACTTTAAAAGTTCTTTGAGTCTTGCTGGGAGAGTCAAAGTGAGGAGAAAACTTGCTTCTGGCACCAGCTTTGCCCACGAAGGCAGTGGGGAGCCTGTGGTGCTGCAGGGATTGTTCCCCCCATGGTGCCAGTGGGGCTCCAGCACTTTGCTCTGCTTCCCCCTGAGGAAGCTCCTCTTGCCTTTGCCTGTCTTTTCACAGGGGTTGAGGTGCATATTTCCATTTCATAATGCATCTGGGCATCAATGCCATGTTCATATATCGCTTCAATCAGTCTGGCACTGCCATGCATTTATTCATCTTTCAGGTGGGAGGAGACATCTCCAGTGTTATCTGAGGTCAGAGTGAGGTTACAATTCTTGGCACGATCTCTGGCTTTACTAAACCAGTTTTAGGCCTTTACTGTTCAGTGTAAAGTTGACCTGATGGGAATGTGTAAGTTGGGTTCGGGGCCAGGGGTCTGGCTCATCAGCATCCTGCAGGCACAGAGACCCATTAGGAACCTTCATGGGGTGAATTTTCCGCAGTGACAACCTTTATAAACAGATTTTGTTGATCGTAGTCCCTTGGTAATTCCCAGACCAGCTCTGAACACTGGAGCTGTGGTGGTTTTGGAGGGACCTTTGCCCAGCCCCGTGGAGGATGAACAGGAGGTTTTACACCCGTTAACTCTGAGCGGGTGGAAATGGAGCCAAAGCCACAGTGCCAGGACCAAGCCCAGAGGCACAGCGTGGTGAGCAGAGGGTGCCTGGTGGGGTGATGTCCCAGGGCAGTGTCCTGAGAAGTGTCCCCTCAGGCTGGTGACAAAGCTCCCCCCTGTGGGACCTCCCTGCACCGCACACCCAGCCCATCCCACCCCACACACACTGGTGACACTGTCAGCCTGGGAGGGTGGACACAGAGAGATGGGACAGGCTTGCAGAGTACCCCCCATCTGAGCACCTCAAGTATCAGCTGGGATAAAAGCTGTCCATCAATCCCACTGCAGGAAATTTTCCATGCTCACAGCTCAGGTTGGCCAGCCCAGCCATCCGAGCATGGCTTTGGGATTTATATACTGTGCCCATTCTGAGTAGTTAGTGCTATTTTAGTTCAATCTCTTTTGTTTCCACCTCGGTCATGCAGCAGTGAATGCTTCAGACATGAAGTTTATAAAGGCAGGTAAGTTAAAGCTTTATTGGTCCTTTGTACAGCTGGAAAGTGAACGAAGGCACTTCAGCACTGTGAGGAGCCAGCGCTCACACTGAGGCAGCTCCCGTTTGAATTGGTCCTCAATTATCTGTTGGGAACAGGGAGGCAGATTCCCGCAGCTGATACAGCCATGCTGGTGTCCTGACATTTCCAGTTCCCTGGCTATTTGTGAAACATGTTAAAAGAGAAATAAGATTAAACTGGAGCCCTGGTCACGTGCGTTGCACTTGGGATGTTAAAGCAGCGTGATAATAAAACGGTGCCAGAGGTGTGTTAGAGCAGAGGTGCTGCCACACTGTGCCCCCCAGGTGGGGTTACCCAGGTCCCACTGAAACAGGAGCCCAGATGGGACAGAAATAAAATGGTACAAGTCAGGAGGAGCAGTGGAGAGGCTGGAGCAGTTATAAAGCCATTATGGAGCTATTGCAGCACTCTCAGCTATTGCTACTCCTGCTCCCTGCAGAGAAGGGTCCCAGGAGTGATGCTGCTGCCCCAGGGCATCCCTGCTGCCTCCATCTCTGCTGCCTCCATCCCTTCCCTGGGGCTCAGCCCCAAAAGCACGTGCCTTCAGCCAAGGCACTTCATGCCCAATTTCTTCATTGCTGAGTGAAATGTGAGGTTTTGGACCTGCACATGTGTTTCTTTAACACATTGAGGTGGTGACTCCCCCCCAGTGCCAGCAGGGGTGGGGGCACCAGCTGTGGGCAGGGGTGACCTGAGGGAGCTCCTGTGATGAGATAGGAAAATAAACCCCCAGTTCTTTTCTCTGAGGAGGAAAATTATTTCCAGCATCACGAGAAAACAAAACACACCAAGAGAGATTATTTTCCCCAAACAAGATGCTGTTTGAGAACACCCACTTGGAGTCACACATCATTTTTTTTTCCTCCCTGGTTGTTGCAACTCTGCCAAGTCCAAAATTTTTGATACTGAGTTGGCCTTTGAATTCATGAGACCAGCTTAAAATTCCTGAGATTGTTTTTTTATTTTGAAAATTCTCCTTCTTTTTGTTCAGTGCCTACTGCTGGAGCCCTAAAGGACTTAATTTTCACATGTCTCTCTGACAAGAGCTAGAAACCCCCTTTTCCCCCCCCTCCATCTCCTTTTTTCCTGATTC
The DNA here is from genome assembly GCA_013397135.1 of Pachyramphus minor. NCBI lineage: Eukaryota > Metazoa > Chordata > Aves > Passeriformes > Tyrannidae > Pachyramphus > Pachyramphus minor. The sequence goes on from VYXB01008839.1 coordinate 1,334,798, forward strand.
CCCACAGATTGAGTGAATTCTGGACCTGGGCCTTGAAGCAAACACGAAGCATGGGGAGATTTGCAGTTGATGGTAGGAGTTGTCGGGAGCTGTTGTCAGCACAGCTTACGAGATGTGCTTGAACCATCCCCAGCAACTGTTCCTTCCCGAGCCAGCTCTCCTGACAAGACAGAAAGCACAGGGAGCCGCCTTTCCCGGCACAGACACCAAAATTGAGAGTTTTCCCTGCTGTCAGTTTGAGCAGCAGGAACGCCCCCGCACACCACATACCCTGGCTCAGCCCCAGCCATCCCCTGCTGCCTTCCACCCTCCAGGCTGAGCGGGTTTTGCTGTGGGACACACCTCGGTGCCCAGGGTGGGGCTGGGACAGACAGAGCTCCCAGGGCCCCACGGACAGGCTGGGTGGGAGCAGGTGGAGTGGCCAGGGCTGCCCGTGCCAGGGCTCCCAGAGGACACAGCAGCTTTGTTTGCCTGTGTGGGGTGTGGGAGGCTCCCCCAGCTTGGCACCAGGAGGTTGGGGCTGTTTAAAAGGCTATTGTTTTCAGCCTGTGTTTTTGGAAAAACAAGGGGTGAGCCAGGCAGAGGCACGAGAGCCACTCTGGCTTCTTCTGCCTTGAGTTTGTGCTGCCGTGGGCACCTCCCTGGCTGCACTCCCAGCCCTTGGCCTCCTCCTTCCCACACCCTGCGGTTCAGACCCCCGATCCCGCAGAGCCTGTGCCAACCTCCTCGTTCCCTCACATCTTTTGCTGATCCTCTGTTATCAGGAGAGGTCTTTGCTGTGTCAGGAGCAGCACTGATGGCAGAACCAACACACAGAGGTGTTCTGCCAAAGCAAAGGCTTCCCCAGCCTTGGCCCCTCACAGGATCCCAGCTTCTGTGGTGGTGACCGAGGCACTGGCCAAGGCTGATTGTCCTCATTGCTGCAGAGCTGGACCTCCAGACTTGCTGTGACATGTCTCACCAACTGTGGGGCTAATGGCCCAAATGAGACAGAACACCCAGATATATTTGAAAAAAACCAAAACCCACGTGTGCTTTGAGACTCGGCTGTGGTGCCTGAGCTGGGGCTGGAGCTGGGCAGGATCTCTAGGGGCTTTTAGCCGGGCTCTGAGTGAGGTGGAACACACACATGTCCTTTTCCCAGGAGAGCTAGGCTTAGAGCTCCTCCTTCCCAGCTTTCACTGCTATCAAATGCCTGCCTAATGAGATTTATTAAATCAACTAACTTCTGTACAACAATGACAGGAATGCAGATCTCCTCTGCTAGGTCAGGGCTTGCTGTGATTGTGCAGAGCAATTAGAGGTGAGTCACAGGGGCAGGTGGACTTGGCCAGGATCCTGAGAGAGCTGGCCCTCTCCCTGGGATCCAGGGGGCAAGACTGGCTTCGTGGCAATGCCAAGAAAGTGGGTGTTTATCTGAATATAATGATTTTTTGACTGTAACTGCATGAACGTGGAAGGCGTTTTTCCTCTGGAGGAGTTGCAAGGTAACACCTCGTTATTTACCCTTACATAACAGCAAGGGGCTGCTGCTAATTGGCAGAAATATTTAAGTTTCCCACCTGGTGCTGGTTCTGTTTGCTGATGACTTTGTCTCCAGCTCAGCTGCACATCAGTCCTGAGGCTGGGGAAGGGCCCCAGTTCCTGCAGGAGGGGGTGGCTGTTGCAGAGCCTCAGCACTGGAGGATGCTCTTCAGGGAGGTGAAGATCGGGTTAACACCCAGCAGGTGTTTCCTAGGTGTGGGTAAGGTGTTTGGTTTGGTTTACCTTGGCTTGTAGCTCCCTTCCAATGGCAGGAACAAATATTTCCTTAGTGTAATGACTGGAAGGATGAAAATTCACTGTCTCGGCCTGAAGTGATGAGCGGTTTCCTGGTCTGGGTCCCCAGCTTGACCTGCAGGTAAGGCCTGTAATGCTATTTGATTTAGATAACAGGGAGCCAAACCTGTCCCTGCTCTTGACAAATGTTAATCTCCTGCTCCAGTTCCTAGGCTGAAGTGGTCTCACACAGCAGCAGAAAAGGGTGTTTCTTAAATCAGAGCACTGCAGCTATGTGTTTTTAACTTTAAGCCACTTTTAACTGCTAATTGGGAAAGAAGCAATCATCTCCAAGCCCTGCCATGAAGCCATGCTCCACCTGGGGCAGGAAGGAGAAAGGTGGGAAGATCTGACCTTTAACCCTCCTGGTGTGCAGGTACTGTGTGCTTTGCTGCAGCTCAGCAGCTCTTGTAGTCAGATCCAGGGGTGGGGAACTTTAGATAAAAGTTCTTCTCAGGCTTTTCATTGTGGTGAGATGTGGATAAAAGCACTGAGATGTTTGGTTTACAGTGTCAGGCCTTAAATGCAAACAGCTGAATTGGGAGGAGGCTTCACAGGGGCAGACAGAGCCCTGCAGCAGCACCAGCAGCCCTGAGCCAAGTGCTTGGACAAACCTGGTGTGTCTTGCATCACTCCCTAGAGCCCTGCTCCTAATCCTTTGGATCCCTGCAAACACAAGAGAAGAATGTCTCTGTTGTTTTATTGCTTTGGCCAGACCTTCCTTCCCTTCTGCCCAAAAAGTGCAGGCTGAGGGCACAGCCCAGACCTTTGGTTTCTGGGAGAACTGGGGGGCCCAGACACGGCCACTGGTTCAGTGGTGCCAAAGAGGTTTTTGGTGATTTGCAGCACGTTGTGCTGAGCAGGTTGGCAGATGCTCTGAGCTGGGACAGAAGGAGGGAGGTGGCCACGTGGAACAAAACACTGTCTCCTGGCAAAACTGAGGAGAAAGTCCAGTCTGTGGGCTCACTGCTGGGTGCAAAATGGTGCTTAAAAACCACCCTGTGGAAAAGTACCAGGTTGGATGGATCTGGTTGAACAGAATGAAGAGCACAAATTTCCATAGGTGGTGTTTCTCCAAGTGCTATCTCTGAACTCTTCCTGCATGAAACAAGTATTTAAATAGTGTCAAAGGCTCTTTGACCCTGAGGTGTGCAGGGGTGAGGGGAGGGCACAAGTCACAAGTCAAAGAAAATAGCCCTGTTTTCCTTGTTGCCCCAACCCCTCATGTTCCTCATCTTTTAAATAAAAAATTATTATTAATAAATCTAGCTGACCTTAAAATAACCACCCCTTTGAGTCAGGTGGTGAGGGAATGAGATCCTCAAAGGAGAATGTACAAAAAAACCTGGTCATGAAAAGGAAACATCAGTGATGTTGAACTGATGAATGGGGATTGAAACAGCTCAGGTACACAGAGCTGTTCTCATTTCACAGCACAAGTAGGACCAAACCAGAGCTCCAGGAAGAGCAGTTTATCTGCCCAGAATAAGCACTTGTTTTTCTAATATGACTGGAAATTAATTCCAGAGATATTTTGATACCATGTAATTGGGAATCCCCTGAGCTGGTACCAGAATCTATTTTTGCCAAGTCCTCTGCAGACCAGTGAGGATGTTATTGCACCACCAAGATTCAACCAAGATTCAGGGAGTCCTTGCTTGCTTTGAAGGTTTGTGTCCCATGCCCTTGTGCTGCTGAAGGACTCTCTCTCATCCCAGAAAATCAGTACAATACTAAATTTTCTTTCCTTCTCCCACCTTCCCTCATTCTTGCATTGCTTGATGTGATGTGGGCCAAGGGCTGTGTGTGTGCTGCAGTTGCCCAGGGTTTACTGGATCTTGGCAAGGTAAAGGGAAAAAAAAAGTCTGTGGAGGGTGTGCTGCTGCCCTTTTCCCATCTGGGATGCTAATTGGAGTATTTCCTCAGCCCAACCATCAATTTTTCATGGAATTTCTAAGTGGGTACTTGTGTCTGAGTCCTCTAACCTACTGTTGGCCAGGACTGAAGCAGGCCATTCATTTCACATCTGTGCCTGCTGCCAAGCTGGGGGTTTGAAAGCACAGGAGCTCCCAACATACAGAGTTTGTCCCCCAGGGTTCCTGTGAAACGCTCATTTGAGTGACACAGGGAATGGGAGTGAAGTCTCCAGGCTGCTGTGAAGGCATTTGGGGGGTTCCTGGGGGTTGGTGCCACCTGAGGCTCTGGGATTCTGCAGGATACAGATGAATGTGCTGATGGAGAGGGGCTGTGTGCCAGCCCAGGAACCTGTGGGTGTCTGGGGAAACCCTTCCCAACCTGCCCATAGTCCCAGGTAACTGTGGAAATGGAAACAAAGTGGGAAGCATGCTGGGAAGAGTTGGAGTTCAAACACCATTTCTGCAAGGCTCAAAGACAGCTGATCAGAAGAAACCTGTTTATTGTGGCTTAGGAATCCAATTTCTATGCAAATTGCTTTTTTTGGCAAGTAATGGGGTCGATACAGAACTTGGAATTACAATTTTAAGAACACAAATACATATTATCTTCTTCAACAAACACAAAACAAACTTCTCCAGGAACATTAAATGAACAAATGTTTCCTAAAACAAACGGGAAACAAACAAAGGGGTGGGGGGGGGACACAAAACAAAACAACAACCCAACTCAGAAGCCAAAACCCCACTGAAGAAGCAGCAGTCACATCTTCAACTTTACACTCAGGCTGTACTTTCGCTTTGCTTTTCCTGTTCAATAGCTGGCAGGAAAACAGAGGAAACAAAAACACCATCAATAAACATCACTGTTTATGGACTCTGCTTTCCTATGGAGACAGGCTGGGAGAGGTGGGTGTCTTCATCCTGGGGAAGAGAAGGCTCAGGGCAGACCTTAGAGCCCCTTCCAGGGCCTAAAGGGGCTCCAGGAGAGCTGGAGAGGGACGTGGGACAAGGGATGGAGTGGCAGGACAAGGGGGAATGGCTTCACACTGACAGAGGAAGGGTTAGATGGGATATTAGGGAGAAATTGTTCCCTGTGAGGGTGGGGAGGCCCTGGCACAGGTTGCCCAGAGGAACTGTGGCTGCCCCATCCCTGGAAGTGTCCAAGGCCAGGTTGGACAGGGCTTAGAGCAACCTGGGATAGTGGAAGGTGTCCCTGCCCATGGCTGGGGAGTTGGAATTGGATGATCTCTTAGGTTCCCTCTAACCCAAACAATTCTGTAACTCTGTGATAGTGGTTCTACAAGACACAGATTTCTACAGTCAGTCTTAAAGCCAGGGAATGGTTAAATTCGCACTTGCTTTTTTTTTGGTCACCCTGGAAATGCCATCTCCTTTCCATGTCTGCATTGCTAGGAGGGGGCAGTTCCTGATGTGCAAACCTCCTTTTGTATTTACAGCTTTAGCACTGGTAAGGATAATAAAATAGGGGGATAAAAACAGGTATCATGCCAAGGGACAGTGCATCTCCATGGCTATCAGCACAGATATCCAGAGGGGTTAGCAATGCTCTTCTGAAGGAAGCTGCCCACAAAATCTGGTCCAAATGCTCTTTCATACCTGAAGTAGAAGTGAATCCCAGCCTCATCTGGCTGCCTGTGCACAGTGCCTGTAGGGGAGGAGACCCTGCACGAATAAAGCTCGGGGGTGCTTTGCTAAAGAAGATTTCCTGTCAGAGGAGGATGATGATGGGGTTTGCTTGGAGACTTATTCCCAGAGAAGGTGCCTGGAGGTCTCCTGGGCAGGGCTGGTAGCAGGTACCAGTGTGAGGCAGCAGCTCATCTGCCTGCTACCACATTAAATCCAGAGCCCAGGCAGCCTTTGGGGAGGCTGCCAGGGATGGGCAAGGGTCCCCCTGTGCCTCCAGAGAGGCTGGTACCAGGGTAATTACAAACAGATTGATCCTGTTACCAGCACCCAGCAGGGACACTGGTCTTGCTTTTAGCAGAAGCAAGAGCAATCCCATCAGAAAGGGCTTTTCAGACAAAATGCACCATTGGTCATAATTACTGGTATCCTTGGAAGCACAGCATAGACTACGAGTCTTAGTATTATCCCCACTTAAAGTCAGGGATGAGTTTGAGCCTGTAATCCCATGATTAGTATTCATTTTGCATATGAACTGCAATACAGATTGTGTCCTTGCTACTCACAGTTCAAATACCCTCATAAGCACTTACTCTCTTTAGTGGGCAATGGATTTTTCTCTCTGGTTTCTGTCTTCTTCAGCTTGGTCTTGTCAAATGTTTCAATTTCTGCAAAATCTGGTTTGTCAGACATGATGGGTCCTGACAAAGAAAGGGAAAACCCACCCATGGCTCCATTAGCTAGTGCTGTGATATCAGCCATCTGCAAAGCATTTTCTCCTCAAAAGAAAAAAATGTGAAAAGACCATGGAAATGTTTGTTCAAAAAAACCCCCACAAATCTAATGCCTCGATCTGGAACCTTTCCCCCAAGGCTTGATCTTTCAGAGCAAAAGAGGAAAGGCATAAAGAGAATTTTCTCTGGATTTTTCAGATGAAATTACTAAAAATCCTATTTTGCACATGGCAACAAGAATGTTCAGTATTGAAGAGACAATGCATTAATTGCCAGTAATCCACGGTGCCTCCTGACGTAAACCTCTATTTTAAGAAATGCTGATAATTCTACAATAAACCCCACATCCAACAGGAACAAAGAGCTTCAGTTATGATTTTCTTTTAATTAACAGGATTTGTCTTTAATTCTGAGCCCCCTGTCCTGAGCACATCCATCCCCTGAGCTGCTGTGGACACTTTAGCGTAACAATAGAGGACTGGTTCCCTCAGCCCTTTGTTTGCTCTCGCTCCATATCCCAGTCACAGCTCAATGGGTTTGATTATGCTCCATTATAATAAAGAGAAATCCACAAAGCACAGCAGCATTCAGCCCTTTACCTGTCAAAACTTCCCTAATCCAATTCATTTTTTAATAAGGAATTCAAGTTTAAAATGCCCAGCCTGGGCGTTATTCCCCTCATTTCAGTAGAGTTTCCCGTCAAGGCGAGGCTTGGCCCGGAGATGGCTGATATAATTATATTTTTTTCCTTCCTGCAGAAAATCAGATTTCATTGCTATCTGCACTGAGACAACAGAAGTAAATATTCACAAGGAAAAAAAAAATACAAAAATGACAAAAAAAAATATGAAAAGCTACTAAAACCACATGGCATTACCGTCTGGCTGCTCTCTCCTCAGCTGCTTGGTGGCCGTCTGAGGCAGTGTGAGTTGAAAAAGGTCAGGGTAATCCCTCCTCTCCTCTCCCCTCCTCCCCCCTCCCAAGCCCATCGCTATTAATATTGATTAGTTTAGTGCTGGGATTGCTCAGCGTTTAGGGAAAGGACAGATTGCTCCTGCAGAAAGTGCATGAGGGAGGGAAATGGGAAAACTGGCATGGAGAAGTGCCAAAATACATCTTGATTTTTCCTTTTTTTTCCTTTTCTCCTCGTTTGCCATGGCAATCACATTGAAGTTTCCCTTCCCGTCCCTTTCCAACGCTGAGGTTTGGAGTAAAGGTGAGGTTGGGGGGCTGCTGCTGCTGCCAGGTTAGTTTTTGGGGAGATTTTAGGTGCATTCAGCAACGTGCCTGGGGTTCACCCCTACCTGCCCAAGCTCACAGGAGCATGGGGCTGGTGAGGGCTCTAAGCACAGCCATGGTACCACTGCCATGACCAAGGGCAGGATCTGAGATTAGCCTGAGCACCACACTGACACCTGGGAATGTGTCCTGAATGGATGGACAATGGATCTTCTATTCACTCCTGGTTTTGCAGCAATCAACCCACTTGCTGGTGCCTCTCTCAGCCCGTGGCTCTGCACACCAGACCCCACAGCAACCTTCCTGCCTTCACTGTGCAAAAAGCCATGTTGGCTTGTGTGACCATTCCCTGTTCATTACCTTCCAATGGCATGGATCACACAGGACTTGCTTGCAGGGAACCTCTGGAGCTGCAGCAAAGGGAGAATTGTGTGGGTGCCAAGTGATGTGATGGAGAAAAACCCTTTAAAAGGGCTGTTAGGCCTTGTGTGTGTCTGCAAGCCACGTTGGGTATTAGATGTGGGCATGGCCTGTAGCCACCTCCACAGCTGCTGCTCTGGAGGGCTGTGACATCCCTGGGGCTGTGACATCCCTGGGGCTCTGAGGTGGCTCCAGCAATGCAGCACAAAACTATTTGGGGAATCACTTTCCAAGGGAAAAGGAGGGAAGGGCTGTGTGCATCCCCCTAGATCCTGGTGTGGGGTTTCTTCTCGGGTACCTTTGGATGTCTCCATCTGAATTACCTGTCTATCACTCAATGATAAGCCAAAAGGGAGGCAAGTAAGTTGGAATAAAAATTAATTGTGCCCTAGGAGTACCTGGTTCTCTCTAGTGACTGCAAGGCAGCCTGGACAATGGGCTCAGGGAGACAGAGATGTCTCTCAGCTGACTGAGAGCCCCAGGAAGGTCTGTGAATCTTCCTGTGGGCATAACAGGCTCAGGGAGAGTGGGTTTGAGTCTGATATATGTGCATGGAGAAAATGGTTTTAATGTGTTTAAATGAGTCTTAAGGATCTTTTCTTTGTTTAAATTAAAATAATGAACAGCTTTGTGGTTGGGCTAGATGATATTAGAGGTCTTTCCCAACTCTAATGATTTGTGCAGGCTGGCTCAGTTACCTCTGCATCTGCACTGACTGTCCCCCCAAAATCACTCTGCGTGTGCACCATATTTAATGTTCCTTTGCTTCCATCCCATGTATCCAACCAATTGTCACAAATGGAAAGCTGTGTTCTTGACTGAAAGCCCCTGGGAATAAACAGGAAAGTGGACACTGGGTGAATATTGGTGGGAGCTGTAGCTGAGATTTGGCACTGAACAGTCTCAGTGTCTGTATAAAGAGAAAGCATTAACCTCTTGTTAGGCTGGACGTGGGATTTAGAAGATCAGAAAAGACTTTAAAACCTAATCTGAGTGATTCATCAATCCAGGCAGTTCATGAGTTTCAGTTTTTTTAATGTTTGTCCATTTTTACAGATAACAAATATAATTCTGATTATGAAGAGAGACTACAAGGGCAAAACCTCTTAAACCTTTAGACTGGCACAAGTTCTCAGAGTTGTAGAAAGCAAACAAAATGTTACAGCAAAGCAGAAGAATCTCACTTCTGGCTTTCTGTGTCCAGTCATGGGCTCAGCCCCAGGATCCACAGCAGAGCTCAGGCTCTTCTAAACATGCTAAGACAGGGTGAGCACGCTTGTTTTCACCACCACCACCACTTTAATTGCCCAATTTATTGGCAAAGCTAGTATTAAACACAATTTGGGATACATTGTTTGGGGTTTTAGGCTGAAGATGACCGGGCTCTTAATTGATATTGGGTTGGGTTTGTGAGGAAGGTGCAACAGTGTTAAGCCAAATAACATAATGATGAGAAATTACATGTTCTCACTCTGTTGAAATCAGGAGATACTCATCTCTGTAACAAACGGCTTGACCACTGCAGAAAGTGCCTGTCAAGTTTCTGGAGCTTTTAAGTTCGGTCCTGTGGTCAAACACAGCTCCTGTGGGATTCAAACCTCATGTTTACATACTCTGTGCAGCACAGGCAGCTGGGTGCAGTTTACATATGGAAAGTTTGGAATTTGGCCGGAGGGCACTGCATGCTACATTGAGGCTGATCACAGGAGGGAAAGATGGGTGGGTAATATATTACTCAGATGCCTTTTCCTTTCACTGGGAATGGAAATATTCTTGCTATATGAGCAGCAAAGCTGTTATTTGTCAGGTTTTTAATGGCAGGATTTTGGAGTCACCACTGTCAGTAAGGGGAACGTGGCATTTCTCTTGCTCTTGGGATGACTGTGGTTGCAATAAATCTCAACTTTCTTTGAGGGGCACGGAGGCAGCAGAAGGATCCAGCACACAGAAATGTGAAAAACCAGGAACCAGTGGAGCATGCAAACTATGGGATCTTTACATGTGCTCTACACACAAAGCATGTAAAGCTATATTGGTGTGGCTGTGCCTGAAGAGCTGCCTCACACAATGGAAATTGCATTTTATTTCCATCTGCTGCCAAGAGATGAAGGGCTGAGTCAAACTGACACCTCTGATACCAGTGAGTCACCTGCCACTGACAGCATCAAACCATGCCTGGCAGCACGAGCCACTGAGTGTCTGTCAGACACCCACGGAGAAACCGGGGAAAACAAACACTTGCTACCAGGATTCGGTAATAGGTGAGAGGAAACATTTAAAGGAACTCAAGTGCAAAGACTGAGGAGTGAGGCTGGGGCTTTTGGAGCCTGCTGCCACTTGGCCTTTTCCCTTGGCTGCTGTCCCTGGAAGCAGGGTGCCCAGTCCCTGTGGGGCTGGGGCTCCAGGGACATCAATGTATATGTTATATATACGAGGGCTGTAGCCTTTCATGGGCTGGGGGATGCTGTGCTCATGTTTGGCAAAAGAGGGGCTCTGGAAATGCCAAGTTTCATGGAGACGAGATGGGCAACTGCCAGAAAGAGGGGGTTTCTTTCTCCTTGGTGCAACAGTGGGAATCAAATCGTATCCATTTCCCCAGGGAGCTGAGGAGGGACAAAGCACCCCAACGAGCAGCCGGTGAGAGGAACAGACGCTCGAGCAGATCAGTGTCTGTAGCTGAGCCAATAAGCTGACACAACTGATTTTATAATCACATTAGTGCTGTCTCGAAATAACACACCCACTCCAACATAACAGTGATTGCATTTCCAAAATGTTGTGGTATTTTTGGTGCTAAAGGTAGGGGATTAATTTTTCAAGGTCAAAAGCCGGGCTGGAATCTGCACGTGGCCTAATTCCTTTAGGTCCCTGTGAGCACTGAGCAGCTCCCAGGCAGGTACCAGGATTGAGTGTGCTATGAGCTGTCCTTAGAAGGTTTCCCATCCTTAGGGGAACAGGAAAAAAAAAAAAAAAAAAGACTACAGCTCCACTGAAAGGGTTTTCTTAGTTCTCTTTGTGCCTTTTGTTCCGTCTTGCTGCCAAAAAAAATATCCATGTTTGGGAACGGAGACAGGTTCCCAGGCTAAGAGACAATGAATCCTGGGGGTGTAAGGAAGGCACTGATCCCTCTTTGGCAGAGTTTCTGCTCTAAGGCTGCACTGTTAGTGAGTAAATACTCGATACTTGTCTTACACTGTATGTTTTATCATTACCTAAGGTGTTTCATTCTTCCTATCAAGACCATTATACCTTCAGGGTAGGTACATACAGAAGATGAGGGGGAGGAGAGGCAGTTGTAGACAGTCCTTCTCCTTGGGCTATTTTTTCCAACCCTGTGTTTTCCAAATGGCTCAGGATATCAAACAGTCTATACTGGGAGTCCCATTGCAGCAAAGAGCAAAAAGAGAAAACATAAGCTAGTGGGAGTAGAAATTTCCTCTCTCCCTCTTTTTTGATATTATATGGGGGTGAATTTTTAAAAGTTTAACCAGATGGAGGTTCTTGCAACAGAGCTTTCTGGAGAACTGACCCAAAAGTGTGTCTTCCAGCATAAAGTACTTAGCTTTGGCCTGGCCTTTTCTAGCAAAATGTGGTGACCCATATGAGCATTATCAAAGGAAAGAAAGAATTAATACAAAATGTCCATGCACATGGTTCTCTCCCAAAGATGAGGTGGGGAGAGAAGCATGTGATGTCTTAGTCACACGAGTTAATGCTGTAGAGCACATGACAGTTTGTGATGAATGCTGGTCTAGAAGCACAAGTTTAGCATGACTTTGAGTCTTTACTAACAGTCTTTTTTTTCTCCCTGTCTCTGGACAGAAGCTCTTGCAAGCAACAGCTTTTAGGGAAGGAGTAAGACAGGGAAGTTTTGGATGTGCTCAAACACATGATGACTCTTCTCAGTGTAGCTTGGAATTCTCACTCTCTTTGCTTTAAACAGGAGGAACATCATCCTTCTTTGTGAAGTTCAAATTGTGCAGCAAATAGACAACCAACATAATCCAAGAGAAGATAATCAAAGATAACACAATCCAGAGATCTACTAACTTTATATTACCTTCAGATTTTCCCGTTGTCCAGAGGAAGAGGGACAATCAGTGGGTCTGTCATTACAATTTGTGTTGTGCTGGGGTAGACATGGAGCTGTGGGGTTGACTCCTGGGGCACAGGGCTGTGGGTGTAGCTTTGATGGGTGCCTGACCAACACTTCTCTTTGTGTTGCCAAATCATTCCATTTGCAACAGCCTGGGACCTCCTGGTAGCTGAAGTGGTTTTATGTTTTGGGGAGAAGAAGATAAACCCTGAAGTTTTCCAGCTGCTGAAGGGAATGAGGCTGCTGAAGCAGATTAAGCAGCCAAGTATCTTTTCTAGCTGATTACTGTGAGCAATTCACAGAGCAAAATATTTGCATTTCTACATCACCTTTTCCAAAAATCCTTTTCCAGTTTTACAAGCTTGTGAAGCCAAACACACAGGTATCCCATCTGGTGTACAGGGTCAACAATTATGTAGGAAAGTGGTGATCAGTAAGTTCCACGTCAGTTAATTTCTGCTTGCTCAAATTAAACCTGCAAGCATGTTATGTTAGATGCTGGTTTTCTTTTTTAAAATGTAAAAAATAAAATAAAAAAAAAAAAGAAAGATGAGACTATTTTCCTCTCCCAGCATCTGAAGTGAAAACTTTCTCTCAAAACTTGACTGTTTTCAATTACTAGTTTTATGGCTTTTTTTTTTTTTTTTTTTCTAGCAAATACATATAAAGTGCTAAAATCAGTCAGATTAAAGCCATGTCTTCCTGACAGAGTTAACCTGAGCTCTGTCAAAGTGACTCCTCTGGTGTTAGTGTACCTTGAGTGTGAGTGGCCACACCATGAAATAACATGGGAGCAGCAGAGAGTGATTGTGTTGGCAGCAAACAAATTGTGCTAAATGTGAACTGTGGCCTCTCCTCAACCCGAGGTAAAAGCACCACAGCAGCTGGAGTACAGATCCATGGGAGTGCAAAGAACGGGAATTCCAAAGGCATGGGGACATTCAAGCTTTAATTCAAGTTGGCTTTTAAGTGGGGACTATCTTTAGGGCACGAGCTTGTACATCCAGAGCCCAGGCTGGTGAATGCAGAGAAAAGCAAATAAGAAGTAAAAAAATGCAAGTGTGCAATATTGCAATTTTCTCTTTGCCTGGTGCATACACTGAGTGATTTTTCCCCTTGGATGAATACAAGCTTGCATAAAATTCAAATAACTCAGCTGTCTACAGATGGGGGGGGAAGTGTGGGAAGGGGAACAGACGGAAGGAAATGGAACTGAGAAGACTGAATTAACCTTTCGATGTCTTGAATTTCAAGAAGGAAAGAATTATCTCCTGTTAAGTCTGCAACCATGCAATTAAAATATGAACAAGCCTTAAAAGCCACATTTGACCCATATTCCCAGATTTCTACTTTAAAGACAGATCTCCCAAAACCAAGATTCGGATCCAAAAAGTATTCAAAGGCAGGGGGAAAAAAATCTCATGCTGTAAATGTTTATTTTAATCACAGAACTCTAGTAGAAAAATGAGTAAAAATGTCTGACATTTACGCAGAACATGTGCCTTTGATATTGAATTCAGTTTTTAAAAATCCTTACATATGTGTGTCTAGTAATGGCTGACAGTCTTTGAAAAGATGAATGGTTTTCTCTGGGTTGGAGTTTCTGTTTCTATAAAATAGATTTTTTAGCGGTCTACTTGAGGGTTGAGAAGCCTCATTTGTTAATTTAAAAATGGACTTTGATTCTTAGGTGCCATTTTGGATGCTGTGAGTCAGAAGAACTGGATACTTGCTGATTCCAGAGCCTCCATGGAGAGTTAAGGATGTCCAGCAAGGCCAAGTGTCATGTGCTGCGCATCCTGAAACAAAATCTTTGTTAGAAAATTTTGTAATGCTGGAAAAAGAGGAACAAAGTAAAGCTCAGCATGGGGATGTGTCTTCTTTTCTGGATGAAACATGCAGCGAAGGAAAGCACTTTGCAGCTGGAAAGTGTTACTGTTTGCTAACTCTTCTTTGGTGTTGAAAGGGTTCATGTTCATCAGTATTTTTTGCAAGAGACAATAGGATCTATTTAAGAGAAAACTTGTGCACTTCCAAGTTCAGGAGAGTGTATAAAATAATTTATAGGTGAAAAATTAAAACCAAAAGCAAATGCTTTGCTGACATACAGATAGTTCCTCCCCCAAGTAAAATACTGATATATAATGCACAGATACTACAGCAGACAGTGTCTTGTTTTGCTCCACATCAGATTCCTGTTTGCTCCTAGTAAAAAAATAACCCAGTATGAAGGTAAGAAATGGCATGGCAGGCTGTCAACCTCCCAGGGACTGGGTTTAGATTGCAAAGCTGATTTAAGTTTTGGAGTATTTTAGCTCAGTTTGTACTGAGCCTTGTACAACAGTGAGCACACTTGGGATAGGGATATTTTTCTTTAATTTGCTTCAATTTGTCATGAGGAATAAGGCAGGGCAGTTGCTGGAACTAGACTTAAGTCTTCAGGGAATATTTATTCTGAAGTCATACTTCTGAAGATGGGGGGGATACACGAAGGAATTATGGCTCCAGTTCTTCTGTGACATATACTGGTAATAACGACTTGAGCTCATGAATGGCTTTTCCTGAAAAAAAGGGAATGACACTGGTGATAATTTCAGATCTAGTAAGTTACTTTATGAGTATTTAGCAGAACTGTTAGGTTGAGCAACTTAGCTGGATTTGTAAGAAAACCCAACGAGCTACAGAAGGGGCTCACCCTTTGTGGTGTGGCTCTGGACATGGATTTACCAAGGAGGCTGGGATGCCCTGGCTCTCTGGCTCTTTAGTCCCTGGCAGATGCATCTGCCAAGCTCCTGGAGCTGTGCAGCAGCTGGGGAACGGGTCCTTCTGCTCGGGAGCAGCCTCACACTGGGGCCTTGTCCCTGTACAAGGCAGCACACTGTCATGTGTCCTGACATGTGGGTGACACTGTCATGTGTCCTGACATGTGGGTGACACTGTCACGTGTTGTCACTGCAGCTGTGCACCTGCACAACCCCTGCTCGTGCTGGGGTTGCTCTGGACATGCCTGTGGGTTTGGGAGAGGGAAAACGAACCTGTGTGAGCTCCACAGTGTGCACAGCACTAAAGAGAGAGAATTACAAAATGCCGCCATCAAATTCAAGCTGGGCCTGAGGTAGTGGGAAATGGAGGGAGGCAGCTCATGGACATTCTGCTCTGTAATGTTTAGCAATGACCTGAGAGGCAGGTGCCTTCAACAGCTGTATTTTGGAAGTGCAGCCACTCATGAAGTTGTTGCCTCTCTTCCTTCTGTATTTACTATCATAGAAGAAGTGACTAAAGCACCAAAGAGAGACCAGGATGGTAAAAGGTCCAAGACTTACAAAAGGGCCACCTACAGCTTCCCTTAAATGGAAGGGGAGGTGCTGATCCCCTCTCTCCAGTGACCAGTCATAGAAGCTCGGGAAAGGATGAAGTCGTGTCAGGGAAAGTTCAGGTTAGAAAAAAAAGTAGGAAAAAGTAATTTGCTGTGAGGGTGGTTGGTCACTGAAACAGGTTCCTCAAGGAAGTGGTCATGAAAGCAAGTCAGAGTTCAAGGAGTATCTGGACAGTGCTCTTAGTCAGAGGGTTTAGTTTTAGGTAGCCCTGCAAGGAGCAGAGTTGGACTCCATTACCCTTATGGGTTCTTTCTGTGACGCTGTGACTCTCAGGTTGTCCTCAACCTTCCAGAGACAGACAGAGGGAACACAAAATGAGCAGAAAAGCCTAAAATGGCAGCCTGAGACTGCATATGTCAGCCCCCTGCGAGGAGCGTTGGAAGCCTTTGAAAGGAGGGGGGATAAGCTTGCATGAAATGGCGAACCTGGAGCCAGTTCAGGGCAGGGAAGACACTGTCTTCCAAACCAGCAGCCAGGTGCTGTGCAGTGCCTGCCTACCTGCCTGCCTCTGCTGTCTGTCTCCTCTCGCCACGTGTGTCAGGTTTCTTGCAGTTTTATTCCTGTCAACTGGCCAACGTAGCTGCTGAAGAGCCAGCTGGAGTCCGCTCTCCCCCATGTTTCATCAACAAAATTGCCAGCTTGTTCTGATTCAGTATCTTTATTGTTGTTGATGAGGCTAAATGAATCAGAAAGAACACAGCGATGTATACAAAATACAAATTCAGAAACCTCATCCTGATGTGAGGAGATTTTATTAGCGGTTCAAGTGGAGAAGTCTGCTGTGGAAGCAGACGAGACAGCACACACAGACCTCCTGAGAGGCCACTTCCCCCGACCCTACACATTTTATTGCTTTTGCGTGCTACCTCCTAACGACACCAAATCTTCCAGCAGGAAAATAGAGTTTTAGATCTGATTAAACCCCAGCTAATTTACTGTGGGATTGTGACTCTCCCTTCTTTGGATTCTAAATGTAAAACCTCTTAATGAGTCCTATAAATGTATCTCTAGATAAAATTCAGAATCCATGTTGGAAAACCTGAAACAAAACCCTCCCAGCTATTGAAAATAAAGAGGTTTCAATTAATCCCATCCTAGTCGTGTAATTTTTTTCCCTTTCATATATTCTTTGTCAGTTTTTCATGGGGGGGAAAAAAAAAGCTTTTCCTGAGAGGATTTTTACTAACTAAATCCAAGTTTCCTTAAATGCCTTATTAAACCCACCACCTATGGCTGCTGGCACTGCATGACAGAAAAAGCTGTTGTAGTTTCAGCGTGGCATGTGGGAACCACAGACTGCCAGGCACGGGTTTTAACACTTCGGGTGTAAGCTTGCATCTCCTCACTAACTTATGCTAACTTACTTTAAGGGTGCTAAATTTTCTGTTTCAAAATGCATTAGCTCTTTGTCAAAGGGCACTTCATTACTTCTGGCACGCTTACACTCTGGGAACGTTTGGGAGCGATGACTCTTGATGCTTTAATTCAGAAAATTTGCAGGAAATATTTTAATATGGTTGTGGGAAAGGCAAAACTAGAATCACAGAATCACATAGGTTGGAAAAGGCCTCTGAATCATCGAGTCCAACCTCTGACGGAACAATGCCGTGTCAACTAGACCATGGTGCCGACCGCCATGTCCAGCCTTTGCTTAAACAACTCCAGGGATGTTGTTTAGGATGGAACAGGCTGCCCAGGGAGGTGTTTAAGGAAAGATTGGACATGGTGCTCCGTGCCATGATCTGGCTGACATGGTGGTGTTGGGTCATAGGTTGAACTTGATGATCATCCTGGCCTGGATCAGGAATAGGTGTCCAGCAGGACCAGGTGATTCCTCCCGTGTACTCAGCACTGGTGAGGCTACACCTTGAGTGTTGTGTACAGCTCTGTTCAGGAAGGATGTTGAGGTGCTGGAGCAGGTCCGGAGAAGGACACCGAGGCTGGGGAAGGGAGTGGAGCACAAGTGCTGTGAGGAGAGGCTGAGAGAGTCGGGGTTCTTGAGTCTGGAAGAGGCTCAGGGGAGACCTCATCACTCTCCACAGCTCCCTGACACGAGGGTGTAGCCAGGTGGGAGTCAGGCTCTTCTCCCAGCAGTAGGACAAGAGGGAATAGTCTTAAGGGGAGGTTTAGTTTGGACATGAGGAAGAAGTTCTTTACAGAGAGTGATCAGACTTTGGAATGGGCTGCCCAGAGGGGTGGTGGAGTCACCGTCCCTGGAGGTATTTAAGAAGACACTGCATGTGGCAATGTCCTGGTCTAGTGGTTTTGGGTCACAGGTTGATGATCTCAGAGATCTTTCCCAGCCTGGGTGACTCTGTGATCTCAGGACGTGTTTTCCAGGCTCATTGACCCTGAGCCCGCACTGGCTGAGTCCCTGTGCGGGTGCCCGAGTCCCTGTGCGGGGTGAGGACGAGACAAAAACGCCAATTTCGGGCCGCCCGTTCCCGTCCCGCCCGCGGGCGCCGCCGCCTCAGGGC
>VYXB01008839.1:1352920-1397899 GCA_013397135.1 Pachyramphus minor
CGGTGAGGGGCGCGCGGCGCATGCGCGGGGGCGGGCGGGGGGTGCCCGCGCTCGGGCGGGTTCGGTGTCGCCTCAGCGCGTCAGGAACCTTCTGGCACCGGCAGCGCCCTCCCGGCCGGGCCGCCCCGGGGAGCTGTCAGGGCCGGGAGCCTCCCCCGCTGCCACTGGGGCAGCGCTGACAGCGCGGTTCCTCCAGGAGTTGCCTGCCCGGCCCGTCCCCTCCTCCCTCGGGTCATCCCCCCCTGCGAGGGGGCTCGGGCAGCGCCGACCCCGCGGCTCCTCGGCCAAGTTGCTTCCAGAAGTTAAAAGAAGGGCAGGCGCTAAGTTATTAACGCTGGCGATAATAACGCCGGGTGACGGGGCTGAACGCGCCAGGCTGTGCCCAAATGTATCATCCGAGGGGTCTGCTGGTGTGGGGCTCCATTGTTCGTGGAAGCTCCTTAGGGAGACGGAGATATTCGAGTGTTTCTTGCTGTCAGAAAGTTGCTTTAACGTGGGATGTCCCAGTGTTAGAGTGCTCCTTTTCAGGTTTTGGAAAAAAAAAAGCCCAAAACCCAACGACAGAAAACCTGCCATCAAACAGTGCAACACCAGGTTTTAGTGCTCAACTCTCTTATTCTCAAGTCTGGCCGCATTTTAATAAATTTTAACAAAATTTCGTGCTGCTGTCGGGCTTGAGGTGGGGAAAAGAGGTAACAAATGAAGAAAGCAAATTCCACCTAATGACTCTTGCCTGTTGAAAAGAAAGCGAATGTATCAAAACCTACACGGTTGTTTATTTTTTTTTTCCTGGCGTGTATTCCTGAGTGTCCTCGGGGATGGAATTGTTAGTATGTGACTTTGGAACAAATTGTTAAACTGGATTAGCATTTAGGTTTGAAGTTTTTCTGTCTTCCGTGGAGGTTAACTTGCCAGCATAAAAGGAATAAAAAGCTGGTTTGTTGGCCTATATTGTAATCAATTTAGCTATTTTGTTTGTTTTCTCTTTTTTGTAGCTGCTCATTACTAGTGAATTGCTTTATGTGTCCTTTGTTGCATAGATTTGAAGGCATTTAGAATCTTTTTTAATCTGCTTGGTCTGTATTTTGTACATTGTGCAGCACCATAGGGATCCTTTCCTTGCCTTGACAATGTTACAATAAGGAATCAAATACCTCAGTGTTTTGAAAGCATCAAACTGGAAAGTTACTGTATTATTTGAGAAGAATCAATCAAGCGGAGTGTTCTGTGGTTACATTTAAAGAATCTGACTCGGAGGAGCTCTGGGTAACTTCTAGTGCTTGCAAATTTTGACATGGACAATGTGTCAAAACGTTTGAGTTGGGCAAATGATAGTTTTTATCTGCTCAGCCTTAGTCAGCTTGAGCTCTTGCTACTTGTAACACTGGAGGATCTTCTCACAGCTCGTTAAAAGGCTGCAGTGAGAGACCTGTGCAAGCAGTGAGGCTTTACTTTCCAGGCATGTTTGCAAAGGCAGGTGAGGCTGCAGAAACATTCCATGCCTTTGGAACAGGCATCAGTAAGTGTGGCGAGTCCCTGCTTTTTGGGGTGTGGGTGGGGTTTTTTTGGGTTTTTTTGGTGTTTTTTTTTCCCTTTTCAAATACTCAGGCTTTTGATCTCTGGTTGCATTGTAGCTCAGCAGTGATGCCCTTTTCTAGAAAAGTGAGGAAAACCTGCCAAGTCTTGAGGTGATTTTTTTTTAGTTTGCATTTTTTTGTTTTGGGAAACGGTTGTTCTGTTTTTTTCCCCTCACATTCCCCACAAGAGAAGCTGCAGCTAGAGGGAAGAGGAAGTGATGTCGGTAAGAGAATGCCTTTAAGTTGTCCTTAAATTCTGTGCATAACACCAGGTTAATTTTATCACACAGAAATCTAGTGGCCATTTGGATGGGAGTGACTTGGCTTCTTGCAGGGCAGTTCAGCATTTGCATCTGTAAGGATGAGAGATGACAAACCCTTTTAACTGTTTTCCTTTATATATTTATTGATAATTTCAGATGTGAGGACTGGTATTTAAGGACCAGAAAATGACACTTTATCCAAAACATCTGAGAGGAGATATAGGATTGAAAGACTATTAAATCATCTGTGAAAGGCTAAGAAAGAGGGAGATTGGTTACTTGTCATGCAGTTTGTAAAGTGATGGCTCTCTCAGTTTTTCAGCAGAGTATGTCTCGTGTCAAAATGGGATTCAGGCAGAGAATACAAGACTTTTACATTGCTCCCTGGAAAGTTAGTAAAATTGAGCAATTCAGTTTGGAGTCTCTTGTTGACTATTATTTTCTGTAAGTTATAGATTTTGTCTGCAAAAATTTTGTTTGAGAAAGACGAACTGTCTTAAGGCTTTGGCAAATTCAGATTTGTCTTCATAGTTTTATACTGGCTTGGTAGCCAAGTGTTGGGATTTGTGAAAGTTCTTTCAATTCAAGTGAATTCTGCGTATTCTGGCAGCCTAAAACATGATGTATTTGTTACTACATCTTCTACCGGGCTTTTTTTTGGAAGCCTTTAAAACATAGTTTAGAGGGTGATTATGGTGCTGAAAACCTGTCAGGTTTGCAATGTATGGGTGGAGTCCTTCACTACAAGAAATGGGTGATATTTTGCAGGACCATGTTGTGATTATCGTGAAGATAGTTCTATTGTGATAGTAACAAACAATTAATCGTGTGGTCTTTCACCAGAGAACGTGTGAAATCCTGTGTATTTAGAAAAAAAAAACCCCAAAATTTGCCAAAAGAGCTTAAAATACAGATAGTTCATTATGTTCGAGTTCAAACAGCTTGTAACAAAGGCTGTGGTTGCAGAGGCTTCTTTTTTCTATTGAGAGGTTTAAATGGGTTTTATTTTCTTCACTTGTGGACATTTGTGAGGACGTTTGGGTGGGGCAGCTGCTGGATCTGAGCGGAGTCTCTGGTGGGAGCCCTGCAGTGATTGTCCGGGGTCCAGTCTCTGAGTGGCTCTTCACGTGTCTCTTCTGTTCGGTGTTCCCTGCAGTGTGTTCAGGATTTAAAATTAATGCTCAGCTGTGTAGGATAATAATCCATGGGCAAAACTGAAAAGGTGAGAGCTGGAATCTTATGAATGTGCTTCTTTCTTCCTTTATACTACCTTTTTTTTTTTTTTTTTAAAGTGTGTATGTTTCAAAGGTTTTCTCCTCTTTTTGGTGAACTCCACATTTAATGAAATCTTTTGTTGCCTTGTAATGTAATCAGGTTACTTAAATTTAGTCTGCAGTGTAATTTTTAACCTTATGATTTCTGGTCGTGTCTTCAAATTTGGTCATAATGAAGTCGCCACAGGAACTGGTTGTGGAGGAGACCTCAGGACCAGTCCTCTTTTTTTTAATTTTTTTATTTTTTAATTTTTTATTTTATTTTTGTTTCCCCTTGTTTCCTTGCAATTCAAAGTGTCATTGCTACCGAATGGGATGCAATGTGTTCCTGCTGCAGTGGGGATGCTGAGCCTGTCCTGTTTTGGGTGGCACGTGCTGGTGGCTGTGACAGGGGCAGTGTTTTGGTAGGGAATGAGCTGTGTAATCATTTTGTAATCTGCTGAGTTCCAGCCTGGTTTTCTGCTTACCTGTTTGTTCGGGGGGGGAACAAGCTGATGATAAATGTATGTAATATGATAACTTATGTATAATGGATCAAGCGCATTATATATTTATAGTTTGCTTTTTTGGTGCCTCTGAGGTAGCTTGACTTGTGTTCCAAAGTCTGTTTTAACAGCAGTGTCAGTTGTTAAACTGCTTTGGTTTTATAACACGAACCTCTCCAGTTGCATGGTTTTACTGATAATTTCCTCCTCTCTGTTACCTTACTGTACTTTTATAATGCCCCTGCTCTTAAATTCTGTATTATCTGATGCAGAGGCAATTATTCGTGTGTGGTTGGTGGAGTAGAGCTTTGCACTGGGGGGTGGCGAGTAGGATGACTATAATTAGCTGTTACACAAGATACAAAAGCCTTTTTATTTATTAACTACTGTTGTTAAGAATGTGATGGGATCTGTGCGAGCAGGAAGTTTCTTTATAATTCTGCACATGTGCATTGGCAGCAGCAGATGAGAGCAAATCTGGCCGTGTGTGGTGGTGGGTGTGAGGCACTGAGCAAACATCTACTTTTTCTGGTATCGCTGGTGGTTTGATTTCATTCCTCTTGCTACAATAGAGTTGGAGAAGGATTACGAGCTGCTGTAATGCTGCTAAAAAGCCTCTGGATTTTATCTAGTAAGTGAATATGAAACGTTATTTTTGCATATCAAAACCAGCTAATGTTTTAGTGATCCCTCAGCTTGTTTTTTTTAGAATGTAGAATTGTTTTACAATGTTTGGAATACTTTTAATCAGTCACTGTGTTTTAGGATTTACTAATAAATAGCATCTACCTGCCATGAAGATCTGGTTTTGATGGGCTTATTTACAGTCAGAGCGATCTGGTTATGGCAGCTGAAATTGTAGACTAAACCATACTGATTGGAAAATAAATAGTAATCACCATTATGGTTTCATGGCTTGTAAATTTAAAACCCAAGAAAATCCCAAATTCTATTAGTTTTAGTAATATCTTTTCCAGAGGAGCTTTGATGAGAGTGCTCTGTTGCTTTCTTCCATGGTAAGGACATAAAGGCTTAATTTAAATTGTTCTAATTTGTAAATTAGAAGGCTTGCTACTGCATTTCCAGGAAACAGAAATTGCATTATAATTGCATCCTCCTAAATCTTGCCTTGTATTTTTTGTGCTTTGATTTGCTTTGTCAGTATAAGCAGTATTTTGTCAGTTGGGTGGTTTTTGAGGCAGTGTCAGGAGCGCTGGTGGCAAACGGTGGCGAATTTCTGCTGATGGAGCTGAGGTTTAGTGTGTGTGAGTGCACATGTGAAGGCACATACAGGCAAGTAGTTAATTAATTAAAGAGCTGGTGTTCATGCTTCTGCTGACTCCTTTTGTGATTGTGTGCAAAACTGCAACGAGCTTCTTTCCTTGTGATTCCTATTTAACCAGAAAGCAAACAGGGCAGTGAGGAGTCAGTGACTGTGATGAGAAACGAAGGGAGCAGGGAATCACATCTGCTTGAGAAGGCTTTTATTCCAACATGGTTTCCTTCAACACTGCACGTTAAATTCTGCAGTTATACTTCATTTCAGACATTATGCCTTTGTGGGGATGGGGATTGTATCCTTAAGACCAGCTTGTTGAATTTAAAGTAATAACTGAGCCCAGTTGTCTGATTTGCCAGTTCAGACTTGTGCCTGAAATACCTCTCGATAGCTGATTTCACTGGCAGGCAGAAAGAGGAAATCTTGCTTTAAGATCTATTTTAAGCTAATCTTGCTGGGTTTAAAACTTTTATTTTAAATAATTTTTCCTTTGACTACTCAAATTATTAATATGACTACTTAAATGTGATTGTTCTTTTTACATGGAGGGTGTTCTGTTCATACTCAAGCACTTGCACAGCTCTGTTTGCTTTTAGCTGTGGTCTTGAGACAAGTATTACTGTTGTCCTTTTCTGTGTCCTGGGTTTGTGGTAGTGATCAGATGAGCAAAAACTCTTTTGCCCCAATAGCAGTTCATCCATTGGCAATGCTGACAATCATTTGAGTATACAAATGGCATAAAAATCAGTTACAATCTTTCCCTAACATGACAAAAAAATCAGTTTCCTTTTATCCTAACGAAACTTAAAAGCAAGGAGAGGAGTTCTGGTTGCTATTTTTTTAAACCATAAATGAAACAGTGTACAACAGCAGTAGCCAAATGCTCTGTGTGTCCCACGGTGAGCTGGTACACAAAAGTTTCCTGGGAAGCCTCCTCACTCCACGCCTGGCAGCTGCCTCTGCATGATGTCATGACTTGGGGAGAGTTTCTGTGATTCCAAGTTGGAATCTGTGGCATAAGTTTTGCCCATCATTTAGAAATTTGTAAAATCTGTTACAACTTGGAACATTTCAAAGTTAGCAAAAAAAAACCAAAACCAAACTTCATTTTGCTTTAGGCATCCAGGAGGACTTCACGTATTTTTTCTAGTTCTAAGTCATATTAGTAACATATTATATTATTTATCAAATATAGAGTAAGAAACTGAAAACTTCGAGACACTTGAATGGCTTTTGTGGAATTTTATTTGTAAATAAATCTTGTGTTGCAGTGAAGGAGCATTGATCCTCTTTGTGCTGGAGGATGTGTACGTGACCTTTTAGGACCTGTGTGCAGCTTGTGGGTGGCTCACAGGGTCACAGCACTGCAAGCTCAAAAAGCCAAAAAACTTGAGGTATATTTCCTGACCAACAGGGACAGGCTGTTTTGTTGCCCTGTGACACTTTTTTCCTATCTAAAAATCTTATATTTAATGGTAGAAAAAAGAATCACTGGTGATGTCTGCTAATGCCATGAAATAAAATATTAAAAGCAGAGCAGAGCACCAGTCACTGTTAGCTTTGGGTTTGGCTTCAGAGACAATATGAATTTCTTGCTAGATAAAACAAGCAAATGAAAGAATTGCTTGAATAGTTGGGACTTGTGGCAGAAATTCTGCAGGCAGAATTAATGTTTTCATTCCTATGGCTCGGTCTCAGTTTGCAGCCTTTCTTTGTTTATTTGTACTTGTTGCTTCATTCCTTTGTTTTAAGGAAAGGTGGTAGAACCCTGAGGACTTTAATTGGAAACGACCCTCGTGTGTTATTTGTAGTTCAGTCAGTAATGTAAGAGCTGAACTAAATGTAAGTCTAAATTTTCCTGTGTATTCCTCAAATATTAATGGTTACCCTGTGTGTGCTGCGTTTTCTTTTGGGGCACTTCATGTGTGGGTGTGAACACTTCTTTAATTGCCAAGATAAGTGAATGCTGTTATGATGGCAAAATGAAGCTCATGGTGCTGTTTTCCCAGCAGACTCTGTGAAGAAATAGTATAATATGGGGTCATATTCAGATGTATTTTTAGTTTTCTGAANCAAAGTTTTATTAATAATGTGTTAGAGCACTAAAATTCTCAATACTGAACAAAGCCGTGTTTTACCCTTGTTTAAGATGCCCGTGCTCAACATGTTGCAAAGGACATAGCATGCTTTTTTTTTTTCAGCCTCTGGTAAATGAATGAGCTTATAGTATAATATGGGGTCATATTCAGATGTATTTTTAGTTTTCTGAATTTAAATTTTGTAGAACATGATTGCAGCTTAGGGATGTTTTTAAATGTTTGTAGTAACGAGGAGGGGAAGTAGATTGAGAAAGATGCAACCAGAGTATTTATAATGAAACATAACCTAGTTGGTTTTCTTTTGTGGTTTTTTTTTTTTTCTTGATAAATATTCAGGAGCATTTAGGTTGTGAAATTGGGAGGGGGAAGCACATATTTGAAAGGATCAGGATAATGTGGGCAAAAGTAGGAATAGTTGACTGAATGGACCAGCTCCTGTTTTCTGGGGTGTTTGATCATGGCAAAAAAAGTAACAAAAAAAAAAAAAATCCACAGCAATGCTTAGTATTTGTAAAAGGCTCCAGAAATAATCCTGAAGGTTCCATGTCTTGTCCTAGTTTTCTTACATGTCTGCATGGAAGTGCTGCACTTCCTGAGTCAAGGGAGGGCAAGTGGGAAAGCTTTTGATCCGTAGAAGAAGTGGAGATATAATGTTTAATTATTAACAGTTTTACAATGTTGCAAATAGCAGGAAATAAAACTTGCTGGAAGTCGAATAACTTTTTGAGAGTTTCCAGCTTTTTCTAGGCTTGGTAAATACCAGATGCATTGTATCACAGCCTGTGAAGATCCCAAAGCCTGGGTTAAAAGGGAAGAGGCTTAAATGATTTGTAAATGAATTGTAGCCTGTAATGATTGTATCGAATGTGTGTATAAGTATGTTTGTATCTGAGAGGGTGAAATTTTGCCTTTCACTAATTCTAGGTGATGATAAGCCATATAAACCTTTGTTTAAAGTATAAGCTTGGGTTGTAAATCCGGTTTTGCTCTAACAATGAGACAACCAGGCCCTTTCAACTTCATTGTTGCGTTGCCAAGCCAGTTAAAATAGAAATCTGTGTTTTTTCTTTTTTTTTTTTTTTCATGCCTCCTGAATGAAATTAATGTTCAGGCAGCTTGTTTGTCTGCAGCACCTGGTGAAAGTGGCTGAGTGAGCTGAGCACAGAGTTACCTCTGCTGAGAAAGCTGCACCTCAAGAATGTTCACTTGGTGCTGAATTACAAAGAAGTGGTTACTTCTAAATTGGCCCTTTATTAGGTTTGTTTGTTGGTTTTAGCAAGGCAGCCCGAAACACTGTGGCATACTGTAGAGAGGCTTTCTCCCAGCTGCCCTTAACCCCACACTTGGCCAAAGTGTGAGGTGTTCTGGTTCCTTGTGGACAGGCTGACTTTGGTAGGACTTGAGAAAATAGACTTTGTGCATCTTCACAGTGATATATTGGGATTGATTGAAAACTTACATATGTTGAGTGTCTCTTAATACACCGAAATATTAAGTCAAATGGCTGTACAAAGAAATTTTAGGGGAGCCATGAATTGCAGCTGCTTCACTCTTGGAATCTGACATAACCTTTTAGTAACAAAGACTACACAATACCAGATTTGAACATGGTTAAAACCCCCCCACAAACAAACAAAAAAGTAAAACCTGTTGACTGCAATATAACCCTTCATTTTCTGTTGCCAGCTCATCTGGAATCCTCATCTCAGACCAGGATTCACTTGTGTGAGACAGAACAGATTTACAGCCTGTGTGTAATACTGTAGAGACAGATGACACAGAGCATTGGTCAGCATTGCTTCCATCAATAGGCAAAGACTTTCACACTTCTAAGCCTGAAATATTTCTTCCTCTAGGCCTCAAAGCAAGATAACACTGAGCAGGTTGCAGCAGTCTTGTGTAGAGCTTCTGACCAGCTCCCCATACACGTGGGTGCAGCTCAGGGGGGCTTGGGAGCAGGAAAACTGCTTTATTCAAACTACTGGAAAGCCTCTGGATTCCTGTTGTCACAGGCATTCAGGTACTGAAAGGACAGTGGTGGGTTGTCAGGACTTTGCAAGAGAGGATGAAGTTGATTTGTTCTGATGTGGAACAGAAGCAAGAGCTGGTGTGGGGGAGCAAAGAGAGGGAAGGTCTCCAGTCATATCAATCTCCAGTTATGAAACAGAAGGTTTCAGTACATAACTTTAAAGCTGCAAAAAGCCTTTTTATTGGAGGGGGTGTGTGTATGTGCATCTCACAGGCTAATTTTGCCCACTCAGAGTTGCTTGAGTTTAGTTAAAATAAACAAGTAATGATGGGTGAGATCAAGGGGCCGAGGTGACCCTTTGATTCAGGACTTTAGATCAGCTCCACTGTGCCTTGAAGCTGCAGTTTAAATTTTTGATACCACAGAAAATGGTAAAGGCTGTTGCTGTGGTTTGTAGCTATTTTGAGAGCTGAGAATGTGAAAAATGTCCAGGTAATCTGGATTATGTATAAAAGGTGGCAAAGGTGGGGGTGGTTGTATGGAATCTGACTTGGGGGAAGTTGCTTCCTGGATCCAGATCTGATGATCTCTTGGACTTTGATCTGGCAGTTGGGACACGTAATCAGCTTCCTAGACAAGATGATCAGCACCACTGAAACTGGTTAGTTAGGACTTTGGTTTTGGTCTTGCTCTTTAAAAGTGGTGTATTAAATCAGCACCTGAGATCCTTCTACAAATTTTATAGCCATTCAATATTTTAGCATGGTAGGTACTCTAAAACACTTCTGCCTAACCTCCTTAGCCCTTCTTGATTCTGCAGAAGAGGATTGAATGAGTCTGCAAATTATTTAGTAGTTGTTAAGACTTAGATGTCCCATGATAACTTTCACTTCAAGTTTGGTTAACTCCTAAGTGAAAAAAAGGGATTTGCAGTTTTGGGAGCTCTCTCAGGAGCTGTGCTAATGTGGTCTTTATGCTTTCCTGTTCAAAACAAGAAGCTGATGATTTGACAAGAATTCCTCCAATGCGTTGTTGACTTGTGACTGAGTTTAAAACCGTTGAAAGCTTTATGGTCTAATAATATTTTCCTTATTTTCAGATTAACTGCTGAAGTACTGATCGAGTTCTGCTATTCTTCAATGAGGAACTACAGGCTGATCTTTTGCCATAATCTTAAACAACCATAAATGACAAAAGAATGCTTGGTCAGTGAGGGCAGCTGGCGCAGAAAGCGTTTTTCAAACTCGGCTGTTTAAGTACTCTGAGGTAGGTTTCTTCAATTATTTTACTGGGAAAAAAAAGGAAATATGGATTTCAGGATGTCTAATCCATTAGAATTTATCCATCAGTAAGCAGAATTTGTTGGTTGCAGTGCTTTGACTTAGCAGCATGTGCTTCATGTTTGCTTTGCGGTGTCAACCTCTATGAAAGTGATTGCTCGCATTTAAACAAGTGTGTTTTCTTTTCTTTTTATTATTTGTTTTGAAAGGACGGGTTTTTTTCTTTGCTAGAAGAAATATTTTGGTTTTGACAGGATAGCAGTTTAACTGAGTGACTTACACTGCCTCTGGTGATACCTTTATCTGTCTAGATCCTTTATCAAGCAAAGACTTGCAAGTAAAGCTTGAGCTTCTGCCTGATAGAAGAACGGTATCACTGAGCATCTAGAAACTAGTTTTGGGGGTTTTATGTTCAGTAGAACTTTTAATTTGATGCAGATGTAGAAAGCTTTATTATGCAGACCAGAAAATGCCAAATATATTAGAAGTTGATTACAGTACAGTTGTGTATCAGAAAATACTTAATCATTTCATATAACTGAAACTTGGGGTTTGGTTTTGGGAGGATCCACTGGTTTCATTTCCTGTTGAGAGCCTTTTTTGTTAAGTTCTGGAAGCCTGAGCACTAAATACTGTTAGAAAAGGTACTGAGGAACCTGCCTCTCCCAAAGTACCTTAAAGCTTAATTAGCAAATGCTGTAACTAGAATTTTCTGCGTTTCCTTTGCTGCTCTCCATGTTCTTCTCATCCCTCTGTTGGGGGCTGGACAGAACACCTCAGTGATAGTTGTTTATCGAGTTAGCTGTGTTTGGAGTCATTACTGAACTGTTCATTAGTTCAGTGAACTGATGGAGACAGACTGCAGAGTATTTGCATTAGGTCATTAAAACACTTTGTGTTCCAGATCAGTGCTTTCTACAGCATACACTGAAGTGTGTTTCTTTGGTTTTAATTCCTCTTATTTGACAGAAAAGACAGCTTTGATTTTTGGCTGCAAAAAGATATGAGGAAGAGCTCCTCCCCTTCCTTGAGTAACTGCAACTCTGTTCTTGCTAACAAAATATTTGGAATTCCACTTGATGAGCTGCAGCAAGAAGGGCAACCAGACAATGAGGTTCCATTCATAGTCCGCCATGTCGTGGACTATATTGAGGAACATGGTATGTATCACCTTGCTGGACTTTAAATAATAACTTTAACTGTTATTCTTACAGAGTAGATGGGGCTTTGAAGAGTACTTGTTTTCTGAGGTTATTTACATTTAATTGGATGTGGTTTGGATGTTTTGGGGTCTTTTTTGGCGATACACAGTTCCTTTCTTTACTCCTCTTATGTTTGATTATCACTGTTTTCTAGCCAAGAGCAATGCAGTCAGCTCAGCAGGGCACCTCCTAGGAAATGCTGTGCTTTAGGTACTGCTAACATTTACCTTGTAATTTCATTGTTAGCTGGGCATAGGAATGTGTGTGCTGGGACAAGGACTGCTGGAAGTCTTGCAGAACTGTTGCCCAGAAAATGTTTCACTCAGTATGGGAATTGTGCATATGTGGTTATAGGTGTTTTCTTCTGATACATTTGTCCATATTGGATCTCAAAGTTTATTTCTGCAACTTTTTTTTTTTTTCTTTTAACTCAGGAGGTCTGGAACAAGAAGGACTTTTTCAAGTCAATGGGAATGCTGAGACAGTGGAGTGGCTCCGGCAACGATACGATAACGGAGAAGATGTGGACCTGGTTAAAGAGGCAGATGTACCCTCAGCTATCAGCCTTCTTAGATTTTTTCTTCAAGAACTTCCAGAGCCAGTTATCCCAGGCAGTTTGCACATACATTTGATGCAACTTTCTCAAGGTAATAACTAGTTTTGATTTGGTGTTTTTATTTTGTGATTTTTTTTCTTTTTTAAGAGTAAAACCCAGTATTGAATTGAGATTTCTAGTGGCACCAGGATGTCTTTGGTGCTCTATGTAATAATGTGTGTATGAGGAGGCATTCAAATATACCTTTTCTTAATATAAACCCCAATAAATTGGTCTTATTTAGGAAGCTCAGTCTGGGTTCAAAGGCACTGTTCATGTGTTGTGCAGGAAAATGGTGAAGCTGCCATGTATCCTGCTGATTAGTTCTGAATGTTCCATGTTGTGTGAGAGTGCTGGAACACTGGTCAAAACTACTGGAATTGAAATTTTTGGACACTTTCCCACCACTGATGCTTTGAAAGTGCTGGGGAATGCCTTTGTTTCTCTCTTGTTTCACTTACTCTGCCTATGCTTTCATGGCACTTGAAACTTTTATATGCTAGAAAAGCAATCTCAAGTCTTATATCATATTTGCTCTCCCACTGTGGATTGTTTTCATCTTAAAATCCATTTGTAGGAGGAAAAAACCACCTGTCATCAGCATATTGTTATTGCTAAGTATGTTTTTTCGTATACTACAAATCCTTGCCCTTTCAAGCTGACACCCATATGCTGGCACAGTTATTTTCTTTACCAATTCCCAGCTTGTGTCTCTGTATCCACTCTCCTGGGTCTTTTGGCCTCTGCTGTGTTGAGTGATGTTGGAGTTGGTTCATAACTTGACTTGTCTTGCAGCACTGCATCAGTTGTGTCCTCAAAGGGGCCACTACTGGTTGTCTCCCTGCAGGAGTGTTGCTCCTTTTCCAGTGTCAGTTCATACTTCTCCTCAAATGCTGGGCTTTTTTTGGCTTTGTAAGACACAGATTTTTGTTTGACTTAATTTTCTGTTGTTGTGTTTATTCCTAATAAGAACTCCAAGGTTCTTGTGATAGTTCTGTTTGTTCAGAGTGGGAATTGAGGAGTAGAGTCAGCAGAGTTTTCTTGTGCTGGGACTCTTGTTTACCAGGTATTAAACAAGGATCATCTCCAGCAGTGTGAAGCTGCTTCATTTTCCTCTCCTGAATATCCTGATTTCCTCCAATTGGCTTTTGGCTGTGTGATAGACATCCCTCAGCTGGTTTCCAGAATTACATCATCAGCTGCATTTTAGGAGAAATTGCTTACACAGGTGCAGAAGGTGGTAGTGATTGTGGATCCATGTGTTAGTTCTGGTCTTTTCCCTCTTTAACAGTCCTTTATATTGTTAGGTCAGGCTTAGTTCTCAAAACAACTTAGTGATACAAGGTGTGGCCTATATACATCGTTAGGGGCTCATTCCGTGCAGGTGGCTCCTCAAAGACAGGTCATTTTGGTGATGGAAGTGTGAATTTGACCTGATTGCACAAGGTCACGTGTCCCAAAAGTGTGTGTCTTTGCTTTAGTGTCAGAGGAGCTCAGGTAGAGGTAAGAAGGTTTTCCTTTTAGGTCTCTGGTTGTTGTTTAGAACTTAAGTTTCTGGACAGATTGGTTAGATAGAACATGGAGCATGTGTGAGGTGATCTGTCACCTCTCTTTTGCTCCCTTTCTTTTTGAAGGTCTACATTGTGAAAGTATTTTTTAAATGCCATTTTTTCCTGTTCTGTTTGAAAAAACTAACAATGTTAGTTAATTTTATTGTGTAGCCATTGAGCCAACAATTTTTCTGTGCCTGGTTGTCTGTATTCATCTGCTGTAGATGTTGACTGTGTGAGCACATGAAACCCTGTGCAGTTACTGCTTGGTGTTCCTGTGCTTACACAACAGGGAATTTACTCACTCTTTGCTTTGATATTAAGGACTGGGATGTCTCAGCTCTCTCATCTAGAGAGGCAGAGTGGTGCCTCATAGCCTTCAAAAATACTTCTCCCTTTCTAACTGATCTCAGAAGAGTTTTCAAGTGTCTGAGAAAGAAGGGGAGACCTCATTGTATAAATTTTTCTCCTGTTTTTGCTTTCCTGACATTTCCTATATATGGGATTTCTCAGTTAGGTACAAACAGTTGCAAACTCTTTGAATCTTGTTGCCTCTAAGGCTGATGATGCAACAGATGAGATTTATGGGGAGACATTTTGATGAAGGGTATGAAGTTAAGTGGGGTGAGAAGGAAGAGCTTTTATGGTGACCCTTTTTCAGATCTGAAATTGAATCAACAAGCTTCAAGCTAAGCTTGTGTGAAGATGATTGCATTGAGATAGCTTGGCTTTATCAGTGAAGTGTTATAGAAACAAGTAGAGTGCTGAGGATGGGATGCTTATAAAGGAAAAGTGTCAAAGTGGCTTGTCTGATAGGAGAATTTAGGTAGATGGAACTTAGCTCCCTGTCTCTGGAGCTTTTCTGTCTCTAGAGCTCCTCTGCAAAGCAATTGTTACATAACATTGGTAAAACAAAAAACATACAGAGGAGTTTGTCCTATGGAATCATGAAACTTGAGTGAGTCTTAATTGAGGAAAATGTGCTGACAACTGCAGATTGGATTTGCCGAGGGAATATGGTGGAAATTATTGAACAAATGCAAATCAATTCTGACACTTTGGGCGGTGGTTTGACCATGTTGTACTTCAGAAGTAAGAAATTGTCATCTGATCAGTATCAAATATGAAAAAGCAGATATCTTATTTGTGGTTCAAATGTTTTTATTCCTTTTTCAGATTATAATAATGAAGATGAATTTGGAAGAAAGCTGAGGTTCCTCTTGCAGCAGCTTCCACCTGTTAATTACAGTTTGTTAAAGTTTCTGTGTAAATTTTTAGCTAATGTAGCATCTCATCATGAAGAAATTTGGTCAGCAAGTTCTTTAGCTGCAGTCTTTGGCCCGGATGTTTTCCAGTAAGTTAATTATAAAAGTTCATGAAGTGTTTCTATGTGAATTTGAGGTCATATCTGTAGTTTAGTCATTCCTAGTCCATGAGCAACAGTAGCAAGTCCACAATATGGTTTTACAGTTTTTGATGGGATTTGAACAGTAACTTGTCTGTTAGCTGTGGCATTAAAAACCATTGATTTGATTGTTGCATTACTTATTTATTCTGAGGTTCAAATATTTTAGTGTGTAAGGTTACTATTTGTAGCAAGAAAACAATTCTGGGGGAAGGCTGTTTAACATATCAGCTTATCCTGATAGTTTCCTCTCTACAGGAAAACACTTGAATTTTAAATATTCCTCATAAAAATTTAATGGACTAAATAGTTGCTACTTCATCATTTTTAAATATAAGATAATATATAAAAAGCTTTATAATGCCAGCAGTGTGAAAGCATGCTTGAAGTTCTGTGTGTTCAGAATGGATATGGGATAATGGTGTAAAGTGTAGCCCTCAGTCGTGGGACTCATTCACAGGAGTTCTTTGGGGAAACTGTTGGATTTAGATTTTTAAACTAAAATGGTGTTTAAATCTTTAGCATTTACACAGATGTGGAGGATCTGAAAGAACAAGAAATAGTTAGCAGAATAATGGCGGGACTTCTGGAGAACTACTATGAATTTTTTGAAAATGAAGAGGAAGATTTTTCATCTACAAATGATTTGAGCTCAATAACTGAGCAGGTAAGAATGTTTTGAGCAGCAATATGTTGTCACTTAACTATCTGTTATACACATGATTATGATATACACATGATTATGGAAGATACATGGAAGTATAATTTCTTTAGCCTGCCTTTTAGGAGTTTCTTACAAACTGACAAAACCTGGCATTTTCTTAATTTTCTTAATGCTTCTGAAATTGCTGCTTTTGTAAGAAGTGTAGCTGTGCCATGTAGAAAAATCCATAGGACCAAAACCAGCAGTGATATCCTGCCCAACACAGACATTGTCACGCTGTCTAAACAGCAGAGCTTTCGAAGTGCCTATTTAGCAGTGCACTGCTTTTGAACCAAATGAAGAACCAAGCTGTTGTTGGTCTTGGTCAGCAGAATTTCCAGGTGTGTCTTACAGAAACATGCAGGGTCTCACACTGCACTTGATGATGTTCTCAGTGGTCTTTTTTTTTTTGAGTGGTGGTTCTGATTCTAAGACTGGAAAATGATGTATTTTCTATAAAGAGGAAAACCAATAAATAACAAACAGTTGCTGAGGAAGGTAACAAGAGGTATTGAATTAATAAAGCCTGTCTTATGAATCCTTCCTCTATTTGGCAAGACAGGTGAGGCAGGTAGGAGGGCAGCTGGTTGCTCTTCCCTGCAGCAGACATTGGTGTGGTCTGCCAGGCGTGGGCAGGGAGCTCAGGATCCAGCAGCTCTGCTGTTGGGGCTCCTCAGCAAACGCTGCAGCTCTGCAAGGTTTGCTGTCTCTGAGCTCTGTGCACCCTGGCACTGGGACATGGCACAGCCCTGCTGCCTGCAGGCAGCTGTGGAACAGAGCTGGGCTGAGGCTCCTGCAGCCGGAGGCTGGGGCTGTCCCCGAGTGGGATAACTGAAATTACTGCCTTGGCTGTGCCTCCTTCTGTGCTTCAGCAAAAGGGTTTCCCGAGCACAGCAGTGTGTTTGGTGTGTGGTTTTGTTTGGTTTTTCCCCTCAGCTGGAGGGCTGGTGGGGGGTGTCCCTTTAATTTCGTGGCATCTCCACCAGATGTCAACAGTGCACTTGTGTGGAGGGTGTGTGGTGGGGACAGAAGGGCTGCTGTCCCTGCCGGGCACAGCCCCACTGGCAGCTGCCCCCAGTGTGTGGGTGGGCTTGCCTCTGCTTCACTGGCACATCCTCTTGCAATTACAGAGGAGAAACAGGGATAAATATGTTTCTTGCCCAGAATGTGATGCCGTGTAACACATTAAACCCCTTTTAAAAATAAATAAGTACCTTGTCTCTGCCTTCTTTGTAATGTTCATGTTCTAAAGTTTTAGTTTTTCCTAAGTTAGTACTTTTGTTTTACTCTCATGTGGCAGATACTATAAAGCATGTTTTCTTAAGGCTGCTAGTTTAATTTTTGGGTTTGTGCATTTGGGAGATCAGTAATCAATCACAGAGGGACCTTGGGAGTCAAAGAGAATCATTTAGTTCTGTTTATCTTTTCATAGTTTACACATAGTTGCTTTTTAAAAAAATGAAGGTGTCTGTCTAGAGTTACCAGTTGGATATATTGTTTTACTTTTTAAATTGGTTATACATTGCTGCTTCAGTAAAAACATCTGTGTTTGGAAACAAAGAAACAAAAATAGACAAGAAACTTTGTAAGTGTTCATTTAGTGCTTTAAAATTTGGGTCTTTCAGTGCTTTAAAGTTTGCATTTGTAGACGTCTGTATTGCCTTCCCTAGAAGGGTCTGAAAAGGCTTCTGATACATGAATAAGGCTTCCTGTGGAATAGAGGGAAATTATCTGTTTTATACAAAGAAGAAGAAAGGTTCTGTGGTTCATGACTTCAGTGTGGTCGGGATTTTGTTGTTTCTCGATTCTGCTTGTGTTCATTTGTGGCATTGGAGGTGGTGCTTGCTTTTCAGTTTTTGTTCAGTGTTTCAAAAGTAGCTTTTTAATGATGTGGGATTTATGGTTTTACATAAAAGCAAGTCCAGCGTGCCTGTTTTTTTTCCCCTAAAATTGAAAAGTGTTCTGCTTTGATACATACATCACTTTCATACCTCTCATGCTCTTTTCATTCCCTGGACCTCTTAAAAGGAATTTTTCAATTCATTAACTTTGATGAAATCTTTTTTAGATCAATGATCTCTTGGAAGAAGAGGAAGATGTAAAGCTTGAGCAGTCAGAAGAACTTCCAGAAGATGGCACAGAGAAACCTGTTGAAAGGCCAGCTGTGGTGCATCTAGATGTGACAGGGAGTCTCTCGGATTCCAGGAGTGTTACAGCATCAACAAGGTAACTCAGTCCTACCTTGGAGTTTGGATTTAAAGTCTGGGTTATAATTTATTCTGTCAAAGAGAGAAGGATTTTGAGATAAGTGGTGGTGTCTACAAACTGAAGCTTTAGAATTAGTGCAGTTCCTATAATAGTAAAATATGGGTTAAAATATCTGTTCCCAAATTCAGCAGAGGAATGCCTGTAGGACTCAGATTGGATTAAATATGGAGATTTATGCAGAGAAAGGTAAAAAGGGCATATTTTAGTGAAACTGTGTAAAGTGTATTTAAACAGTAAATTTGGTAGCAGAAATAAAGACTCTGCATATGGTAGATGCAAACCCATCTTTCCACCACTCCTTTTGGGTGGGAATTCCTGGACTGTTTCTTGTCACGTGCTGGTGGAGAGCTGTGGGCAGGTTTGGAAGTTGCAAAGTGTGATACAGGCAGGAATGCTGGAGTGGGAGTCAGCTTCTAAGAGCAATCCTTGTAAAGGAGATGCATAAACATAAAATACTTCCTTTGGAGAGCTTATCTGCACTTGCTTGTAATACACAAGGTTTTATTTTTAAGTCTGCTTTACTTGTACTTAGAGTTTACATTTGCAGATGGTGAATTTTACCTCTTCCCCTCTACAGCATGTGTTTGGTATGGGCATTGCATGGAGGAATTTGTGGGGAGGAATTTATAATAGAAGTGTGACTAAAAGCAGTGGAAATGAAGGGAAAATCACAACTAAGCTACTGCCTAAGAACAAGTATTTTCAAGAATGTAGATTTTGGGTTGAAATCTGTTCAGCTGCTGGCAGCATGCTTCCTTCTACATCATGGCAAGAAGTTGTAAAATATAAAATAATGAGAGAAACAAAACTCTGTGTTGTAATTTAAATTATACTTTAATAGTTAATTATCTTTGCCAGCAATAAAACTGATTTACTTTTAGTTTGAGTGAAAAAAAAAAAAAAGTTGCAGTTTAACTATTCACAGGTATTATGTTGCTTCTGGAATGTGTAAACACAGCAGTAGTGACAAACTCAACATGTTTGAGAGTTTAAATTGGATAGCCTGAAGAGAAAAACATTTTTACTTGATGTTTAAGGTTAATTAAAAATGAATAGGCATTAATTATGGTTGGCATTTTACATAATTTGTGGGAAAGGATAAGGAGGAATCCTGTAGAAGAAGGAGGATTTTGACTGTAAAATCAGATAAACTGCAGGAAACATAAAAAAAATTGAAGTGAATGAGAAAATACACTTTATTAAACTTTTAACCACTATAAATACTGTGAATATTACCCCAAATCTAAAGGCTTTTATGTATGTATTTAGTGACCTTCTTTTGGACTTAGTTTCTTGATGTTAAAAAAAAAATAATTTAAAAAGCCAATGTTAATTCAGGTTTATTGGGATTATTTATCTCTGTCTTGAGGTAGGGCCTGTGGCAGCTTATATATAACAGAGGAGGAGAAGCAGATCTTAATTCTTTCAGTTCCCTAACCTGGAGTTTTGGTGCATTTTTACCCTTAGATTTTGGGAACTGAATATCTTTGGTCTCTCTGTGGAGAGAAGGAAAAGAATGCTGAGGTTGCATGTTCTGCATGTTAAATATTGGTTCTCTTGATTCATACAGTGGGGCACCTGACCTTCCTCACGGTTATTTGGACTAGAACTTGCTTATAATTTTGCTCTCTACCTTTTTTCTGTGCTCATTCTGTTTGTACTTTGTGAAACCTGTGACCTTCCTGCTCTGCCTGGTGTTAATTTGACTTGGAGTTAGAGATCTGGTGGGAACGTGGATAATCATTAGTGCAGTTTGATTTAGAGGCTGCTTGCAAATGGTATTTAAAATAAACCTGTTGAGTGATCTTGGAGCCTGTTCCCCACCCGGGGAGCATTTGTTGCACAGAGATTGGAATTGTCCATGGATAGGAAACTGTTCTCCTTTACCAGGAGCCTTTTCCCCACGGCTCTTTTTGGTTTTGATGTCCTGACTTCTGGAGAAAAGAATCACTGACTCGGCATTGCAGATGAATTTTAAGACGTGCTGTTGAAATAACTGCTTCAGGCTCCTTCTCTGTCATTGTTCCAAATTTTTCATCACTGTGCCTTGCCAAGCAGTATTTGCTGTACTTGTGCAGTTCATCTCAAATACTGCCAGTCAGAAGTCTAATATAAAAACCCTTTGTTTGGGGGCTTTTTAGAACTCTCTGTATGTGTAAAAATACAAGATATG
Organism: Pachyramphus minor; assembly: GCA_013397135.1. Classification (NCBI taxonomy): domain Eukaryota; kingdom Metazoa; phylum Chordata; class Aves; order Passeriformes; family Tyrannidae; genus Pachyramphus; species Pachyramphus minor. The sequence goes on from VYXB01008839.1 coordinate 1,373,043, forward strand.
ACATCTGAGTTGTATAAACAGTTTGCTTTGTTTTTATTAAATGCAGTGAGAGGGGCAATATCCTCACTGCTTCTGTGATATTTTTGTTAACCCTTTTGTGATTTAATTACCTGTGATCAGGGAGAGGTGATAATATTAACAAAGCAAGACAAAATGCATAGTAAGGCTGACCAAATATAACACCTGCCTGAATTGCTGGGAAAGATACTCCTATTCTCATGCAGTGCTGTCTTTTTGTTCCTACTCCCACCCTGGAAAATCTGTAAACAACACGTTAGGAAAGCTTTCAAGTGTTGATTGGGCAGCTTATTGTCAGGAGTGACCTCATGTTGCAGTCGATTTCTATTTAGACTGCAGGGTTTAGTGCAGCACTCCAGAAGTGCCAGCCCCCGGAGCCCAGCGAGCACCATGCACAGCCAGCAGCCAACAGCTCGCTTTGCTGGCTTCCAGATGAAGCATTTTTACATGAAGTGCTCGTTTGGGATAGCCAAGATAATCAGGATGGCCTGTAAAGTTCTCCTGCACAGGTAAATCTATGAAAGGGTGATGTTGATTTGGAATGATTTGTAGTTAAGACTTTAACTTTGGAACCGTGGGAGATTAAATGTGTTTTGGAGATTATTTCATTTCATAATATGTCAGAAGTGATTATTTTAATGAGATAGAAGAATCTGTGTACAGTCAGGAAATGACCAGGGATAACTTGGACATATTTTATCTCTAGTTGATATATTTTTCTACTCAAGGTATGTTTTTACCGGGACCTTTTGTGGGTAGGGAGGCAGTGCAGAGGGGTTCTTAGGAGTGGGTTGACATTATGAAACAAAGATGTTTACCTTTCTGTGTCTTGCTGTGTCATGCTGCATTCAGGCTCTGTCTGGCAGTATAAATTACAGCTTTTAAAAAGTATCCCTGAGCTGTGGAACTGGGCTCAGGAGTTGGAATTGGCTTTTTAACCAAGACTGACACATTTCTTTCAGAAAGGGCTTAATTGCTAAAGTGATTAGTTGAAGGTGTAAGATATTCTTTACGTAGTAAGAGGATTCTCCAGGCTTTGCAATACTGCTGATTTATGCCCAGCTTTTGCTGAGTCCCTCTCATGCACCTGAAGGTGTTGAATAAAAGCACTGGAGAACTGTCCTGTGCTGGGGGCTGAAGGTTACACACTGAGATGGAAAATTTTGTTGTGAACCGTGTCTGAGATCATCTGGATTCTTTGGAGATGAGTTTGAGTCTCCCTGATCTTGACACAGTTCCTCATTGTCTCAGGTGGTAAAATAAAAGGATTTCAGGTCATCAGTTTCCTATAAATAGTGTTTGTACTTGTGCCCTTGACTTGAGTTTTTCTTGCTCTCTTTTGCAACTGGAGTGTTGCAGTGGTCTGTGCTCTGATCACCTCTTTTTTTCTCCCAATATATCCTAGGAGTGACTATTTTAATAGTAAATGGATTTCAATGTACACAATTAAGTATTAGTACCTTCAGAATGTAAATATATTTGTTATAATGCAGTTTGAGTAGAACTTACTGAGATGGATACGTAAAACTACATTTTTTGTCTTTTGGAATATTACTGTTTTTTTGCTGAGATTGTTTGTCATGCTCCTTCTCTCTTACCTTGTTCATGAAGCTGAACTTACAACTTCGTATCTTTATTTTTTGTTTCAAGTATTATCAAAACAAAATGAGTTTATCAGAAAATTTATTGTCCAAGTAGTAGGACTATGCTGAGCTTCTGTGCATAGAAATACCAGAGAAATGTAAATATATTAAGCTGTAAACTACCACTTTTTTCTATTTTTTTTTGTTGGAAAGAAAAGTACCAGTGTGTTCCCCTCAGTTGTTTCATCCAGCAGCTTTGAAATCAGTGGCTACAAGATCTGGCTTCTCTTTCAGGTGTTTTAATTTCCCAAAGCCGTGTCCATTTTGAAATGGAATTGAGTGCTACCCGTTCTGCCAGTGCCTTTGGAATAGATCAGCTTTCACTTTTCACCCAGGCAAACACACACACACAAATCACTTGATTCACTAGCAAGCTTCCATTAAAAAAAGGAAAGAAAAGAAATGAAAAGCCTCTGTGAGCACTTGCTTGTTCAGTTGGGCCATGGTGGGTTTAAATGCAATGGTCTCTGCTGTTGCCCCAGTACAAGGTGTCTAAGGAAAACTGGTGTAGTTATTTTTAAATAAATACCTTAGCCACCTTCCTTATCAGCTTCTGTTTAATTGAAAGTCCTTTATTTGTGTTTCCTCTACTTGGAGGAACAAAAAAATAGAAAGTCTGCTTGAGGTGGTCTCCCTCTCTCATGGTGGAACTAATAATAAACTTGATAAGGTCTGACCAAGATGTTCTTTGCTGTATTAAAACTCTCCTCAGGTAAACAGAGAGACTGTCTACATGTTTTAGTGCAAGTCAGGCTCATATCAAAACCACCTTGCAGAGGTAGGGCCTGTTCAATTTTCCAGGGGAGTGGCAAACTGCCTTGTATTTCAGGGTTTACCGTATGCATTCATGGAAATAATATTTAAAATCAACTCTGTCTGGCAACAGCATTGTTACATGGTAAGGAGTAGACTAAAATCTCTTTTTTCCAGCTTTTTGAGCTTAGTTTCCTCTAATAGGAAAAAACCCCACATTTGTTTACCTCCCCACCTCTGAGTTAAACTGCAATTAGTATTTACTTCTTTCTGAGCAAGATATATATGTTGCAACTCACTGCTTTTTATAGTAGATTTTTTTATCTTTTATTTTATTCTTAACATATTTACTGTCACTTTGACCAAAGTTTTAAGTATTCTGTTTCTAATGAGAAAACTTTGATTGTGTTAATGGAAAATTCTAGAGGGACCACATACACATGAATTAACTTACTTGTGTTAGCTGGGCTGATTTCCACCCTTCCCACTCCCCTGAGGACTTTAGGATTCTGGAAACATCCAGATGTTTTCTAGATGTGTAGCTCCTGTCCCAAAACCTCTGGAAGGTTTTGCCCCTCAAATGTTGAAGCTGTGCTCAGAGAGTGTTGCAGATCTGTTGAATGTTGCAGAATCAAATTATGCAACAGCCTGACAGGCAGGGAAGAACCTGTGGAGGGAAGCAGGGTAATATGGAATTTGCTTTAGGCAGCAAAGTTAAAATCTGCATTCTTAAGCAAGATGTCAGGAAAATGTTTGACTACAAAGTGATTAGTATTTCCCATGGGAAAGACCATACATCTGAGAGCTTGTAGCTTCATAGTGTACCCAGTATTGGCTCTTGAGAGACAGAAATCTGCATTGCTGCTTCTACAACTTTCTGTCTTGTGATGGTGCTCCTTCAGATTTCTTCCTTTAAATAATAAAGGGGCTGCAAATCAGGGTGTTCTTTCCATATTTACTCTAGTTTTATTAGCTGCATCACGTGCAATCTTTAAGTATTTTCTGAGTTGCTTTCTGTTAACTTCCAAGACTTTTATTTAGTGTGATAACTTTTTGCATCACATTAACTTATTTCTTCTTTATTGCAGTGCTCATATCTCTCCCATAAGTATCTTGCCAGCCTCTGCAGAGTAAGTATAATGAAAATATAAAATGTTTGAATGATGCTGTTACTAGAACATCCCTACATTCTTTCAGAAAAAATGCAGTAGCTTTGATGACTATAGTAATGAATTAACATATTCTAGTGTGAAATATTTCACTTATGGCATTTAACACTAGTGTAGGAAAAACCTGATGTCTGTCAGTGTTGGTGAATGCAGGAGCAAGAGACCACAGTATGGTAGGATGCAAAATACTTTGGTTTTATACTTTGATACATCATAGGTGTTTGACTTAAAAATTATCAGAGCATTCACATTGTATTTTTAGCACCACTTCTAGTTGTTGATACTCAGTACAGTTCAGTGGAATTTTGTGTGCAAATGTGGGGGGCAAATAAAAGCACAGCTTGGGAGTTAAAATGGGATTAAATAGTTTAAGACTTTTACAGGAAGGTTTTCTGTGGGTCTCTGTGTATTTGAGATGAGCTGGCTAAGGAGCACTCAATAGAACAGTCTGAGAAAGAAAAGAATACTCTTCTTTTCTTGGTGAATCTTTGGATATATTGGATATATTCTGTGTCCTTCATCAGATGCTTGCCACAGGATTTTACTGCCATGTTATTACATTAGGCTTTTATGAGGGTTTTTTGTATACTTATTAAAAATAGGTTAAAATACTTGTTAAAAAGTAGTCATTGTAATGTGTTGATTACTCTTAAAACACTGTTGATAGACTTCATAATACTTTATGTAAATCTTATGAAATAAAAACCAGTGTAGTAATTTCCACTGCCTTTTTGGAAAAATGAGTCTCTTTTTGCCTTGAAGTGCTTGTCATCAAAGATTTCTGTGGTGTAAAGTTTATCTCTGCCTTTCTGCATAGTTGATCAATGCAAAAGGAGAGTTCTTAATAGGAATTTTCTGTCTTTTTTTCTCTTCAGCATTTTGGAAAGAACAATCAGAGCAGCTGTGGAACAGCATCTTTTCGACCTGCAGAGCAGCTTAGATAACGATCGGAAACATATCCAGCAACACAGACTGGGCTGTAACAATGAAGAAAAAAATCCCAGTGGGGATGAGGAAGGATCTAACAACCAGTAAGACTTTGTTCTGTCTTCAATGAATTCTGTAGGATTGTGTATCTTAACTCTTCCAAAAAAAAACCTTCCCCAAATCTCCCACCTCAACCCGAAAGTTACAACTTTTACTATTGACTTATGATTTTAAAACAGATCCATCTGTTGCCAGTAGTCAACAGCTCCTGAAGCAAATATTTTAAATTGATTTTGTGGTTAAAATGCTGTGAAATGTATCTGCTTTACTGCTGAATTCTGAGCAAGTGGCACAAGAACTTAAATTTGCCCAAGTGCTTTTCTTCTTCTCTCTCTGATGTCACTTAATGACAAAATTTTACCATATTAAAGCTATTGGAGATGCTGTGTCTTTTCATGTCAACATAGATATTTTACTGCTCTGGCTGCCAGTGTCAATGAAACAGCCAAAAATGGATAGAATGAGCACTGTGGGTCTATTTGCATAGTGTTTCAGCCTCATTTGATCAGCTTTTATTTTTATTGTAACTCATGCCATGTTCTGAGTGTAGTGATTGCCATGGCAGCATTGAGAAGCTGGTACACTTTGGTGCTTTATTAAAAATAAGTAGTCATGATTAATACCCAGACTCCAAAAATGTTTTGTTAAGACTCCAGTACCCAAATTCCTTGGTTGCTCACAGCCTGGAATACATGAACAGAGCCTGAAATCCGTTCACTGTTCAGAGACTCAAATGCGGTTTTAGAAGTTGTTCAATCTTCACTGGCTTTAAAGTCCTATTTGTGACAAGAGACCAGAATAAAGTTAGCAGTCAATCATAAAAGTAATAATCGTTACTGGCAGTGATCAATTAAACCTGAGCTTTAGTGTTAGAGATTTAATGCCTTTGAAGTCCTTGACAAGTGGGTGGAAGACCTGGAGTAGCTGAATTCCTTCAGTCACCGCGTAAGCGCTTTAAAGGTTGACTGATTTCAGAGACGGAGGCTCCAAGTGCCATCTCTGCTGATTTGAAACCAATATCCTCCTCTGGCACAGGGACTATGCCAAATGCTTCTGATCATCTTCCACTGTGGATTAACTGTAAGACAGGATACCTGATACCTTTCTTCACAGTGGTTGTCTGGGTTCTCTAAAGCAGCAAACTGTGCACAAGGCAAATACACTGTTACATGAAGAACTACAGAAAGCAGCCTGATGTTTTAAATTTCTTAGAACTAGCTTAAACTGATGGCTGGAGTTAAGGAAAAATTGATAAAATGTTAATTTCGAATCCATCCTGTTTAGTATCTCCACATCTGATAGAGAAGGAGCTTTTTTTAAAGTAGTTTGGAATTCTTTGTGAGTGAGGAGAAGGAAGGCAAAGGCTTGTGATGAATGACAGGATCATGTGGGAACTGGGATGGTGGCACATAAAGAGTATATGTGAATATAAAGATGGTGTAAATTAGTTTCAATCTGATTGTACTGTTACAAGCCTCAGGCTGAATTCTAGGAAGATTCAATGTTAGAAATAATGGGATTTCTCACTGGAGGGAAACACAGTGGTAGTAGCTGCAAACTAACTGGCCTCAGCACTGGGAGGAGTGTGGTCACAGCAGTGTTATCAGATCACAGCAGTTCCAGCATGTCCTTGCTTCTGGCTGTTGTGCTTTTATTCCTTAGGTCAGCATGGTAGGTGTGGGGTGTATGCCTGGCCCTTAATACAATGCAATAAATGCATTTTAATATGTCTATCACCTACTGATGTAGAAAACAAGTATATGTAAACTACATAAATAATTAAATTTGCCTGCAGGTGATTGGAATTGTAGATACTACCAGTATCTTTGGTCAGAATAATTCTGTTCAAAAAAACAAAACCTTAGCACCCTGATGTTTTATCTTGTTTAGGGACAAAAAAAAAGTGTGGGGTTTGTTTTCAGGTTTTTTCCTTTCAAGGGTAGAATTACAGGTTCCTAAAGTCTTTCTGTTCTTATCTTTAGGAATGATGTTATTGAAGATAATGACACTGGTAGCAGTGAAAACACAGGAGACTGCTCTGAAGTATTGGTTTGCACTGATTTAGACAGTGAAGCTATGAAACATGATACTGTAACTGGGGAAGAAGAAAGCATTCAGGTGAGAGGAAGAGTCTCCTGTGTATCAAACCATAAGTTGCTGTGACTTTTTAGTGCTTTAGAGATGCAGATTTTCCTAATTTAGAGATCATCAGGTTTTCTGTGTAGCATTACCTGATGCTGTTGCTCTGTGCAGTCAGTGATCTCTGCTATGCCACTTGCACAGAGAAAGTTTTGTGTGTTTTGGTGTGACTTGTTTACACCCTGACTAATGTTTTTCTCTTGATCTTTCACAGGTACCAGCCCTTCCTTCTGCTGAGGTAAGTCAGTGTATAGCACTGGTTAGAACAGCATCTGTGTTAGTAAAGGCTCCCTGAGGAGCAGAAGATGTAGAGCAGTGCTTGCAGCACAGCCCACAGTCAATCCCCTTGTGTTGGATTAGGAAGGGGTAGGACTCACCTTGAGACTCTGCAGCCTCTTGACTGTGCTTGTGTTAGGGAGGTGTGGGTTTGTAAACAGCTAATTACAGCCTTTTCTCTCTGGTTCCAGTTTCTGCTGGGGTGGGCAGGGGTGGCCTGTTCTTCTCAGCACATCTTCATCTCTTCTCTAGTTGAAAGGGGTTCTGCTGCTTCTCCTTGGACCTCTTTGCTTGGCTGTTTGCTTCTGCTCTGCTGATGGCTTGGGTCCCTCCAGACTTGTGTGCTCCTAAAATTCTTACACTTGAGGTGTTCAGGGAAGGGGAATTAGACTGGTGTCCTCTTGAAGAGCTTCAATACTTCAACTGGCATTTTGAAAACTATGGGTTGACCATTTATATTCCAAAGCAGAAAAGTCTTGTCTAGTGTGCTGCATGAGCACATACTGGCCTGTAGTGCTAACATGCTTGTAAAAATAAAATACTTTGTTGTATTTTTTAAAAAACCATTTTGCTCAGAAAGTACAATGTTAATGATACTTGAAGTGGCTGTTGAAGTTTTTAAAGCAGCTGAAATTGTAAACAACAAACCACAAGATAATTAGGTGTCATAGACTTAATTTTGGCTTTGCTCTCAGATATTATGCTTGAATTGAATAGCTTTGTGTCACTGAAAGAAGCAAGTATTGTGTACTCTCTGAATGGAAACCCAGTATTGGAGCAGCTGTAAATGTTGAAATAATTGTTTGCCCTATACAACAAACTTGCCTCAGCTTTGCTTTGAGCTGCAAATTGTTAGATCTTCATATGTAACGGAATGTGAAGGTTTGGAGTTGTATATATGGCCTGGATTTATAATGATGGCACCAGCACCAGCATTTTTTATTAGTGAGCAGAGATCACTCTCGTTCTGGGTATCTTTGTGGGATCAAGCAATGCTGTAAAATATGTGCTGCCAAAAATGAAACCAAGGATTACAGTAATATGCAAGAAAATGGAGATTTTTTTACCTCTCCATCGGGTAACCCATATGCAGCTGTGAAATAAGCCCTTCTGATGAAAAAAAATTCAAATCTGTAGTTCCTTATTTATTTGGTAACACTTTTGTTGTTACAAATATAAATAATGAATTCTGTGGGTAGAGAGATTCGTTATACATGTGTAGAGAACTTTCTACAATGGTTTTCACCTTCTTGCCTGGGACTCCATAAATCTTCCTGAGGGTTTCCTGAAAGATAACTAGATAAGCAAACCTATTGTTAATAGACTTAAATGAACTAGAAGAATTTAATGGGTCTGTGAACTTGAAAAGATAGGAATGGGTGTTGTAATAGTGAAATTGTGAGTTATTTTTATGCAAAAAACCCAGTTGCTGGAGTGCTTTTCGCTACTGTGATGTGTTCTTGTCCTGGCTTTTGTTTGCTTTCAGGGATCATAAATGATTCTCTTGAATCACCCGTCAAGCCAAATTTTTCAGCTGTTCTCACAAAGTGGCAGATTGGTTTAGAATTTCACAGAATGTATTTGCTGTCCTGGTTCTTTCCTGATGCATTAGTTCCAAAACTTGTTCTAAAAAATTACTAAACTGTTATCCCATAGCACAAAATGCACAAAACATGGTGTTGAGTATAATGGGGAACATGATGCTTGGGAGAGCGTGATAGAACAACTTTTGTTGTCATATCTGGTGTCATTCTTGGCTTTATTTGGCTGTTTGATAGGCTTTTGTCCATGGACATCAGTGATGAGGTGACATATGGGGTGAAGTTTGGTTTTTTTCAGTGTTTGTTTCTCCCTTCTTGTTAATGCACCATTCCAAACATTACTGAAAAGTTGTATCTCCTGGGGAGAGGTTCAAGGAAAATACAGTGATTCTCCTGTGTAGAGGGAGTTTGAGAAGAGCACGAAAGGCTGTAGGAAAAGAAAGCTGTGCACATGAGCTCTCCTTTGGTCCTGGAATGGAAACTTAAGCAGATGTTTCCACAGCTACCATAAGTGTGACTCTGCAAGACTTGCCTAGCTCATCTCCAGGGTGGAAATTATCTGCTGGACTATGACAAATCCACTGTAATTAAAAATTGTTTACCCAAATTGGAATTTGACTCGAGGACTGAAATAATGTAAACATAATACTGAAGTTTTTTCTGGGAAGGGTGAATATTGCTGTCAGCAGTGTCAAAGTGGCAACTGTTGGTGTATTTGAACTCTCCTCGTAACTTGCTTTTATATTCAGATACTTTTTGTGAGCACTTCATAAAGTCTAAACCCAAATAACTTATATTTCAAATTTCTTCCCCCAAATATAACTCTTTTTGAAGAAATCAAGTACTGGGCTCTGACAGAAATACTTAAAGCAGTCACCCCATGCCAACTTTTAGTGAACAAAATGATGACATGGGTCCATCTGCACTTGTTTTGTGAGATGGTGTCATAGAACTGCCAGCATTTCTTCATCCCCTTCCAATTCTGTTGCTGCTTTATTTAGTAACAGGGATTAGTAGCTCCTTTTGGAAAGTCCATCAGAGTTGTTTCATTTCATATGTGCTGAGCACAAGGCAATATCCAACCCAGCTGTTTTCAGGACTAGGATGTACCAACTACCCTGATTTTAGTCACCCCAAACTTCATGCTCTGGTTGACAGTTTGAAGTAGGCTTTTATTGAAGAAATAATAAAAAAAGGTTTATCTGAAGATGCTGACTTCTGGTGATTAAAACACCAGATCACTGGTCATACTTTAGATGTAAAATTACTACATGGTTTAAAAAGTATGATTTCCACCCTCCCACATCAGCAGCTTTTAGTTCTTGAGGGTGTTTTGTGGTCAGAGATGATTATGGAAATGTTTTCAGCTGGGAATTCCATTCCTAAATCTTCTAAATGTACTTCTTCCCAACAGACTGCGGATGTATTATTGCAACCATGTGATGAAGATGCAGATGTTGATGGAGAAAATAATGGTGAAAGGTTTGTGTTTTTCTGTACCCACTGACACTGAAAGATTTGCACCTTCAGTTTTGAAATGTAGAGTGTATCAACTGTCATTTGTCACAACACAGCCTAATGTGAGGGAGGTGAACTAAACATATCACTTTTCACATATGAAAACAGGATAAGATTGAGTTACCTTTTTATGATCATGATATAAAAGGCATGGAACTTTATGTGCTTGAAAGAGAAAATAACTATAAGCCTATATGATAGGGCTTTTTTTTGAGCAAGCCTATGTTCTGGGCAAGAGAAGCAGAAGAAGAAAAAGTTATTTTCTTTAAAATTTTTTGGCACATTTTACTGCTCTTAATGATTGAAGAATTAATGCTGGTAACAGTGACTAACCAGAAAGCTTTGTTAGTTTGTAGTTTGAGTTCAGCACTGATTGAAATTTCAGTTTGAGTTGAATTGAGTTTTAAAATATTTACCCCCAGTTTGAGAATAAAGCTCTGAGCTGTTTTGGTTTCCAACTTGGTTCAAACCCAATTGTTTACATGCTTCAACTTGATATTCCCTGTGAAGACCACAGAGGGGGGAAAAGGAAGTAATGTAACTTTCGTTCCCCAGAATTTTAATTATTGCTTTAAGTAAATACATTGTCGAACTGCTAAAATGGACTGGGTTTGTAAGGATAAAATTTAAGGGGAGTGTCTGGTATTTATTGTCCATTAAGAACTTGTATTTAAAATAACTTGGTCTGTGTCTTCTTTTCAGGGAAAATAGTATATTGCTTGATGGCAATGATAGAATATCTTCAGAGATAACTCTGGTAAGATAATGATTTCATTTATATACAGATACAGTGTCCTATAAACTTTTATGAAATACAAATGTGAAGCAAACCAATAAATTTAGCTTTTAACATCCTATATTGGTTGGCCTGCTCCAGGGCTTGCAAAGCCTCTGTTAGATATCTCATCATCTCACTTCACAGAAACTTGGGGCAGCAGAGCAAACTTATGCATCTCATGTAAGGAACGTTTTGTGATGTAAATAATTGCCTCCTGTTGGGAGGTGTGTTTTTATAATTCCTTGAGTTTGGAAAGATACTTTTTTTATTTTTTCCCCCTCAGAAAATTTCCAGAAGTGCTGGAACTGATTAGGCACCGGATTTCCAGTTGCTAAGCAGTAACCAAATTGTTCTGTTCTGTTATTTAAATACAGGATTCAAGTAGCAAGACCTGTGATCTGAATGCAAACACTGATGCCGAGGTGCTGGGGGACGGCAGCGTCGACGGTTCCGAGGAAGCTCCTGGTGTCCAAGTGCCACGTCTGGATCTCAAGAATGTATCTGATGGTGACAAATGGGAAGGTAATTTTCACCCTTTAGCTCACAATACAGTCAGCTAGGAATGATAAAGAGAACATTTTACAAAGTAGAAGCAGCAGGAAACTTCCTTTTGTTTGATCTGAACAACGTGTTCCTCTCCACGTGGTACGATCGGCCAAGTCCGACACAGGTGCCATCTCAAGTCAGAGCTATCTGCAGCTTAATTAAGGACCTTGAAAAAGCATAAAGAACAAATAGTCAAAGGAACAACCAAAGAAAGAGAACAAAAAAGCCCAAGTTTCATTCTAGGTAGTTTTGATTTGGTTTTGCTTTTTCTTGTTTTTAAAGTGTCTAATGGTTCCATGACCCTGAGTCTCTCATCCAAGTCTTTGAGAACACTTCAGTTATGTCATATAGTTCAAATTCACACTGTGATTTGTTTGTCTTTCTTTTTTTTTAAAATGCAAACTACTGAAGTTCTAATGCTAGCTGAATTTGACCTAAAATCACTAAACTGGCAATTTGTATTTCAATTATTCTGAAATATTTGTTGGCTGTTTTGTTTAAAACATCAGGGATGTCAGATGTTGGTTTTCATGTCACTGCACAACTTGAAACAGCTCTAAATTTTCAAATAATGGCTAAAGTTGCAGATGGATATTATTTCTGTGCCTCTTCTCCCTCCATTATTTGGATTTTAGGAAAAATAAAATATTTGAAACATAGTTTTCTCTCAGACAGGGTTCCTTATGTTTTTTATCTTATCCTTCATAGCCTTCCAGGCTTAGCAAACCCCCAAGCTTGTGACTTTACTGAATTTTGTTGTTTGAATATCTGGTAATAACTGTTTAGACTCTTGCTGTACTTAAAAAAACCATAACCCCTTTGTAACCAGAGCAAAACACTCTCATCCATATTTTCTTTTCAAAATACTTCTCTTTTTATGTGTTCCTTATATCCCATTTCCCCTGCCTGGTATTGATATTCAGAGTCATCTCAGTTAAAAAGTGCAAGAGATATAATGTGCTAAAACACTCTGAGCTGTCACTGACAGTGCAGTGGCCACAGTCCACTTGTTTCTGGTCTGAAAAACTTGCAAATGCAATTTGATAAATGCAGTGCAGGTGGACTGTGCACAGACAAGGTTTTAACTTCCAGCAGACTGTTCCAGTGCCAGCTGCTCTTTAGGTATCACAGTCAAGTGTTGGTAAGACACTCCTACCAAAGAATGCACTGAACTTCTGGTTGCAGTGTCAGAAATATTAGAATTAGTAAAGTAAAGCTGGATGTGTGTCCTGTGACTGTGCAGCTCAGAGCTGTTTGTCAGCACACACAGCTTTGTCCTGAAGCTCAAGTGGTGGTAACTTTATTGATAATTTGTCACTGGTGTTGACTGTTTTCTAAATTAATTGCCTTCATGAATCCATACTGCCCTTATAACCACATTACGAATGATGAGGTTTGCAACTTCATTAGATTTGTACAATATTTGCTGGTTGGTGCTTTTGAGCCCCAGCAAACTGCACATTCATGCACAGAGAGGTCGATTTGTGGCATCCAAAGACACTGAGTCCAGATTTTCATCCTTCTTGCCAAAATTAATAACTGTCTAAAGTAAAAAAACCAAGAATCATCAAAAGCCTGCTTATGTTCTTGGTGTTTTATTTACATTAATTGCTTACTTGCACATTACATTTTGTTGCATCCTCTATTTGTGCTAATCTGATTTAATATGTATTCTCAGAAGGTTTGTGGCTTCCATTTTCATTATATCCTTAAATCTGCTCATAAAAATTGCTGTGGTTTTACTTTATGACCCTTCCTTTGAAAAGAAAGTAGCATATTATGTAAATTTATATTATAAGTTTCTTGGTATTAAATCATGATCTTTTGCAAAGTTTTGCTTCGCTGTGAGGTATTTTAACTTTGGCTGTTCTTCAGTTCTTTTTAGGGTGGTTTTTAGGATCTCAACCTTCCAAGGCACTGCAAGTCCTTGTGGCATTCCACTGAAGTAGAGTGCCCTTGTTGAGAAATCTGTAGTAGTCCAAATTTTGTTACAAAATTTGGGTTATTAAAGCCCATCCAATAGAAAACTGAGTGTGAAAATGAACCTCAGATGCTTGCTGGTTTAAGGCAAAAATGCAGAGTGGTTAATTTATATTTCTGAGTATTATTTCTGCATTTGCCCTGCTTTTTGGAAATCACCACCATCTCTATTATTTACAAACTCTGGGCAAAAACCTATTTAGAACTTTGTCTTTTGTTCACGTGAGGATGCATGAAACTCTGATTAAACTACAGAAGTCTTTACTATTCCTATATCAGTTCTTTATAAACCTTTTCAGTAAAGAGTTCCAATTAGCCAAGGACTGAGCATCCTCACCTGCCATGGGAATTGCTTGGAAGCTGAGAGTGCTCAGGGCCTGGCCCGAAAGATGGGATGGTTTTCCCCTGGTACTGTATCTTCCTGCTTTACATGTGATGTATAGTTTGTTCTGACTGTGCTGTGTGTTCACTTTAGTATTTTTGCCATTCTTTTTCATTTATTAGCGCCATGCCCTATCACTTTCCCCCTCATTGATTTCAAAACAATGCATCTGCAGAGAGAAGGGGAGGGTAAGTATGGTTCGCCATACGTTCAGTTATCTGCCTTTTGATAGTTTATGGTTTGCTTTCTAACTAACCCTTCACCTGCTGTCCCTTATATCTTGGGAATATTCTGATCTGCAGTTTTTTTTTTGTTGTTGTTGATTCCAAAAGGTCCCCTTCTTGTATCTTGTACTGTGCAAACAGGCAAGATCATGGCTGAAAAACGAGACAAAAAATCCCAATCATGCTTAGTAAATACACGATGGAAAGCAGGTACAAGGGTTATTTTTCTTTTTTAAAGATTACTTTGTGGGTTTTATTGTTGTTCTGCACACTCTGAACCCAGTTTTCAAATTTCTGATCTGAGCTGGAAAAATATAGACAGCACTTTGAAAGGAAAAGTGGGGGTGGGATTTTAAATTTAAGTGCTTGGAAGACCATGTCAGCTTTTTGTTGGACAGTAAGAAAACAATGTCAAAGAATTGTAAGGGATGTTAGGGATGAACTTCTCATAGGGATTTGAAAGGATTGATTGTTTTGGAATCTCCTTCCTAAAAAATCACCTTCCACAAATTAAGAAATCTCTTTTTCTCAGTGGTGTCAAGATAGGCTTAATCTTAAAACCCCAACAACACTCTTTTAAAAAAGACTTAAGCAAATGGGTATTGTACCTAAAGAGGTGCTGGCAGGGTTACCTTCTTCAAAACCAAGAGGACAATCTTTCCCAGTACATGCATATGGTATGAAAACCAATCTCCACAGCAAAATGTTGCAATGGACAATAAATACATTCTCCTAATTTTGGATTTCTGGTACATAAATAAGGCTCTTTTACACTGTTGAACTGCTCAGAAATGCATACTCCCAAGATACACTTTGAAAAAGGGATCCTAGTGTGCATACTTCATTTCAGTACCTTTTTCTTTCAGTTATATGACAGAAATTTGTAGCTTTCTGATGTATTTCAATGTTTTTATTCACTTTGTGTATTGACACCACATCCTCTATAGCATACAAGACTAAGCATTAGGTACTCATTTTTGTTTCCTTTTGACTCTTGTTTATAATTCTCTTAACAGAAAAGTACCATTTTGTGTCCTTTTTTTTTATCTTCTAGATCCATTTCCTGCTTTCAAATCTTGGCAGGAAGACAGTGAATCTGGAGAAGCTCAGCTTTCCCCACAGGCTGGAAGGATGACTAATCATCCCTTGGAAGAGGACTCTCATCCCATATTGTCACATCGGAGTTTGGATTTTGGGCAAAGCCAGCGTTTCTTACACGATCCAGAAACATTAGATTCTTCATCCAAAGCACTTTCTTTTGTTAGGTGTGTATTTTAGTGCAGTCTAATGGGTTTGAGGGCAGGAGATGTTACTGCCAGCATAAAAAAACCCCAACGGTTTAAGAACCTCATGGGTTTTTCATGATGTGAATTAATTGCAGACCAAGGTCAAGCGCAGCATTATGTGGCCATTTGACTGTTCTGCCTGCCCAGGAACTGGCAGGGTGAGTCAGGCCAGAGGTTCATCTGGGGTGGTATCATATCTCTCCAAGTGGCCACTGACAGATGCTGAGGGAAAGAGTATAAAAATAGGGCAGGTTTGCAGGCTTTTCCCTGGCATTTGGGCAGGGCTGCTGACAACCAGCTGCAATGGCACTTCCTGGGCTGAACGTAGTATTTATAGCTTTTGTTTACCAGGCTTTGCTGGTCTATGATTTTATGTAAGCTCTGGGGTTTTTTCCTTTTAGTTTATGAAAGCAGAGTTGTCACTAAACAAGCTGCAAGTTATTTGTGTGACACTGGGGAGTGTGACCCTCCAAAACTGTAACTAACCCGTGACCTGCACTGTCTGCTGCTATTACTGGGAAAGGCAATTTGAGAACACTTCCCATGCTCATTAGGGAAGAAATAATCTCATGAAAGAGGGAAAACCTGGAAGAGGAAAGACCAAGTTTAGAGCCTCCAGTTGTCTGTCTGACAGATGTAATGA
The DNA here is from genome assembly GCA_013397135.1 of Pachyramphus minor. NCBI lineage: Eukaryota > Metazoa > Chordata > Aves > Passeriformes > Tyrannidae > Pachyramphus > Pachyramphus minor. Next base: position 1,388,926 of record VYXB01008839.1, read on the forward strand.
TGCAAAAGGTACTTGCCCAAGTTTTCTCCAGTGAGCCAGAGAAGAGAATTGACAAACACTGTTAAAATGATATAGAGACTGACCTGCAGGAAAGTGCTGGTGCAACAGCTGTTCTCCTCATTCTGGAGCTAATAAGGATCTACACTAGTAGATTATTAGATTAGTATTGCTAATATGTTGAACTAGATGTCACTGGCTGTGTTGAGGCACCTTTCAGGCACCTTGTCTAAGAAGTGTGCTGGAAAATTCTCATCTCAGTCTTGAAATAAAAAGGCTTTGCAAAAGCAGCAAATGTCAAGGAGCTGAACAAGTGCAAAAGATGATATAAAACCAGAACCACATGCTCTAGAAATCTATTAGTAAGAGTTAAGGAAGTTATCAGTAAGACCAACAGAGGATGTGGGTGTTTTTTAGGTAAGTATCTGATAACTTTAATGAGACAGTGAAGTGAAGCTGTTTAATTGCCAAGAATTGTTCAGTGGTAGCTTCTATCCTGGGCTTTTTCTGTGCCCAAGAAGTCTTAAAGAACTACTCAGTACGTCTCACTCAGTAAACAGCCCAGCCATCAGAAAGGTGGCAATTAATGATACATTAGTTTACTACACTAGAATTTCAAAAGCTGTTTCTCTGTTACAGTTGTTACTGAAATGAGAGAGAAAAAATAACACATCATATCTTGAAGGCAGCAGCTCAAAAAATTTTGAGTAAATGGCTCTGAAAACTTGAAAAGAATGGATTATGAACTAGAGGAAAAAAATTAAATTAGTCACCTGCTACTTAAATATACAAGTTGTTTGCACTCATTTAATTATTTCAATGACATTTTTAAAATGTTTTCATTACAGAACACGGAGAGCATCCTTTAGCTCAAAAGATGACAAAAGGGAAGACAAGACACCTTATCAGCTTGTCAAGAAATTACAGAAAAAAATAAAGCAATTTGAGGAACAGTTTGAAAAAGAGAAAAACAGCAAGGTAGGTTACCAGTTCTGTTTTCACTCAGGACTTCATGGCAGGGCTAAGTGATTCCTGTAGTCCATAAGTGAATAACTGGGGGCTCACAAGTGAGAAGAACTGTGTTACACACTGCTGTCTGCCACAGCAATACTAGAAAATGTGCCATAATGCCAGAGGCAGAGGAGGACAGAGGGACAGTTATACACTGAGAATAAGGAGATTTCAGATGTGGAAAAGCAGAAGTGTCTTACCACTCTCTGGTTCAACTTCTGATATTGCTTCAGTCTTGTTTTCACAAGTGTTGTCCTGTATGTTGGCACTGAGATCTGACCTGATACTGAGTGGCATCCATGTAACTGGTCACATTCACTGTCACAAACATTACCAAATCTTGAAAGAAGTGTTTATAAACAAGATTTAGTGTATTTGTTTTAAAATGTAGTTTATTTGTATTTTTTCAGCCCTCCTATAGTGATATTGCAGCCAATCCAAAAGTTTTAAAGTGGATGACTGAACTTACCAAACTGAGAAAGCAAATAAAAGGTAAGAGATGCTACAGTTTCTGGATTCTTACAAACACAAATCATCTCTATGACTGAAACAGCTAAGTTATTCAGCAAAATTCCACAGGACACTAAAAAATGTTTCATTTCTACCTTCTGAATGATTCAAAAATCAAATTATTCTTGTGACTTTACTTCATTAGGAGAGAAACTTTGCCTTTGCAAATTGCTGTGTTCCTGTGTTTGCAGTTAAATGAACTGAGGGTGTTATTTCTTTTAAACCTTTGGATTGAGCGATTTTTCTCCTTTCCAGATGCAAAGCAGAGGAGCTCAGAAGGAGAATTCATACCTCAACCACGTCCACGAAGTAACACTCTTCCAAAAAGCTTTGGTTCCTCTCTTGACCAAGAGGACGAAGAAAACGAAGATGAGATGCGGGTTGTGCAGAAGGAGAAGAAGCCCACCAAGGAGGCCACACTGGAGCTCATCCTGAAAAGATTAAAGGAAAAACGAGTGGAGAGATGTTTGCCAGAAGATATAAAAGTAAGCAGAAGGTTGTGGTTATGGATAGGCTTTTTCCAAGAGAATAAGAGAGGGAAATAAAGCACTGTCAGACACTTCAGATACCATTTTATCAGCAAAGTGATGCCTCTCTCTAGCAGACCTTTGCCAGGCCATCATATCTCAGGCTCTGTGGGGAAATTACCAAGATGAACCACATTTTCCTTGCTCATTCTTTATCAAAATATTCACAGGTATGTGAATATTCACAAGTATGTGCTGACAATGTTTAGGTGGATGAAGGTGGGATGTAGGGTATTAACCAAGCTAAGTTTAGCTAAGGCATCTGTATAGCTGGTAATGTAGAAAAGCAGTTCAAGTGACTTGTGTTTGATTAAATGTTAATTATTCTTGATAGAAAATGACAAAGGACCATTTGGTAGAAGAGAAAACATCTCTCCAGAAAAGCCTCTTGTATTACGAAAGCCAACATGGACGGCCGGTAATACTTGGTTTTACTTCCAACTCTTATTGTATGTGTAGACAACAGTAACTCTTGTGCAGTGGTTAAGACCAGAATTTAATGCTGGTGTGGGGGTTCTTCTTTTTCCTTCTCCAAAACACAAAGGTATCTATTGGCCTCCATGTTGGCATCCGAGGAACTTACTGCATTGACTTCTAAAAAAAGAAAAAAGTATGTATTAATAGGCCCCTTCTTCACAAATCAGCAGGTTATTGGAGTTTGCAAAGTGATTGGTGTTATTTGGTGCCTTATATGTCTGTGAGGCAAAGAGACGTGTTAAAAATAAACGAGATTATTGAATTTCCGGGGAAAAGGCCGGAATAGTTTTTCTGGATTTCACAAAAACAGAAATGAAAAGGCAGTTCCCACCGCCCCCCTACAATTCCATCTTTTTCTTTTTACCCTTGTCATTTCTATAGAACCATCATCATTGCCAGGCACACATTTTTTTCCCTCAGTTCTTGGTCCCATTTTTGCCTCTTTTCCATGGGTATTTAAAATCAGAGTTTGCTTCTTCTGAAGCTCCCCTGACTTGTAGGAAGGGTTTCAACCTTTTCCCTGAAAAATACAAGTTAGAGAAGAGAGAATGAAAAAGCACCCCCTTTTCCCCATTTATTTGCATAAACCCCATTCCATACACACAGTTTAAGGTAGTTTTATGTTCCTATTTGGAATGTACGTGGCCTGGCAGGAGAAGCACACTGCTTTGTGTTTGCTTGTTTGTTATTTAGTGACTGGTATAATTAATTCTATGGTTTCTCTGCCTTTAGGTTACTAGAGAAGAAAGACATATTGTGAAGCCACTTTATGACAGATACAGACTTGTAAAACAAATGTTAACTAGAGCAAGCATTACTCCTATTCTTGTGAGTAAAACAAATGCTATTTCTGTTTATTTTCCCACTCATGAACTGCTAGGCTGCCTTTAGAAGAGCCAGTAACAGTGTTCCCTAAAACATCTTTCTTGTGGAAGATATAAGACCATGTTGTCATTGTACTTGAGGCATTTGATTTACAGTTCCAAGCTGTCTGTGACCTTGATGGCTCCTGGGAAGTAAATGGTTCTCGGTGGAACTAAGTGAGCTGTGCTGTGACTGAGACATTCCCAAGTCTCTGTGCTAGGTATGGATGCACAGCACATACTGTACTTTTAGCCCTGCCCAGAATAGTAACACCAGTTGCAGTGCAGGTTACTGTCAGCAGAGGCATGAGTGACAGGATGGCCATGAGAACCATTTCATTCCTTCATGCTTCCCCAGAGTGAGGCGTGTGACCAGCGCCTGCAGCATCAGTGCAACACCCGTGTTCTTTCATTGTGTTTTCACTTCATTTCCTCCTGAACTGCAGTGCTCTCTCTTCTTTTCTTTCCTCTCTCTGTGGTCTTGCAAGAGATGAGGAAGAAAAGTTTTCATACTGTGCAAGGAAATTGTTGTAACCTCGTTTGTGGTACCTGTAAACCAGCTGGGGAGTGACAGCCAGCTGGCTTTGTTCTGCTGAGCTGTAGGCAAACCTTGCATACTGACCCAGACTTGCAGAATACCTGTTTTGGTGCTGGCTATTGACCCTTTTGGAAGGAAGGGAACTGCATAGCTGATGAGAGACAATCCCTTTGCATACAGACTCTGTACATAGCTGGGCTTACTCAGCAGGAACTTAATCTGCTGTTTACGTTGTCACTGAGAGTTCTTAGCTCCCCCCTTTAAGCCAAGTACATTGAGATAAAGGGATCAGGTCAAGACCTTGCCTTTCTTGCACATACTTCTTTTTTTTTTTTTTCTTTGGTGGCTACTCATGAAGAAAAACATGATTTGCATCACAGTCATATTTATGTTGTGAAGGGCTTTTATGTCAGTATCCCTTTTTGAACTCCATAAAAACAGGTTGCTCTTAAACACTGACAGTGTTTAAGTGACTGGTGGGTCAGAGGTTTCTGGTGGTGCCCTTGACTGGTTGAGCTCTATCCCACCTCATCTCAAAAATCTGACTCTGGAGCTGAGATGCATTTTACCCATTGGGATGGGTAACCTTATGACTATATCATAATTGTTCTTGTTTTTGGGGGGGTTGTGAAATAAAGGGGTGGGTGATAGCCCACCAGAAGGATTTTAATTTCAGAAGAGGTCTTGATAACATGATTCCTAGTCTGTGCTGTAGGCAACATCTGTAAAATATTTTTCACAGGCCTTTTGAAACCTAAAAGAGATATGGGGAGCTCTGTCACTACCAAGGGTTGTTCAGTGGTAGTTCTAGGTAGGTGTATTCAGTGCCAGATATTTCAAGAATGGATTTTTTAGTTTATATGACAGTTGATTCCATGAGATGTCTCTTATGGTATCCACAGCACTGAAGGGTGAGAAGCAGGAAACCCTTTACCTTTCATGAACTAAAGTCTTTTGACAGATCATTGCCTGTGTGGCTTTTATGTTCCACCTTTCTCCTGTTGAGAGTCCATCTGTTGGAATTGCTCCTGCTGTCCAGGGATATTGGATGAGCAGAGCACTGTGGCATGTGTGCAACAGGCAGCTCACAGTGACACCTGCACAGCACAGGGGCACCTGGCTCAGGCTGGACTTCAAAGGATTTTGTCTCTGAGGTGGCAAGAGATATCTCTGACATCACACTTCCAACTGCCAGGCTTCAGAGTGGTCTGGAAAAAGCACCTGGCAGCATTATTCCCAATGTATGCCTGGCAGGAGATTAAAAACCAGCTCTGGCCTTCAGTAACTGAGGCTTGATTTGGGAGGAACAAGGGTAAACATGGAATTCAGAGATATCACTGTGCTTTATGAATCTTCTACAAAACATGGAGACAGTGAGTGCTTTTTATTCTAAGTCCAAAGAAGAGTATTTTTACGTAGATAAAAAGCTACAACATTTACTTCTATGTCAAGGATACCTTGGGCATCTGAGCTTTTTGGGTTATGTGGTTGTTTTGTTTGTGCTTTGTAAGTATGTATGCAGTCTTATTCGTCTACAAGAGGAAATACCTTTAGGTATTGGGTGACTTGAACAAAATTGTGACTTCAAACAGCTTTTGATGTCTAATTGGATGTAATGAAACAAACTTCCATTTTTGCAGGGGTCACCATCAACCAAGAGGCGGGGGCAGATGTTACAGCCCATTATTGAAGGTGAAACTGCCCATTTCTTTGAAGAAATTAAGGTATGTCCAGTGCTCTTTTAAAAAATACTTCCCAGCACTTGTAACGGGAAACTGAAATACGTCATATTTATTTTGAATTTCTGCTTTGACCTTCAGGAAGAAGAGGAGGAAAGTGATGGTTTGTCTACAGACCTGAATGACATCTTAAAAACCGCTGCCCAAACCCAGCCCGTTCTAAGCCCGGTCGAAAACTCGGAGTCTGATGTTGAAGATGGTCAAGAGAAGCTGACCCGGGACCTGAGGCTGTCCAGCACCCGTGCTGCTTCCATGTATGGAGCATTTAATTTTAGGAGCTGCAATTATTGTACTTATAGTCATGATACCAAGTCTGTGATGTTGGGTGGAAGGGAGTGACAAATTCAGTGCTTCTCAGGAAATGTTTGGACTGGAAGAGTGTTCTTTGCTCTGACGTGTCTGACTAAGATCTTTTTGTATTCAGTGAATTGTTTGGTGTCTTCTAAACCTTCTTCAGCCTCGAGCTGTGTAGACAGCAGAAAATTTTACCCCTTTATTAACTGCTGGTTAATAGCAGTTTGATCTCAATATTTCACCATCAGACAGACAGCGTGTTCCTTAGGAGCCAGACACATGAGTTATTAGTGCAGCTAGCTCAGCTGTTTCTGAGCAGTTTAAATTCTATTGTATGGCCAACAGTATTTTTCTTTTTCTCTTGCAATTTTTAGGCCTGAATTGTTGGAGCAACTATGGAAAGCCAGAGCTGAGAAAAAGAAGCTACGTAAGACATTGCGAGAATTTGAAGAGGAGTTTTATCAGCAGAATGGAAGGTTTGTTTAGCACAAAACCAGATGCTGGGCAGCAACTTAATGATGCAGCCAAGTATTTTTTTTAACTTTCTCTGTGGATGTTGCCAAATGGAATCTGATCTGTTTTGATCTCAGCTATGAATAATCTCCTGAAGGAGATAACTTTGTGTATTTTTAACAGTGGAGGAAGCCTGCTCTTGGATTTTGCTTCCTCTGTTGCAGTCTGTAAAGCATAGTAATTAAAATGGAAAAAGTGAGGTTTTTCCATTAAAAAAAAAGGCATGTAAAAATACTCATTAAAATGTGTATTTTTTTATTAAAAACCCCTTCATCCTTCTTTTTTAACATAGGACAGGGAAACTTGTCTATTTTTCCCTTGTTCCGGTAGGTCAGTCCTAACAGTGGATATTTGCTTTACCAAAAAAGGGTTATATAATTTTTATTCTTATTTGTATTTCTTAGTTATTTTAGGCTTCTTATTTGAATATATGTTGTCTTGAATTGCATTGAACTGCTGCCCATTGTATTTTTGAGGTGTCTCACCTCATGAACAAAACTAACAACACTCCTGAGAGGTTGTCAGTCACTTGACTGGCAGATGTTCTCACTTAACTATCTTTCTCCTAAACTACAAACTCCTGGACCATTGGTCACACAAATTCCAGTGTTGTGGCTTCATTGTGTACTTACTGAATTTGGCACATAACTCCTTTTGACTTCAATGGCAAATAATGAGGTTAATAAGATTATTAGATTAATTCATTATACTCCAGTCTTAAATAAGAATAATTCCCTGCTGCCAGTTTGTGAGTCAGTCTACATACAGAAAAAATCACTTACATTTATTTGTATTTTTCTGTAAACTGTACACAGGATCTGAAATGAAAGTCTTCTTATCCTGTTAATAAAATCCCCAAAAGAACTTTAGACAGCAATTAACACAGAATGCTGCAGCACTTGTGCTGGATAAATGCTGCTGGGTTTCCAATTCAGATTTTTAGGTGATGGCAGTTTTAGCTACGATGAACTAAAATATATTTTAGTGTCTGTTATTAGTGAACAAACTGCCAAAAATGTTTTCATTTTGTGACAAAAAGTGCTTTTGTGTCTGACTTGCAGCAGGATGGAGGGTTTAGCTGAAATGCTGATGTGCTTCTCTTTGCAGGAATGTACAGAAAGAAGATCGGGTCCCGATGCTTGACGAGTACAGGGAGTACAAGAAAATCAAAGCCAAACTGAGGCTGTTGGAAGTCCTTATCAGCAAACAAGATTCTTCAAAATCCATTTAAATTCTATTCCTCCAACCTGTTGAGTAACATGGTGTTTCCATATGCTACCCCTGTACTTGTTGGGTGCTTGTGTTCATGTGTCATGCACTGTTGAAAGAATCCAGTTTGTGCACTTTATTGTGGTGCCACTAGGACATGTTTGAAGGGTAAGCAGGTCCTGTCTAGAGAGCAAATAAGGTTTCTGAGACTGCTCTATCCAACTTTAGCAAACACAGTTTCCATCAGAGTTTTGTATTCCAGATGCATCCATCTTGTTCCAAAACAACCATAGCTTTTTTTTTTTTTTTGCTTTATCATTCAAGAACTTTCAGACTTTGGTTACTACCAATTTTTTTGCATTATTGAAGAAATTAATAGCATAATGCTACACTGACCTACTCCTCTTGCCTATTTTTTAATTAATGGGGGGGGGGAATCTGCAAATTAAAGGTACAGCTCTTATTCCTGGAACACTTAAACAGACTGAAATTCCTTTCAAAGGACTGCTGTGGAACAACTGTAGTTTTTGATATGTTAAATTGCACCTATTCACAGTAATAATTAACGTCTATGGATTTTTGCTCATTTAGCGGTCACGTTTCCTCCTTGATTAAGGTGACAGTGGACAAACCAGAAAGTGACCTTTGCTTAGTGGCTTTTAAAACTTGGAAAACTGAAAAGTTCAATCACATGCTGCCTACAGGACTTATGTTACTGGTGTTCCTTTGATCTTTATTTTTTTTTTGGGGGGGGGATGGGGTTGTTTATCACCCGGTGGTGACGTAGTGTTTTGGCTGAATTGGATAACGCACCTCCGCTCTCGGAAGATTTGAGGAGCACAATGAACACTTGGGTGTATGGGAAATCTGATGGCACTCAGACTGGTGTAGCTCCAGCAGAAAGGAGCTGGCTTAGGACAGTTAAAATCCCGCTGTACCTGCAATAAGTGTGGTGTCAAGGGCTAAACTCAGTGTAGTTAACACGCAGCACGAGGCTGAGCGTCGGTCGGGAGTGCAAAGATTACTGCTGTTTATCACGGTTTTGTTTTACAGCTGGAGAATAAAAACAAGTTATCTAACCCTTACGATGTAAGCAACACAGTTTATGGGCCTTGCATGATTTAGCTTCAGAGTTGAAACTAAATAATGTTTTTGAGTATCACATCTGCTGTGCTGAATGATGATTTAGCTATTGGCTTTAGGCTCTGCAGCAGCCACGCGCGGCCGTTTCCGAGCTGGCAAAATCAAAATGTTCATTTCAGCTGGTGCTTTCTCTTATTCTGGTTTTTTTTTTTT
>VYXB01008839.1:1397916-1463542 GCA_013397135.1 Pachyramphus minor
TTTTTGGTTTTACTTCAGTGTATCAGTTTGACTGTGGCCACGTTTTGCATGCACTTCCTCTCACTGCATGTTTTTATGACTGGCTGGTATCAACATAGCTATGAATTCACTCTGCTTTATGAAAGACCAAAAATGAACTTTCTCACAACGTTAAGAAATGGCTCGCATGTAACCTCAGAGACTTGCTGTTCTGTCATGAAGCATATGAAATAGGTTGCAAGTAGGATTTTTTAGTGCTCAGATTTCATTTGTGTACTGTAGAATACTCCTTGGTTTGTTTTACTCTGCTTGTAGGCATGTAATTCTGGAATTCAGAAAAAAAAAAAGCACTAAAACTATTGAGCACTGGTGGTATGCCTTTTCTCTTTTTTTTTTTTNTTTTTGCTTTTTCTTTTTTTTTTTTTTTTTTTACCTGCAAAGTGATCTGGGACCTTAGAGAATTATGAGGTTAAACTAGTCTTGAGACCATTTACCAATTTTATTCAGTTCCATTGTGCAATGTACACTTCAGTTCCTTTTCTATCAGTCTGCAGACACGGGTGTATCCAAACATTGAAACTAATGTGTACTGTATAGTGTTGTACATGAATGTTTGTGTTTTATATACCACATGCAAAATGTCAATATGCACTATTTAAATGTTTTAAATAATATATTCCTCCTTTATAATGCTTAAATCTATATGATTCCAATATTTTTATAAGTGAGTGAGTGATCAGACTGGTTCCAATTCAGAATTAACAGCTGCTTTGTGTTTGTTATGCAGTGTTTGGCTGTTTATTCAGTATAGTAGATAAGCATGGCAACAGTTAATGCTGAGTGTGTTTTGTGCCATCCTTGTTGAGCAATAAATAAATGGTAGAACTAGGCATTTTGTGATATAACAGTTTTACTTTGGTAAAAGCAAAACCTATATATCTATATGGATATATAGATATGAAATATATATAACTAAACCAGATATAATTGCATTGCTATGTCTGGTGCTCATTGTATAGACTTTTATAATAAAAGTACCTTAACCTTTATTGTCATATATCTTTGTTTCTTATCATGCTTTCTCCTCCACTGCCATCTGAACTGGCAGGTGGGCTCATGGTGCCGTGTGGGCTTTGGTTCCTGCTGGGAATGATGCAGGAGAAACTGGGAATCCTTTCTCCTTCCTGCCCCAGCAGCTGCAGTTTGGGAGTGGATGGGGCTGAGAGCTGAATCAGCCATTACTGGGCTAATTAATGCACCTTCAGCTGAGCATGTTTGATTGTGTCTCTGTATCCATAATGATCTCCCAGCCTTGAAATCAGTATCACAGCAGTTACTGCTGTTTGTGGCCAGCAAACCCTGAACACCCCAGAGGGTGCTTTTCCTCTTGACCAGACTTTATTTCATAGCAGATTGTTGTGAGTTTGTATGAAAAGTGTTGAAGGTCCTTCAAACTGACTCTTGTGTTGAATTCTGTGAGAATCCACCTGTCTTCAGCCTGGGACCTGTCAGGGGATGAAGAACTGAAGGTGAAGACTCTGCTTGTGGATGTGTGGCAGTGCAGGTAAATGGAAATAAGGAAATACCAGGAAGCTGAGGGAGCAAGGGAGGGGGAGGAGGTGGAAGGCAGCCTTGGGCATGTTCTTTGGGGTGGAACAGAATAACCTGCCCTCTGTTCACATGGCCTTTCTCTGAAAATGAAGGGGAAAAACCAAATTTCAAGGACAGTTGGCTTGAAGGATGAACAAGGTTGCTACAGATCTGTTTTACAATCCCCCATTTTTCTTTAATTCCATTATTATTCAAAGAAGCTTTCTGTGATGAGGATGCTAATGAGAAAACAAAATTCCCTCAAATAGTGGTGTAGTGGGAACTGCTGCAAATCCATGTGCATTGAACTAAGAAGATTTTAATGAGGAAAATAACCATGTTGGACACCATTAGTCAAAATGGTGGAGAAGCATGTGTTTGAGAGTGCAAAAAGCTCAGTGATACTGGGACAAATCTTTTTTTTTTCCTGAAGAACCAGTTTTGAGATGGTGCAAATCTAAAGTATTCCAAGCTTGACGTCTCCAAACGGGTTTGCCTGAGCCACTGTGTTACTGCAGGGAGCTTGCAGGGAAAAGCCAGGCAGGCTGTAAGGAGGCTGGGAGAGGTTGAGGGGTGCCTGAAATGTCTTTTGGGAAGTTCTGGGTGAGTAACTGTCTAAAGATTTTGAGGCTTTTGGTAGGAGAGGGGCTGCCAGGAGGAGGAAAGGTTGGACATGCCGGAGGTGCCACACACCTGCTTTCCAGGCTCTCGGGCTATTGAGTAATCAAAACACATCATCAGGGACTTATGTCTTCTGGGACAAGTGTCCTGGGGTACTGCACGGCAACCAGATCCCTCTGGAAGTGAAGGAAAGAGGGGTTTTATTTTAAACCAGTCCCTTTAGAAGAGAGTGGGTGGCTTGGCTTGGCCAGGAGACCAAAGTACAAGATCAGTGAACCCTGACAGGGCCGCCCTGTGCTACTGGGCTGGAGAAATCCTGGGAATCCTGTCTGCTCCCTTCTCTCTGACTCTGCTCCTCCACGCTGGGCTTTGACACGAGGAGACCAGAGACCTTCTATTAGTGTGATAGTGCTCTGCAGGACCTGGGCTTTAAACCAGAACTCCTTGTAGGATTTCTCTAGGATTTAGGATGCTCTGGGGGTTGTGTGTCATGCACAAGCTGAGATGTGCAGCAGCAGAACTCCCCCGGGGCAGGGACTGTGGGTGCAGGGGGTGCTGCATCCCAGTGCTGAACCCCGGCTTTTCTCATGGCACCTTGTCCCTCGGGCAACGGGTATAGATGGATTTAGGAATAAAAGGGATGTTCTGGGAATTCCGGACCGCTCAAGGGTGAAGCAAAGCGCCCTCTGGTGCCGCCAGCTGGAACCACCTGGTCCAGGGAAAAGAGATTTGGGATTTTTCCTGAAAGCATAAGGTTATTCTTTTTTTTCTCTGAAGGTAACAGGTGTCTGGGACGGGAATTGTGGAGAAACAAGTGGAGAGGAGGGTTTGGAGCACGCCCAGGGTGCTGCCAGTGCTCGGGGTCTGCTCTCCTGGTCACAGAGCTGTGTCTCACAGCAGCCCCAAAACAAGGCAGAGCAATAAATGTCATCCAGGCATTTGCAGGGCTGGGCAGTTCTGAGAGTAAAAGCAGCACTTGAAATGTTCAGAGAAAAGGCACAGAACCAACAGTGTTTTATACCTTTATTAACAGTCCTGCTGTTCTTATCCAGAAATAGGGGAAAAAAAACAGGGAGGGAGGACTTTGGTTTTATTTAAACTGTGAACAGTTTCTGTTACCAGCTGAGCTCACACATTTTACTGTGCCCTCTTGCCTGAAGCATCCTTCACCTCATGGATGATTTTCAGTGTCTTCCTGAGCTTTGCTTCAGTGATATTTTTTCCCCAATGGAGCTGTGAGCTTGGAGAGCCCAGAAAACACAAACACAGCCATGAAGCCTTGAGGTGGCACTGCCCTTAAACTTGCATTTGCAACCTTCCTCTCCTCATCCATCAGCTGCCAAGGGCCTGAGTCCTGAAATGCTTCACCTGCACAAGGTCTTACAGTCCCTGTCCCCCTCCCTGGGCAGCCACAAGATGTGCTGAAAGAGTGACAATATTTTAAATTCTTGTCCCACCTCATTCTAGACTAATTTCCTTACAAGTCCCTCTACTAAATTCTTCCCTCTCTGAGGGCAGCTCTTGTCAGCCAGTATAAAATATCCTAAAACACTGACTTTGTGTAGATCTTCTGTCTCTCAGGTTGTCACTGGTGAGGGTTTCAGCTGCAGCTGCCTGGGAGTGGGAAGAACATCTGCAAGAACAGTCTCCCACACACTTTCTGCTGGAATTCTGCAGTGGAGATGTAGCTCTGAGCTGTGACTGAGTTCTTTCGCTTCCTGTAGCTTTGATAACTCCAAATGACTCTATTCAACACCAGAGGGATTAAAAAAACCCCCAGCCTAAGCCAGTACAGCTGACTGGGACACCAGGAGCACAATCTCTCCTGCAGGAACAGATAGGGGCAGCTTTGTGGAGAAAAGTGTTCTCCATCTGATTAAATGTGGATTTTCCTTCTGGCCCTTGCAAAAGGTCAGGATACAGAAATACACATTTCTTTTCAGAGCCAAGAGGGGTGGCAGGCATTGTTGTGCAGTGGTGTTTACAGCCAGCCTGGGGGCTTTTCCCTTTCTTCTTGTAGAAGTAATTTTGTAAAAAATATGTTGTAGAAGTACTTGCACAGACCTACCCCAGCTACAGAACTACCAGTTTTTTACTGCTGAAAACCTTTTTGTAAAGCAAAGGGAAGCTGCAGTAATCTTTCTTCTTGCTGCAGATGCAGCCTGTGACCCAATAGATTACTGTGAAACTCATTTGTTTTTCAGACATTTGTTTCTATTTAACATTTGGGTAAATGCCCAACTCACTACTTTATACCCCTGCTAAAACTCACTGGTCTCTCCCTGCTGTTCTGTGAGTGACCTGGGCCTGAGCGAGCTTCCATTTGACTTTTTGGGCATAATAAGTGATTTTTCTTATTTGTAAGTCTAGCTTTTATTATTGGTATGATGTTAAAAATAGTATCCTGTGGAGAAATAGTTCCTGTAAGTAACAGTGGGGACAACTGTGACTCCTTTTGTATTCTTCAACTTCCAAAGTACAATCAACAGTTTCTAAGAACATAGGAAAGAATAAAGCCCACCTTTCCCTTGGCACTGTCTCCCCTGGTTTGGCCCCAAGAGCACCTGCTTAGGAACAAAGGTAGACTCTAATTTTAGAGAAGCTTTCACTCTCTGTCCAGAGATCATCAGCTCTATTTACAGGTAAGAACACCATTAAATTCAGTGTCTCTTCGTGGAGCCACTCTGAATCAAGTTCAAACCCATTCTGACTTCCTCTGCAGTTAAAAAGTTTTTCATAACTTTTGGCTACAGAACTATGCCTGGCCACAGTTATTACAGCCAGGCTGTCTGCACAGGTCACACCTGCCTAATGCTGGGTGTAGGATAAGGCTGAGTTTGAGGAGGCTGTTTGGCCAGGGTGGTTTCCCAGCTGCTCCAATGGAAACAGCTGCCCCCATGCAAAATATTTTTTTTTTTTTTTTTTAAATGAGCTTGGAATTTTTGTGACCCATGTTTATGAGGAGGAGGTAATTTTAAACTCTCCTGGAATCTTATAAACAGCTTCACCTTTGCAATTCACCCATGAAAAGGTAAAAGTGAGTGTTTATGCTGTGCTCAAAAACACTGTGATTCCTGAGTACAAAGGAAGGGCAAACAAGCCAATTTCTGTCCCAGGGAAGATGTTGTCAGCCTGCTCACAATATGTTGTTGTAAAGGACTTACCAGAATGCAAGGAAATGGAAGTCTGGATAGACCTGGGCATCAGCCAGCAGCTCTTCTTCAGCAGGGACACTTCCACAGTGCAGATGTTGGAGGCAAGGATAGATCCTGAAGGAAAGCAGAAGCCAGTGAAACTCCAGTGCAGCTCCCTGCTCTCTCTTCAGGCTGTTATTTTACATGGAAAAGACTGGATTGGCTTCAGAGGTTCTTGCTTAGATTTGAAGAACCTGAGCTTTTCAGGTGTTTTGCTGTAAGAGGTACATACAAGGCTTTATTGGCCAAATCTTTTGTAACTGTGCTGTGATAATTCTGGGCTTGTGCTCTGTCACATGCCACACACATTCCAGTGTTACTGTGTTATCTCTGCTGTGCACCAGCACTTCCCTGCTCTGCAAGGATTAGGGCTAAAACAAACAAGGTGGGTAATGAGTAGGAAGGACACAGAGCCAGAGCCAGTCGACAGCAAGGCCAGAAAAGAGTTTGTGTGCTGAACCAGGGTGGGAGGTGTGTGAGGAGCTGAGAGCAGTGACAGTTTAAAAATAGGGGACTGGTATTAGTTACCTTCCCTTTAAATTACCTCAGCCCTTATTTTTCTAATATTGCTAATAATAAGGACTAATAATCCAGTCTTTGGCCTTGCAAAAGGCTATGAAATCTATTCCAGCAGCCAGCAGCAACCAGTGTACAGACCAGACACCAACTATTGCCAAAAAAACGGAAAGGATGGATCTGAGTCTGGTCTGACTGAATTTCTGCATTTTTAATGAATTACTGTCTTGCCAGCTGCTGCCTGGGAAAAGTGGCTGAACATGCCTGAGGTGATCAACCTTTCCTTGGGCCTTCATGGAAGCATCACACCTTATAAATTGGATTTCACATGTGGTAAAGGTAAGAGCTCCCCTGATTATCCAGAAGAGGTTCATGGGTATGAAATACAAATACATGTGTGGCTAATGCAGCTCAGGTTCCTTTACTGAGCCAGTGGCTCTGCCTGAGAAACAACAACTTCTCCCCACTCTCCTGCTTTGATTCAGGTGAGGTGAAGATATATCCTCCACAGCTCTGCCAGCCCACAGATCCCCAGTTCCTGAGGGATAACGAGGCTGAGGTGTATTTCCATCTATCAGAAATGGGAAAACAAAGCAGCTCAGCTTATGGAACCTGAATTGAAGTAAGCTTCAACTTTTATACAATCCTTTTTAGTTGTTGTGCTCTTCTGCATTTACAACTTAAGCCAGACCTTGGAATAACACTTTTCTTTACATGAAGCACTCACAAGATACAAAACCCTAAGATATTCCCATTTCTCTTGTTTACTCAGTACATTCACAAAACAACAACTGCTTGTGAATCTGGATTCACCCAGTGTGGGCCAGACAGTTTATTACTTTAGTACCTTATTCCACTACCTTAAATGAAATATCTCTGGTTTACATAGTTCATTGTTACCAAGGCATGTTCACGTGTTCTTTTGTTGTGTTATATCAGTGCTAAATGAAGTGTGTGAAGCAGGCCTTTGGCTCTGATTCCAGACTGTATTAGCATGATTCCAGTTTATAAACATGTGATTTAAATTCAGGCCTCCCCTAATTGATTTCTCCAGAGATGTTAGAGGAGATAAGAACACTAACATGTGCTTCTGCTCAGCTGGGTTTGCTGTTTCCAGTTCTTCCTGTCTCTCTGCCTTAGATTTCCCATGCCAAATACTCATCTATAAAGTTGGCACAAAACCAAATCCATGGTTTATCTCAGTGTAAACAGGAGAAAAGCTCATCTAATCGCACTCATGGTTGTTTCTAACTGTAGGATCGTGGCATTAAGGGCTTGGTTATGTTTTCAAAACCATTTCTGTGCTTAAGTATTATTACTTGCTCAGATTCATTCCTTGGGCTAAGTCAGACTCAATAATGATGTTCACTGTAAGTCTTCTAAAAAAGTGTGGAAACAAAGGGAGATGGAGCAAGTGTTGTGGTCTCTTTTCAGCTGGTGAAAACTCTCCCAGTCCCACAGGCTGTAGTTGTGTGGGAGGGTTAACATCATGCTGTGATATCACCCTCAGAGGTGGGACTTTGCTCGGGTACCACGTGTGTGTGCTCACCATGCTGAACATCAGGGGCAGAGAGGGGCTGCTCACAGGCTGGAATTAGAGGCTGACAACAGCTTCCAGCCTTGCTCTGCCACCTCAGTGGTGCTGGGAAGGGCAGTCAGAGCCATCTTGACTGAAGTGATGCTTTTGGGAAGATGATAAGTGGAGTGAGAAGTGAAGGTGCAGCTGACACACTCATTACTGGTACAGGGAGAGTTGAAGTCACCTCAGTTATTTATGAGTTGTGTGCAGAGGGGTCTGTCAGGAAAAGGATGTGAATCTTCCAGCCTTCTTAAGGAACCCATGGACAAACTGGGTACTGGTTTGCACCTGATCAGCTCCAATCTGCAAAATGGCATCAGGGGAGTTGTCTTGAAGTGTTTCATCACTTGGGCAGCCCAGAGGAGAAGTGTGGTGGTAGAGCTGCAGGATTTTGCTGGGATTTTAATAGATTTGGGGGTTTATTTAATGGTACAGCAGTGCAGGGTGAAGTTGAGACCTCATTTTTCCCACTGTGGAAGATGCCCATGGGGTTTGCTGATGAGCACTGTGCACCTCTATGAGGAGTTCGTGCTAATTCAACCCCCTTACAACAAGTACAGTTGAAAAATCTTCAGTTTTTGGTTGGCTGGAGTTTGGCAAAATCAGGTTTCATGGTGTTTGGTATTGTTTTGAGGCAGGTGGCTGTGAATAGCAGCACCCAAAGCACTTGGATGGTTCAGATCAACAGCTTGTTGAGACTCAACAGTGAGATAAGTCACAACCACTCTTTGATTAAAGGAGGGACAATATTGTATCCTTCATGATTTATGTTATATAGGACAGCTTTTGGGTCAAGTGTGGAAGGAGAAGAAATACTGATGGTGCCTTACTGACATGTTTTAGTGTTAAGGGGGCATCAGCATTTAGTTTATAATAAACAGGTTATAGATGTCAGATGACAAATGACAGTGGGAGCAGACAGGGAGGGGACAAATGGAAGGCTTAGGAGAGTAAGAATCCATCTTTCCCAGGCTGCAGCTGATTCCAGACACCCAGAAGCTGCTTTTAACAGACCAGGGGAGAGTCACAGCTGATGTTGGTTATTTAAAATTTTATTTGCCTCTAATTTATTCTCATAAAAACACTCTAGTCTATTTGGTTTTAGTATTCAGACAGTACAGACTTCTGATATTATCACGAGTGATATTAGAGAAGCAGTACAAACCAATCTACCTTAGCATGTAACCAAGCACAGGTGGAACTAAACCCACCCACACTTGCAAAAACTAATTAACCTGCTTTCTTAGGCTTTATAGTTCAAATGCAATATACTCAGTTAGTGGTTATAGTCACCAAACCATATAAATAAAATCTAACATGGTAAAATGGGAGCAGCTGAATGTGCAAGAGTCAAAGTAAAAATATGTAGATAGGTATTTTGCTAATTAGAGCAATCACCAATTAACTGCATCTATGTTGTAACTGTCTCTTATAGGTGGGAGTTTTCCTCTTAATTTCCAGTTAAAGTTCATCACTTTCATACAGTCCAGACTGCTCAGCCAAACGCTGAAACTCTCCTTCTGGTGAGAAAGCTTGTTTCACATCCAGTCCTCTTCCATTAAGTGCCAAATACTTGCTAAAAGTTGGTCGAACTCGTAGCTGCTTTGGGGCTGGAAGTGGTTTATTTGCATGTGCTGGAAAAGAGGAAAAAAAAAAAAGCCTCTTTCAGTGTCTTCCCAGACTGTAGAAAGACCCACGGTAGAGCAACTCGATGGCTTTTAATTTACAGTATAAACCAGCAAACCCCTGGGAAGGATTTAACACACAAGCCAGACACCAGAGATTTAAATTCACCCTCCTTCCTGGTGCCAATCAAATTACAGCCTCTAAACAGGGCAAAGGACACAGCACAGTGTCCTGGTACTAAACAAAAGAGTTTTTCACAGGACAGTTACTTTTTGTCCAGCTCAGTATCTTTGGAAAGAAATCCTCCCAGAGGTCTGAGCATCCTGAGGTTAATCTTGAGGGCCTGTTCTGAATACAAGTGCACTTTTTTGTGGCACTGTGGCCTGGTACTTACTTGCCACCTCTAGCCTGGCGTGGCACGTGGCCACTCCTGCCCCGTTGACGGCAGACACGGTGTACCAGCCAGCGTCCTTCTTGTTGGCATTGTGGATCAGCAGGCAAATCCTCCCAGTGTTGTCATGCAGCAAGCTGAAAAAACCAAGGTGTTCATGTGTCAGTGCTTTGAGGGGGAAGGAGAGAAGATGCTGAAATCAGAGCCAGTTTACAAGCTGAGGAAGCCCCAGAACAATTCTCGCAGGGCACCGTTTAGACATAAATAAACACCGCGTTTGTGTCACGAGCCACCAGTGATTCACATCAAGACACAGCTCAGGTGGCATCAAGGCTGTTCCGTAGCCCCACAGCCTCAGAGCACGAGGAAACACTGCATGTTTCAGTCCCAAAGCTCTGCTTCTCCACAGGCCTTGCCAGAGGGGCATCTGGGCACTTGTGTGCCCTCAAAACAAGGCTCTCAGGATTGCTCCTGGCCAGCACAGTGGGCAGGCCCAGCTTTCCAGCCTGCTGCTTTTAGAAACCAGCCAATTTAAATCTGAATGAACAAGCAGTGGTGATTGTTTTCTAACACCCCAATGGCCAACTCATTATTAGTAGGGTACCTTATTCGGTCTGTATTATATTGTACCATTTCGTTGTTTCTTTTCCAGTAAATCCGAGGGGTTGGGATGGCAGAGATCTGGCATTCGAGTCTGGCTGTGTCTCCTTCGAAAACCTTTTTGCTTTGTGGCTTGAAGATGAAAGTTGGAGGCATGTGATGTTCTTTTGCTAAATTAAAGAGGGAAGATGAGGAGGAGTTACTGGAAGTGTGGAATGCTCGTATCACACTGGGGCTTCAAGATTTCAGATGCTAAATTCAGGAGGACACGTGTTCCCTACTGCATCTCCTCAGCCTGCAGGCAATTCCCAGGAGCATAAGGGTATAGCAAACACAATCCACTCTAGGAGAGTCAATTAACATATGTTATCAATCCTCGGAGATTAATAACATTAATTAAATTAAATTCTGGACATCCCACTATATCTAAATATCCTGCTAGAGGTGCTTTGAAGAAATATGGCATCCCAGATATACTTATTAAAATAGCCTTAGAAAAGGTAAGGTGTTTGTTATTGTTTCAGCCTGAATGTCTGGAGGGCTCCCTCTGCTTCTTCACTGTTTAATGTCCCAAATGCAGAGAGGAAAGCATTAGATCACTGAGACTTTCCATGGGTTGCCAGGTAATTATCAGTGCTCTCAGTCTTACCAATGACTTCCACTTTTACTGTGAAAGATGATTCTCCTGCACGGTTCACAGCCACACATTCGTATGTCCCTGCATCAGATGATTTGACTGCTTCAAAAATGAACGAGTGGAATCCCTTCTCTGACACTATCATTTTATGGAACTGATCCTGATGAACCATCCTTCCATTCTGGTACCACATCACATCTGGAGTGGGCAGCCCACTCACCTGTGAGGGAGAGGAAAGCAAGGGAAGGGTTAAACAGCTTTAAGATGATAAAACCTTTTTTTTCCAGCAAGGGCACAGTTGCTTCAGGGAGGACTCATAAAAGGCAGGCTGGTCCTAAACAGACTTCACTGGATTTGTGTCCAGGATGTGTCCACTGAAATAGTGCAAAGGTTCCCTGCCAAAATGCCTATTTTTCAGCAGAGCATTAATATTCATTCTTCCCAGTGAGGTCTATGGTGGTCCACATTTACCACCCTTTAGCTTTAACCCTATTCTTATGCAGCTAATTCCATTTACATTTTCCAAGGGAAAATGCTGAAACATTTAGCCATCTCCTGTTCCTTGGTTTACATCAAGCAGGGAGACCCTGCACCACCTGCCATCAGTACTCTGGCTTATTGAAGTGCACAGGCTCTGCAGCTCAGAGACCCCTCTCTGTGCCCCACACCCCAAGAGGGAAGGGAGTGGGAAGGCAGAAGTTGGCATTACTTTGAAGTCGAGCCTGCAGAACCGCCCCTCCTCGATAACCACGTCCTCAGGCACTTGTGTGAAACGGGGCTGGAAAAACTTCTCCTGGATTGAGTCATGTCCACGTTCATCTCCTCTTGAGGATGGTCTGCTCCTGAGGAGGGGGCAGACACAGTTAATTCTGTAAAAGTTACAAAGGACACTGAAGTTCTGATTGCAGCTGGAGTCCCTCAGCACATGTAGGAATCCAACACAGCAATTCTGGTTGGTTTTTCATCTGCAAGGTGGGGCTTTTGAGCAACCACTTCTCTTGCTCAAGTTGTTTAATTCAACGCAGAGGCATAACCTTCCCCTTTGGCCTAATATCCAAAAGAATTGACAGGAATCATGGAGGCTGTGTTCTGTAATGCTGTGTTTCATCATTTGCATTCTCAGCCCTTGCTTTGACTAGAAATTAATCTTCTAGAATACAAAGAGCATTTTCCCAGAGTGCATGGACTTTGTAAAGCTCTGGTGCTACACTAAGAATTCACTGGATTAAGATCGTGGGCATCATCAACCATCCACAAACAGCAGCATTTTGGTTGAAAGGGAGTGAGTAAATTTGGTAATTAATACTTCAGAAAAAGTGGTAAGTAGTGAAGTTAAACCAACACTGCCCAGAACCATTTGAAATAAAGTCTTGAAGAATAGCATAAACTTTATGCTTTACCTTACATGTGTTGTAGGAACCTGCAGCCTGATGTTTTCTGCGTTCTGGTGCTTGGAAAGAGAAAGAGGAGAGGTGAGTTCACTTACAAATATTTGTCTATAAACTGAACAAGGAGCTATTTTAAGTTTTTATACTGACTGCTGCTTAAAAGCAAACTGACTATATTTCAGAAGTTCTTGGGACAAGAGGTGAAAGAGGTGGCATCAGGACCTGACACTCTGTGTTCACCGTAGGCTTTGCCATGACAGTGACAAGTGCTATGAATGGAACAGCAGAACTTCTCATCACTGCACAGGTGAGAGGTGTGGTTTTGTTTGGCACACGAGGCCCTGGGCCAGCCAATAACCCTTGTTAGAGAGGAGCAGTGCTACTGGCAGTGTCTAAAATGAGAGCTAAGTACAGAGTGTCCTTCCCCACAGCAGGAATAGAAGTGGAGCTGCTGGCAGGAGCGTTGTATTGTGCCCACTTAAATATGGTACCAACAGCCACGGACACTTGCTGAGCTGGAAAATACTTTTCTTTCTAGATCACAGCACCAACTAAGCTCGCTGACAACTCCACAATCACATGACTAAATCTGCTAAAGTACCCAGGATTGATTCCTGTTAGGAGCCTGGATGTTTGGAAAATGCAGCAGAGTTTGCTGCCAGCGACTCGTTTTAGCAATGGAGTCAGAGAGAGCAAACGCTGCATGGAAATTTCTGGAGTGTTTGCACTGAGCCATTCCAGAGCTTGGTTCTGTGCTCAGCAGCCCAGTCCTGGGGAACATTTAAGCCTGGGTTTAAAGTTCAAGCACAAAGCAGCCTTCAGTTCAGGGGAAGTGTTACATGGACGAGGGTTTTGCTGGACTGAGTTCAGTGTTGAGTCCAAAGGCAACTGCCTGATCTGCTGACTTACTCTGTACAGTTATTACTTGTCTTGTGAAATGATGCTGTAGTGATTCTAATGATCTGACATGGACTGACTCTGTAGTTAAGTTCCTGAGGAATCAGGAGGCTGAATGAATCAATTTAAAAATAAGACTGAACAATGGGAATAAGATACCCCAAACATAAGCCAATCTCTGCTTCCAATATTTTTTTTCAAAGCATCATTTCACCCATGCTGAAAAGTTGTCAGTCACCCTATTTTGACTGAATGTTTCCTTGTTCTCTGCAGAAGATCAGGCTTTCCTTGCTCTCTGACATCCATAATTTTCCCTTCTTGCCTGCTGTTGCTAGGTGATTGTTGTGGAGAAATAGCTCAAATTGTGTATTCTTCCCTTGCTGTGTTCTGAAGTGTCTCTTACATGGAGGAGTTTTGCTAACTGCACTTTGGCAGCTGTTTGCCTGCTCCTGGCTCTTTGCTGCAGCAGAGAGAGGGATGTTTTCTTTGGCTGCACAGGTACCCAGTGCCATACCACGGACATTTCCACTACCTTTGAGCACAGAAGTCCCAAAGAGAGCTTCTAACTGGCCTGAATAAGCAGCAAATGCTACAAGTCTCCAAGTGAAACTCTTTTGAAAATGCCAGTAGTAATAGATTCTTGCATGTGGGCTGATAAAATAACTGCTTTGCTTTTTCTCAATGACTGCAGACCCCCAGAAGGGTTAAAGCCCAGCAGATCCCACCCCAAGGCCCTGACCTCTTGCAGCCAATGTCATTTCTTTGGCATTGTCAGTGACAGGTGTAAATGTTGCTGTCCTGGCCAAGCCTGCCCTGGAGCTGTTGGGAATGGGTACCTGGATCCCTCCCTGTGCTGCTCCCTGCCTGTCACAGCCAGGGTGTCCCAGGCTGTGCAGCAGCTGTTCTAATTCCTCCCTGGAGAGGTCATTCCTACAGATCAGGCCCAGCAAGAGAACAGTGGTTAAATCCCCCCCCCTCTGCCACCACCCCCCAAAGTTCCCAAATCTCTCCTGGACAGAGCTCTGCCAGGGAGAGTCACCCCCTCACTGCGCTGGTACCAAACAAACCCCATCTCTGCCCCGATCAGGTAGGAGCAGGTCACAGCACAATCACCAGGAGATCCTTATTCTAGAGACAGGTCCCCATTTACCTGTGCATTCTGCATGTTGTCCTCACTCTGTGTTTCCAGCACAGAGGCAGCATTCACTGGTCCGAGCAGCCTGCGAGCCATTCTCTCTTCATAAGTTAATCTCTAAAGCAGAGTGGAGAGGAATTCAAGTCAGAAGTCCATTTACTATTTCAGATCAGCTTGTAAGAGCATATTAATATGCCATGAGTTCAGGGTGTTGTCAATGAAAGCAGCAGCTGAACAGAAGCCCCACGTCTGGCCTGGAGGGTTTGCAGTCTGTGATGCCCACTGAAGTCAGCCTCAATATATACAGCACTGAAATGCAGAAAAGATTAAACTGCCTGTTCATCAAAGCCTCTCTAATGCCATCTGTGGCCTTCCACTCCTCCTCTTTCTCTGCTGGGATTATTTATGGGTAACTGATGGCATCATCCTCAGAAGCCAGACCAAGTCCCAGGGTACCTCTCTGTTAGCACTGGGAAAACTTCCCAAGTCATTCAGCTGTGGAGCTACAGGCATGATGGATGCTGGTGTCCTCTGCTCCCAAAAAGGCAAGAGCCACCCCAGAAGCAGGAACAGCCAGAGGGGAGCAGCACTACCCCTGAAAGCACAAGGAAATTTTATGCCAGTGCAGCATCCAGTGGTTGAAATGCCGTGTGCTGAGCGGAGGGGAGGCGAGGACACATTTCAGGTACAAAACAGAAAGTTCCTGCAAAATAGATGTGGTTCACAGTGATAAAAATGAGCAGAGTCAGATTCAAGCTCTGTCAGCTGGGTTACTTTAGAAGAGTCTGTTACTCCCCTGAGCACCAGAACACCTGACGCTTCGCTGCCCACAAAGTTTGAGTTTGGATTTTGTGACGTGGAGACAAGCTCGGACTGAATTTCTGCTGTGAACAAGACGTGTGTGTGTGTGTCTGTTGCTGGGTAGGTAGAGGTTGGGGAGGCCTGTGGGACTTTTCTTTAGAAGAGAGCACAAGACCTTTAGCCAAACCTGTGAGGGCTTAATAACCCTGAGTCCTTACGTGTGTATCAAGTGTGGCTGAGATTGGCCAGTGGGGTCAGACGCTGCTGGAGGACAAGGGGAGGAGGACACAGATTGCATAAGTCTTATTTTTAGCCTGGCTTCCTATGGGAAGAAAAGCTGACTTGCTACAACAAGCTGTCTCCCAGCAGATAGGACATTCCTGTTGGGGACACATTAAGTCAGATTTGACTTATTTGTTTTCCCCTTCAGTGTTTAACATTACACACAAATGTGTTCTCACTGATGATAATGAAAAAAACTCCTTTCTGCTTCAGGGGGAAGAAGATGGAATCTATAAACAGTCTGCCTCCAGGTGCAGGAAGGTTCCCACATTACAGACCTGCCCACTCTATCTTGCTGCAATGGGCTTCCCTACTGGTAAGCAAATTTTTCTCCCAGATTTGGTTTCCTTAGTAAAGAGGATTGTGTTTTGTCCCTCTGCAGAATAAATAATTAAGTACTGAGACCTTCTTATAGGAGACAGACTCTGAGGTAAAAGCTCATGTAATTTCTTTCATTTGTTGTTCATATAAAAAGACATCAAAGAAGTTTACCATATGTGGTGGTAGTCTCTAGAATGAACTTTCAAATATTCCAATATTTCAGCAGGGTCCTAATGATTTTGAGTGGTTTGCTAACCCCAGTGTTGAGAGCCAGGGTGAAATCATATCTGCAGAACTGAGGGATTCTCCTTGGATTTCTAGCTGTGTGTGGTTATGATGTTCAGCAGGATCCCCAGCAGAGAGTTCAGATTTGTGCCACAGCTCTAAACATGCACCTTTCTGTTGAGCTTGGAGTTAACTTGATTGCAGGATAAGAGAGAAAGGCAATAGCAGCTCAAAGCCACCTTGGGGCATCAAATGGCTTTCAGAAGCCAACAGCTCCCTTACTGAAGTCAGGAGAGATGCAGACATTCAGCTGCCACAGTAAATGCTCACAGACACACTCACAGCAACCATCTCTCTTGCCACACACTCAGGCTTCCATCATGCACTACCCATGTGCTGCTCCTCCCCTGGGAAGGGCCTGAGCTGAGCCTGGCCCACCAGGGCAGCTATTTGCATCCTAATACCAAAAATAACTGTGAAGAAGGTGTTGGGAAATGAAGAGGTTGGCTGTAAGTGTTTCTAAACCACACCTTTTTCACCACCCCTGATCCAGGATTAAAAACGGAGTTGCTGTTGGAAGAGATGTTTTTTAACATTTCTAATGGAAAACTTCAGCCACACCACACTGAAAGAATATTCTGGTTCTAAATGGCTCAAAGAACTCACATGGGATCTGTTGAGGTTCTGAGTAGAGGGTTTGGGCAGTGCTGCCCCTGCATTTCCTTTTGCTTTTAGCTCAGTTTGGAGGCTCCAGCCTCTGGGGTACTAGAACTAGTGTCTGCATCTCTGCTTGCACTACTGAGGGTCCCAGCAAGTGGCTCTTTAACCAGCAGCTTTCCCTTACCTGGTTGCCATTCTGGAGAAGGTTGTCTTTGCATCGGAGTTTCTTTTCCAAGTCCTGAATGAGGGCCTCTTTTGTTCCTCGAATTTCTTGGTCTGATGTCTTCTGCATAGAGTTGATGCTGGCTTGTTTGTTGTACATTGGCTGGGAGTAGCTGCTCGTGCAGGAAGAGAAAACAACATTACTCCTGTGGGCCTGCTGGGCTGTTTGCCTCCTAAAAACTGTGGTTCAAATGAACCCATGAAGCCTCTGGGAGACGAATGGGCCAGGCTGGGTACCAAAAACTTAAGGGGAAGCATCATGGCATAGCCAAGTCATTGAGTGTCCTCCCACAACACTCATTGTTCAGCATCCCTGTGTCATGTAATCCTGGTCCTGTAATCCACAGCCAGCAGACGGGATCAGCTCCTGGAGTTTGATAGTACACTTGATTCTGAAAGATGCTGGGAAAAGAGGAGCACCCCTCAAAAAGGGGTTGCATAGGTCTGCTGGAGGTCACAGCACTCTGTGCTGGCAGGATCTACAACCCTGCTCATGATGTGCAGCCCCCGTGTGCTGCACTTGTGTTCAGAAATGGTTTCTATGAAAATCCTCTTCCTCCTGTTGCTTGGGAATTCTGCTCAGTAGAGCAGGGTAGAAGGGTTATAATTCTGGAATACTCCCAGCATGGCACAGACTTAATAACTTGCTCAAGTTATAACTTAAAAACTTTAATAATTTGCCCAGCAGATTAATATGTCTCATGTCTCCATTTGCCCATTAGTAGAGTGATTGGGAAAATAATTCCTCAACTCTCCAGGTGTCACATTTAAGAGCAGCTTATCTGAAAAGCACAGTGAGACACCCAAGCCCTTTGCTGTGGCAACAAACAACCCTACACTATGCACACAAACTCCAGCAGTCACTCCATATGTGTTTCTAATGCCCCACACTCCTGCAGGCATTTAGCAAACACTCCTGAGTGCCCCAGCTCACCCTGTCTGTCTTACCTTCCCTCTTCCCACAGTGCTGTGATTCAGAAAACCCCCAGAAACATTCAGATTACCTGAATGCAAACTGACTTGATTTATACCCAGGCCAGCAGGACCCCTGCCCCTATCACCTTTCTAATATTTCCAGTTGAGTGTTTGTGCATATTCTACTCTGACTTTCCCCAGGACCTCCAGATAATATTGGCAGGAATACAAGTTGGTGAGAAGGCAAGGCCCAGCTCCCTTTGAGATCTCACTGACCTTGGGAGATATTTGGATTGCAGCCCAAAGGCAAAATGATATAATACATATTCAGGAAAGAATTTAGTCTTTGGTCTAAAGGGGTGAAATTTTCAGGTGGCTGCCTTTCTGTTTGCATGTATGATTAATGAAAAGGGTGTTGTAGGTGAGTGTAGGGTCCCATCGTGATGTGGAACCTGAAAATAATGCTGAGAGTTACCAGGAAAATTCTCCAAGTTGTTTATATGTGGGAAGTACTACTGCCTTCCCCCATCTCCCCATTCATAAGCCCCAACAGTGGAGGAAATTAATTCGAGATGGGTGTCAACCTTCTGCTCTGAATAACCCTAATTAAGAGATTTCTTTCAAACCAAACCAAACCACTCAAACTGACTCCAGA
Organism: Pachyramphus minor; assembly: GCA_013397135.1. NCBI lineage: Eukaryota > Metazoa > Chordata > Aves > Passeriformes > Tyrannidae > Pachyramphus > Pachyramphus minor. The sequence goes on from VYXB01008839.1 coordinate 1,416,151, forward strand.
AAACCCCCACACAGCAGCCTGTGACATGACCACTGTGCAGTTTAATTCCTGGTGGACACCCATCTCTCCCACACAGTCAAAGCTCTCAGCCTCCTAACCCGGCTCATGCAGAGTCCTGCCTGGAACACGGGAAGCCAGTGGGAGCTGTGCCACCAGCCTTGGCCCAGGCTGGTGTTTCTTGGAGGGGTTGGATTTGGGGTGGTCAGTGCATGGGAGAGGCCAAGCCACAGGGAAGCAGGGGGGGAGGTTAGCAGGCTGTGTATACTTACTGAGGTTCCATGGGAGAAGGAGTTTGGCTGTTATAGTCGGGCTGCGAGGGGAGCACTGAGCACAGGAATGCTGCGGGGGATTGGTTAGGCATGGGTATAAGCCTCTGCCCAGATGATGAGCTAGCAGGAGACTGTGCAGATGCAGGAGTGATGGGATATGTGGATTCCTTGGGGGCACTACAGGAAGGCGAGGAGAGCGTGATTGAAGAGCTCAGCGATGACGAGGAGGAGAATTTCTGCCCGCTCGGGTTGCGAGGCTGAATGAGGATGGAGGACTGTTTGATCTCTCTGCTCGACTCTGCGGAGGCTGCGGGTCCCGGAGGCTGCTGCTGCCCTTGACACACATTCTTAGACTGGATAAAGTGTTTTGGACGCTCGTAGTTAAACATGGTTGGTTGGCACATGGAGGAAACGGATGGGAGGTTGGGGACACTCATAGGAGAGGTTTCGCGGCTGTCCTGGGTGTTTGTTGGTGATAACTGGCTTTGGATGGGTGGCTGGTAAAAACTAGGTGGTAGGCCACAAAAGTTTTCTTGGCTGGGCTCCTGGATAGAATGGAACCCTTGCCTTGCAGAATAGAGGCTTTCCTGGTGTGGATTTTCCCTTAAGGAAGACAATACAGATAAAATAAATTGTACATCACCAGCTGAATCACAAAAATGCTGTGCCGTGAGTGGTCATTAACAATCCAAAGAACTGGAGGTTCAGGCAACTGACAGTTAAAGCTTGAGCTTAGAATAAAGGTATTTAGGATTTATTAGAACTATTCCTGAACTGTCTGAATGTTTTGGATTACAACAACAAGCCATGCAGTCTGCCTGACTTGCCACATATAATTTCAGCTAAAAATCCCTGTGTTCTGCTACTTCATGCCCTGTCAAAATACTAAATGTACTATTCCTCAGAGAACTGGCTATTTGTGCTGAGAAATTCCTTATACCATAGGGAAGCATGAAACAGGTTCCTCTTCCTTTTAATCCTAAAACTAAACCTTTGAAACCAAGTGTCCTGATTTCTTCTTTAATGGGTTTTGAATTCAGAGCTTTTCATATCCAACTGAGATTTGGGATTAGAATGCCAAGGACTGTGCTTTCCCATTTGAAGTGATTTCACCAGGTTTGCTGTTCAGTCTGATAATTGCCAGAATGACATTAGCTGCAGGACAAGGGATGCATTTATTTTGCAGGTGCTTGATATCTAAACCTGGGCTTTTCATCCACTAAACGCCCAGGAAAGTTTCATTAGAGTGAGCTGTGCAAGCTTGCTAAAATGGACAAACAATTTCAGCTTCAGGATAAATAAATAATCCCCCAAAATAAACATAAAGCTACTAATAAAAAAATGAGAATATAAATCCCCACAGTTACATGTGCTGGAAAAAATGGTAATCTTGCCCCACCGAGATCAGCTGTTTTGCTGCTATATATACCCAGTATATTGTATTCCTCTCATTGGAGAGCCCAAAGAAGGGCTCCAGGAGGTCATAAATCCCCATGGGGGGACATGACCGAAGACATCACTTTCATTTCAAAGATTCAAGGCTTTCATTTCCTAAAGGTGATCTTCAATATTAGTTGTAAATTAACTGTATGTAAACAGAGGCTTTATAGTAAAAATTCCCTAACTTTCCTCTTGTCATGCTCTTGGAATTTGAAGCTGGCTCAAACTTTTGGAGCATGTCCACTCTGTGTTCTCATTCACCGATGCAGAAAACTGGCTGAGCCTCGTCCTTATCCCGTTTTTATACCACTACCTGTGTACAGATTTTTACACTCATTTTACCCACAGGCTGTGCACAGAAACCAGGATTTACTTTGTCTCCTGGAGCACTGCAAGCTCTGACAGCGTCACTTCTCACAGCGAGCGGTAAGTTATGTTTTGCTCAAATCATTTCACCTTGATTTGGGATGGGGGGGAAAAAAAAAATCCAAAGAGACTTTTGACCTTACAAGATGAAAGCAGTAAGTAATAATAGGGACAGCTTGCTTTATAAAAAAACCCAACAACCTAACAAAACAATGATTTTTTTACCCTCTTCTTCCGCTGTTCCTGTTTCCACCTTTGACACCACCTCACCTCAAAGGCACTTTTCCACCTCAGCATTCCCAGCGCTCTGCAGTCCCTTATGCCACCTCCCTAACCAGCCTCGAAGCAAAAAAGTGACGTGGACAAAAAAAAAAAAAGGCAAAAAAAAACCCCAAACAAGCACCTTACCTACAGCCTAGAAGTTGTCACCTGGGCTTTAAGCGGTATTTTGGGCAGGGACGGTCATTCCCCGAGCCGGGCTGTCATCGCCGCCCTCTGCGCGGCGTTACGGGGCCCGAGGCTTTAATGTGCTGCCAGCGGTGACACCGCGGGACCCGCGTGTCCCCGGCCCCCGCCGCTGTCACAATAAGAGTCTCCACTGCCCGGACACCCGTCCAAGGGCCGGAGCCGGGGATTTGGGCAGGTGCCCGGGGCAGCGAATCCCCCGCCGGGGCAGCGGTGGGACCGCCCGCAGGGGCTGGTCCGGGCGCTGCTGGAGGGGGCGGCCGGGACCCCGCTCCTGCCCCCGGTCTGGCCCCGCTCCCAGACCCCGCTCCGGGTCTGGGGGACTCCCTTCCCACCCCCCCGGGAGCTGTGGGGGTGACGGGGGCACAGGGGATGCCCGTCCCGGCTCTCCCCGTCCCGTCCCGCCCCGAGGGGACGCGGCCGGAGCTCAGCGCGGCCGCTCCCGGGAGCGCTCAGCAGGAGATGGGAGGAGAGCTCGAGGCGACAGCTTTGGAACAGAAAAGCAGCTTTTCTGCCCGTAACACCGCCAGGGAGCAGCGAGGAAGGACTGCTCCAGTATGTCTGAATGCCCATAAATCCCACTCCGTTATCCCAATGAAGTTGTTGCCCAGAGAAGCTGTGGCTGCCCCATCCCTGGAAATGTCCAAGGCCAGGTTGGACGGGGCCCTGAGCAACCTGAGATAGAGGAAGGTGTCCCTGCCCATGGCAGGGGGGTAAGAACTGGATGATCTCTAAGGTGCCTTCCAACCAAAACCACTCTCTGATTCTAAATTCCTTCTTTAATTCATTTACTAATTGGCTGTAGCTAATTGCCTGTGTAGTGATAACACCCTGGTTCTGCTTTCAATGCTGGGCACTCAAAAGGCAACAGATACTCCAGAGCCAGGTTTAAATGTGGTTTAAGTACCCCCGGCCCCAGGGCAACCCCCACCCCACTCCAGTACAGAGCTCAGTCAGAAGCAGTGGCACTGCTCATGGATGTGTCTGGACAGTCACAGGCTGAATAGCAACACTAGACTTACAAAAATAATATATGATAAAAATATGTTAAGTATTTATAGCTTTATGTTTGTGTTTATTATTACAGCTATTTACATGGATTAAAAAAAAAAAAAGCAACTGTGGTGTTTTCACCAGCACAGCAACAGACCCTGCTGGCAGATTAGGTGATTTGTATCCCTTTAATCAACAGTTCAATGCCTAATTGCATCTTAAATTAGCATTATAGTGTTTTAAGTATCTTAATTATACTTTGGCAACTCTTGCCTATTGTTTAAAAGCACCCCAAGCCTGAAAGTACCGCAGCTGGGATGAGTGTGGGCTCTCAGCCGCCTCCTCTCTCCCTTCACTGTGCCCTTGAGTCTGTCAGCACCGAGATCTTCAAGAGGTTAATGCACATTTAGTGTTTGTATTTAAACTTCGGCCCAGCGTTTGTGAACTAAAACTTACGAAGCAGGTGTTAATTGAGAGCTAATTTATTGAAATTCCTCCTCGTGCAAGTGACTAAGGGAGGGAGTGTGCCCCTAGTTCTTGGAGAAGTTATTTGCTTTTGAGCTAAAAAAAAATAATTAAAAATCGCTGGTTTGCACAGGGTGAGTACTTAAAAAAAAGAAAAAAAGGTACCTGTGAGATGATCATTTGCCCTGCAGGAAGCTGTGAACATGGCAAAGGTCAGGCTGTGTGCTCTGACAGGCTCCCTGACTCCCCCCCGACTTCAATGAGGGTGCAGTGTGTGCTTAGTTCAGAACTAAAGTTGGCTGCAAGGCACCAATTTAAGGACAGCTTTATGCACTTAAAAGACTGGACACGACTGGAATGACTTGAGTGAAAGAGAAGGAACAGAAAAACATGAGATCCAGAAGGGGGGGGGGGGGGGAAGAAAGAAAGAAAGAACTGGAAGCTGAAATGATAAAAGCAGAGGAATGAATCTCATTGCCTGTGCCAAGTAACTTAATAGTGCTGTGCCCAGCACTGCGAGGTGTTGGGAATCAGCTTTTCTGTCCTGCTTCAGTTTACTTTCTAAGAATGGTGACCTGCTGTGACTGATTGGATTCTCCTTAGTTGCTGGAGTCATACAGTAAAAAATGTCTAGAAGAAGAGTTAAGAATGTTTTGGTTATTTATTAAGGGCTCTTAAAAGCTACTTAAAAGGCCTGCCAGTATAGTTAGTGTAGCTAGTGCCTGAAGCCTTTTCTTTTGCTTGGATTAAGTTCCTTTAATGAAGTTAATAATCAGATTTTTTAAAAGCATTTGAATTGCATTTTTAAGGCAAATGAATTGCATTTTCTGGCTTTTGTGGAGTGGCTGTTACTAAGCAATAATTGGTAGAATAATGAGTACAAGAATTTAGTTCATTTTATAGTTATTCTCAGCAATGGCTTTGTTCTGTCATCACTGTCTTTGGTGGTATTTGTCTTTGGTAATACAGGTGTGACCATATATGCTACATGAGAGAGTTATATACTAAATCTAACTAAAAAGACTTATTTTACAGCCAGTCATTAGCCATGTCTGAGGTAACAGCAACATTTACAATGCTGTGATCCGTCCATAAAGATGTTTCAAAGCATGTGGCAACAAGTCTGTGGGCTTAAAAGAAATTTAAATGCTCATGATGGGTATATTTTAATAGTTTCACTCTGTATCTTGAGATGTGTCCAAAGTCTGGTTCAGCACTGCTGTCAACCAAAAGCAATCTGCAGCTCTATATACTAGTGAATGTTTTATATTTTAAAAGGCTATTACATTTTGATGGCATGTTATATCCCTTCATGCAGTGGGGTCTGCTAATTGCAGATGATTTCCCTGGATTTCCAGATGATTTCCCTGGAGCATGCCTGGATTTCATGGAAAGGCTTGAAGCCAAACTGAGAGCCTCCTCTTAGTCATCTGCAGGCTGTTGAAGCAAACCCAGTTTTACTCAATGATTTAGCAAAATAATTCCTGTGCATGGATGCATCCATATTGAAATATGATCTCTCCTCTAGTGAAATTTTGAGGGGGGTGTTCAGAATTGTTAAAATAACCAGTTTAGTTAAAGTGGCTGAGCAAATCCAAAAATAATCTGTGCCACAGGGAATGCTCTCTGTCATGGACAGCCATTTACACGTGCTGTAAGAGGATCACTGCAGTTCCAGGCTGGAATTCAGCTGGGAGAGGAGGCACACGTCTGCCTTGGAGCTCCCACTGCCACAAACACGGCTGGGGAAACTCCTCTACTGGGTTTGGATGCCTGATGTGAGCTGTCACCATTTGAGGTCAGCTTTCTGCCTCTGAACCCCTGAGAAATCCTAAAGAAACGGGGATGGAATTGCCAATACGTGTGTTCTAACTTGTTCTGCTTCTCTGGGAAAATCAAACATGATAACTGATAATGCAACAAGTGCACAGCAACTTGAGAGCTGCATTTGGGATGGAAATTGGATCAAGTGTTGTTATAAGATGTAACACTTCGTTGCTGTGGGGAAATCTCCATCTCCTGAGAGGGGAGTGTCCCTGCCATGCCACGGGACAGTTTTCATTCCATCCAGTGGGTCACTGGTTCAGTACCTCCCCTCCACAGAGTGTTTTGCAGGTACCATCTGCACTCTGCTACCAGCACCTTGAGTTTTACTGCTGTCTTTCAGAATAAGAAACAGAAACACTAGGTGATGTCACTTGGCCAAGGCTACAGAGGAAGGAGGTGGCTACAGAACTGTACCTTGAGGTTTTCCAGGTATTGTGATCTTTGCCTTGTGCTCTGCTGTGGAGCCAAAGGTCTTCTAGAGGCTAATGATTTGGGGTGATGTTTCTTTTTAAGTTACTTACAGATAGTGCCATCAGCCACTTACCTGAGCCTTTGGGTAATGATGCACTGTGTCAAACTGAGCCTGTGCTGTTCTGTAGCTGGGCTGGTGTTACACATTGCCATTGTCACACAGGCAAACAGCTCAGGTGACTGCATGGACCTGTCCCCCTGTCAGGGTAAGGGACACTGAAGCTTTGCAGCTGAATCACTGGAGAGTTCATCCCCTAAGTGTTGTAAAAAACTAACCCAGGGATGGGATTTTTTTTCCTTTGTCTTACCGCAGAGGTGAAGCCTGAGGTGCATTTTCATAAGCTCCATGAAAATCTTCAGCTGGGCTTTTGGAGTTCATCTGACCAAAGCTGGTGGCTGCTGCTCGACTGCCCAGCCCTGGGGTCTCTGGGCTGTAGGATGGGAGGCCAGATGCCCCCCGGTCCTTGGCTCCTGCCTGGCTGTTCCTGGGGAAGGTGGGTTTCTTCATGGTGACCTGCACAGCTGGCCTGTGGGCAGCGCCTGAAAAGCTCTCCAGCTCTTTTACTCCTGGTAATAGAAATGTCCCCAAGTCAGGTAGGAAGCAGTGGTGGTTCACCAACACAGTACAGGCAATAACAGGGGGGCAGGAGACTGGGATGTCTGAGCAGGTGGATGGGAGCTCAGCCTGCCTGGGCTCTGCAGAGACCAAAACCTGCCCACCTGCATCAGCCAAACTTCCCTTCTCACCAGGGCTGGTGAGCTTGGGGTACATGCAAGGTGCTGCTCTGTTTGCAGGTGGCCTTCAGCACAAGCCAAGCAGGTCAGGTGTTACAATAAACAAGGTGCAGACACAGCCCATGTGTTGGGCCACGCTGGAATCCCTCGGGGGATGAAGCTCTGGGATGAGACTCCTCTGTGAGAGGGAACATCATCTCCACCTTGTCATCCTTGATCCAGGTAGAAGAGGGATAAAAAGCAGAAACACACAACAACTTGCATCCAGCTTTGAGAGGTACCCAAACAGATTGCATTTTTAGGGCATTTCTCTTTTTTGAGCCTAAAAATTGTTTGGGTCTGGCTCCTGCTTGGCAAATATCTGTGGTTCTGCTTGGTGTTGAGCTGCAGCTAATTCTTTTGTGCTTAATTGCTCAACACAGAAATCCATGTGCTTACCTGGGGAAACAGAGAGATGTGCACTGGATGCTGCAGATCCAAATTCATTTTCAGCAACGCATTTAAATATTCCAGAGTCTTCTGGAAAAGCTTCTGTAATAACCAGGGTGCAGACTTCCTCTGAAATAACAAATTCAGACATGCTGCTGTACCAGAGAGTCAGATGTTAACCTGCAGGAATTGGTCCTTGCAGGAGGGCTGTGACTTAGTGATGGGGTTTGGCATCAATACAGTGCAAAAAAGTGATGTATAGGCCATAGGATGTTAAGGGATTCAGAAGGAACGAAGAACGAAGGAAGATTCTTTCTTCCTGTGATATTAAAGAAAAAAGGCACATTTTTTTGTGGTGGGTTTATGGTTTTTTTTTTGGCTGGTTATATTTTGGTGTTTTCTTTTTTTTTTTTCCTAAATTCTGTCTTCTCTTGCACAAGTTTAAACCCTGTACAAGATTATAAGTCAGAATGGTGGATATATTTTCCCTCAGCACAGGGTACTCTTCACTGAATTAAAGAGGGTTGATACCTTTTTCATTCTGTTGTGAAAAAACTCAGGGCCTTTTGGGTGCTTCTGTCAAAATTAAGAACTTTAAAGCTCTTGACCTGACTCTGAATATCGTCTTCTGCCCACCCTTTGGACATTATTGTTTTATCTTGGTGGGAAATCCTGAGTGTGAGGTAATTAACTATGAAATGCTTAACACAAAATGCACAGTGCACTTACCAGGAACTGCTGATGAACAAGCCTCTGCTCAAAACAAGAGAGAAAAAATTTGAGTGGTTATAAGGTCAGAATGGGGAAAAAAACCTTCAGCCCTCACTCCCTTCCCCACCTCAGCTGTCACCCTGGTTGCAAAGGAACCATCTCCATTTGTGTCTATCAAGGGAAATAACATCTGGATAGGGAAAGCTCAGGTTTGGCTGGGGAACCTGGGGGTACAAACACCTCTCCACTGAGGTGACATGGGCAGAGCTCCTCTGACTTTGGGGTTAGTTGCTGTGAATTTGGTACCCCAGAGCTCCGGTCTCATGCCTGGGAGGATCAGAACTTGTTTAAAATGAGGTGATATATATGTTTTCCCCCTGAGTCCATCAGTAGTTCTAATACACAGTGACAATACCTCCACAGCTCAGTAGTGCTGTCATTAACAACTAACAGCATGGAATCTCCTCCCGTTGTGCCTGACCCTCTCATGCCTTGCCAGGGGAAGTGCAGGCTCAGTCCAGCCTGTGACTTCAGGTCATCTGATACTTGTAAACTTAACTCTGCCCCTATGAACATGTACAATCTCCTGATTTTTATAGCAGTTCTTCTTCCTCACTTATCCCTGTCCCAGCAAAATGACATCAAGCAGATGTAGCAGCACGTACTTTTTCGCAGTATTCGGAAATCAGCAGAATCTCTGATCTGGTCATATTCTCTGTACCAGTGAACCTGTAAGGTGGGTGTAGAGTGAATTCGACATTCAAACACCACCAACTGACCCTTCGTAGCCCTTATGTTTTGCAGACCCTGGAGGAGAAAATATTTGTGTTAAATGTCTGATCTAAGTGTTTTCCCATGAAAGCAGTTATTAGGAAACAATACAGCCTTCAGGGAAGAAGACAGTGTCATGCCCCTAGTTTTATTTTACTTACAAGAGTTAATTTAATTCTTAATGCATTTGCAGCAGGTTGTGAGGGGAGGATTTTCACCAGTAAACCAGTGCTCATTAAAGCCTCACTTGTGCAGTTAAATCAGGATACAAATGCAGGAAAAAACATCTATTCCAGTGGATGTAACATTATAAGGGAAGCTACCATGAGAGAGGTTTCCACTTCAGCCTCCTTTGCAGGAAACAAAAAGATGAATTCACATAGTTCTGTCTGGATCATTTACCAATTAAGACATTAATTTGATAGCATCACCAAACGAAGCACGTTGGCTCTTTTGAGTTGTACATGAACTGATGTTCCAGCCTAGAAATAGCTTGTGATGGAACAAGAAAACCCAAAACCTAGTCCTGGTAGCTTCAGAACAAGCTGAATGTTCAGCCAGCCTGTGCTTTTTACCTTTGTGAACACAGGTGTGCTTCCATAGGCAGACCCGGTCAGGCTCGCCGAGGGACTCTGCATCTGGATGGCAAAGAAAGAGGATTTTTACAGGTTGATTTTTCCTTATGCAGAAACCTGGCTGTGTGGTTGGCACTTTACTTTGAAAGAGAGGAAGATTCAGTGTTTTATCTGTTGTTCATGTCCCAGGCTAATAAATACCCCATGGAGAGCCTCCGCTCAAGTGCCTTGGAGAGGAAATAACTCCTTGGTCTGTGAGCATTGTTAGAAGGAAGAGGGGCTGATAACCAGTAAGTGTTGCTTAGAGCTGTAAGACAATTACTTGCCTACATCTTGCAGTCTCTATGTGAAGATCAGTGCTGCTTGCCAGTAGTTGTCCTCTTCTATGGAGATCCTGACCTGGTTTAGTTGATCCCAGGTCTAGTGCTTCCCCAGCTCTTGGCCAAGTGTGTGTTCTAAACCAGTTCTGTTCTGAAGTGAATCTTTGAAGTATAACTGTGTGGCAGCTCCTTGAGCAATTCCAGCCCTGTCACCTGCTCCATCAATTCTCTTGGCAATTCTGACTGGGAAATGTTCCAAGCCAGAAAGCCCTTTTCCCAGATATTCATGATGACCCTTGCCTCTTAGTCACCTGCTGAAGATGAGCTTGAGCTGATCCTTGCAAAATATTTCTAGAATGCTGTAAATAATAATTTAAAACATGTGTAGCCTGCTCTTTGAAGGTCAGTAGATAAGGCTGAATTAAAGTGGTGTAACTCTGGCTGCTGGGGACTGCATTGGCTGAGGAACCAGTGGACAGCAAAACACTGGTGGCTTTCTGCTTTTTCCCAGGGTGTGTGGAAAAATAAACAAGGCAGGAGGGAACCAGAGACTTCAGGAGGATGAGTATACTTGATCCAAAGTGTTTATACTTACTGTGACATTCCTCTGGCCCTGACAGGATGCTGAGACTTGCAAGGAGGCTTAGCCCTTCGGATTTACCCTAAGAACCTGGAGAGACATAAAGCAGTGTGTGTTTAGAACTATCTCCTTTTCCTTACAACACAGAGATGACTCTGTTCTATGGATTGAGCATGTGCTGGTTGGAGAGTGGGTGCCAGACAAAATAGAAGCATCCTGAATATTTATGAGTTAGACTCAGGTCACCTCCAGAACATGGAGACACTTAATCAAGATTATTGATACGGACCTCTGTAAAAGACCCAAGGTCACCTCTGGAACCTGGCTCTATGTTGGAGTTAGGGTTTTCCTGCATTTGGTTGGAAGAGCTTTTCTAAAGGAAAGCCTTGTTACTCTAGTGAAAGTGAAAATGGTACCTCATAAACCAGGTGCTGGATCCCTCTGCATAAGGACTGTAGCATACTGGATTGACACAAAAAAAAAATAGTTACTGAGATTTATTAGCTCATTGTGGTAATAAAAGGCTTACAGATTTCATCTTTACTTCCTTTTTACTATGGCAAGAGGGATTTTCCTTGCTGGAGTACTGCAGGTTGATGATCCTGCTTCTCCTGGGCCCAGCTGTGTCGGGACAAAGGCTGGGCTTGACTTGCAGGAGCAGCAGTGCTGTTGTCACACACTCTGCTTCTGGAGTGAATGCGAGAAATGTGGTTCTGGTGAGAGACAGCAGCACGTGTGAGACATGGAGACAGTGCTCCTACGCCTGCCTGCCTTGAGCTGTTGCTGTGGGGAGGGAATTGAACCACGTTTGCCAGCAGGGAGAAGAACTGGGAATGGCTGAGCTGGTGTTCTGCTGGCTGCAGGAGCTGTGTGTGTACCCTGCTGCTCTGTTGGCTGTGATGCAATCCTGGTGAGCTGCTGACTTGCTGAAGGGACACCCTTGGATTTGTGTTCCCCATCCATTAATCCAGCTTTCACCCTCTCCCACTCTTGGTGCCTGCAGCATCAAATTCTGTGTTGTCTGGGAGCTGATGTCCTGCACTGCCAGGTCCTGTGTCTGTGCCTTGTGTGTCTGTGGCCAAGCAGACAGCACCTGAAGGGATTGGAGATGGCTACAGAGCTATTTGCTGTTTAATGATCAGTTGCTAAGGCCCCTGTGGGTTCCTTGCCTAAACCACTGCCTTTGTGGCACTTTTGCTTTGTGTTTGCAGTCTGTGAAGAACCAGATGTGAGTGGTCATGGCTTGGCACCTTAACTCTCCTCAAGCAGTTATTCTTCTGCACCCTGACAGTGCTCTAGGTCAGAAGAATGCGTGTGTTTCTTCGAGGTTTGGATCCTACCCTTTTTGCTCCTGGTTTCATATGGTACTATTTGGTAGTTACAGCATTTGTAACACATTAGGTAGAGTAACTGCAAATTTGGGATGCTTTAGCTGACATTCACCCTGTCTAGGAGTCATATTTGTGGACTTACGGATGGGTACCTGAGGTAGAGATATAGAGACAACTCAACAGAGTAGGATTTAGTTACCTTGAAGATGTCAGTAGGCTGCAAATTACCCATCTTATCAAATAAAATCAGTATATGCATCTGAACTCTTCAGAGGCTTAGCATAGTTCTTTGGTCCAAATAATTTATTTGAGATCTGTTCTCTCTCTTTTCTGCTTTCTGACACTCTCACAAACAGTCACATCTGATTCCAGTGATTGTTTTTTTTGCAGTCTAGCTGGATTTGCCTGGTTAAAATGAGAACATATCACTGTGTGTCCCACTCAACATATACTGTGTGCAGTATTACCCCAGGTACAGTCACCCATGCACTTGGACCACCCGTGGCCTTCACAGTTCTATCTGTTGCTCTTGATTTATAAGTATCTCTCAAGCAGCTCCAGGGTGGCTCCTGTCCAAGGTTATATCATGAGGCCATCAACAGGGCTGTGCCATGATGCAATGGCTGCTGGATTATCCCAGACCCTTGGGTGTGGGAGCAGAGCCTGGGAAGCCAATGTTATTGAGTTGCCCCGGGTTCCCAGTGCAAACCAATCCTGGCTGGACTGCAGCACAGATTCCTGGGATGCTGGTTGCACTGACGCCTTCCCGTCTATCAGGTAACAGTTGGTACAGTCAGTTTTCAAAGCCTGTAGAACTGGATGATTTGTTTTTTCTGTTTTGCCTCCAGAGGAAAAGAGTGATGAAAAATCAGACGTGCAGATTATGAAAGGAGTTCCTGGGCTGACGTATCTGCTTTAAAGGTTGTTCCACGTGCCTGAGACAGCATTAACAAAACTGCATTGGAGGATCATCACCTCCTCTTTTTCTGTACATCAAAAGACTTCATTCTCCTTAGAACTGCCACCACTTTTCATGTTCCACTCTTTTTCCAATCCATGACCAGTCTGGAAACGGGCAAGACACGCACAGAAGGCAGAGAGGTGCCCCTTGCCAAGAGTGCAGTGCTCAGAGGGGACTGTGGCAGTCTGTGGTTTAAGACCAAGGCACAGTGAGGAATTGCAGGAATCTTGCTCAGAAAGGTTGGATGCACCATATCTGTGGTGAGAAGGGAGACCTTGGAGAGAGGTTGCTCTACTGAACTGAATAAAACCAGCTCCTGACAAGTTTCCAGCATGATAAAAGAGGCACTGAACTTTAGCACTAAGCAGGAATAGCACTAGCTTGTGAATTTGTGCTCAAGGCAGTTACTCAGTTGCGTGGCATTAGTTCCTTGATGCCACGATTGCTGCTAAGACCTTCTGACGTGGCAGAGGTCATGGCCAAAGATGATGCCTGTCAGTGTTGCAAGTGTGCCTGGACTGCTGCCCTGCAACACCCCAGGCAGGCAGTGCTCATACAGTAAACACAGGCAGCCATACGTGGGCTGCTGCAGCTGCCAGGGCTGCTGATCTGCTGGAGCAGATCCTGTGAGCTCGGTTGAGAGGAGACCCCGTCACTGGGAAAGTCTGTTTGTGCTTGGAAGTCCACATTGCTACAGCACCCTGGTTTGTAGACAAACTCATCCTTCACACACTGGTTCGTGTTAGATGCTCTGTTCTCATCTCCTGTCGTGTGGTCCTTCCATTTCAGTTTGGTTCTTGTGATTGTGTCGGATGCTTTCACTGTTAATGCTGGATTTGGGTAAAGGAGAGTTCATGGGAACAGATAAAAAGCTTGTGACCTTCACTGCTGGAACAGTCACTGTTTTAGTCTGAATTTCCTGGTTTTGGTTGAGGCATTAGGGCTTAGGATATTTGGTAAATCAGGAGACTTTCAAGCATGCTCAGTGTGGTGGCTGGTGCTGCTTTAGAGGGCAGAGTGGGTTTGGGAGAGTAAATGTCCTGAGAGCACTTGGACACAGGCTGCAGTGCTGACCAGCCCTGACACTACTGACTGGTTTCACGTGATGGAAATAGTAGGATTCTGTGCCAGCACAGAGCTGTCCTCTGTGTGTGGCTGTCCAACTTCGCAATCAAAATGAGAGGAGGTCATTCATCTTCCAAGAAGACACTGGAAGGTCACTCTGAGATATGTTTTCTCTCTGATGTATCTCCTTTCCTTTATGAGTGATGCTCTAGGCTTCTGTAACCGTCTGTTCTCAGACTCCTGAGATCCTGATCCCGTGTCCTGCTGAGCAATGTGTGTGAATGCCCCTCTGTCCATGTTTGCCTTGCTCAGCAAAGAGACTCCCTACAGCAGGTTAGCACACCCTCTGCCCTGTGAGAGTGGTGAGGGCCTGGCACAGGTTGCCCGGAGAGGCCCCATCTTTGGAAGTGTCCGAGGCCAGGTTGGACGGGGCTTGGAGCAACCTGGGATAGAGGAAGCTGTCCCTGCCCATGGCCAGGGGGTGGAACTCGAGGATATTCAAGGTCCCTTCCAACCCAAACCATTCTGTGATTTTAGGAAGCTGTGAAAAATTGCCACTGTACAATTTATGCCCTTGAAATAATATCTAGCCCAGGTTTTACCTTGGTGAGTCATTCCAGCAGCCCCAGTGTCTCATGTAAATGTCAACCTTTACTTAGTGTAACTCTAGATCTTTGTGAAGTGGACAGAATTAGACTCAGCCAAATGAAGAGCCCAAGGACCTTTGCAACCCAACACCAGAATGATTACAAGGTACATACAGATCACGCTGTCGACACAAACCATAATGACGACATTCTGGAATTACCTGAATAGTTGACATGGCTGCAGAATTATGCTATATGCAACACTGGGACAAATTTAACACAGGGTTAGGAAAGTATTAAAGCTGCATGGAGCCCTTTTGCCAGGTGTTTAGATCATGGAAAACACATTAAATCTCTTTTAGGAACAAGACGAGCATCTGCTGGATATGAAATACACTGCATTGCAAAGAGAGTGTGTAGGGGGGAGGAGAACATTTAAAAATTGACACTTAGAAGTGAGGCAGAGCTAGACTGCACCATCACATTCATGTACCAGCATGTCTTTTACTTAGAAAACAGGCTTGCATAGATATATAGGACAACAACCTTCAGTCAGTTTGAAAGTGCTCCATTTTGCAAGCCATCTGCACGTACCTGATGGTGCTACTCCTTCTCTTGGAGGTGTTCAAGCTTGGGGAGTGTGTGCTAGACACTTGGATATCTTATGGCACTATAGGACTTAACAGTTATATGAACACAGGTCTGGTAGTAATGAGGCTTTCCCAAAGGCAGTGGGCTGGAGAAAACTCTGTCTGGAGCTGTGTTCCTTCTGTGCCATATGGCTAAACAGGGAAATTGTCACCACTTCAGCACTGAGCTTTCAAGTTGTGAGTTACTTTGGTGGTGTGAATATGTGATTAGAATGGGGCTTCTCTGTTGCTCCTGGGGTGTGAATAATGAGACTTCTGTAGGAAGTGAGAAAAGAGTGATTTTGTTTGTTTCTCTTCCTACGCTCCAAGGATCCTGAGAAGAACAGTTGGATTTCAGGGAAATTTGTGATCTGTGGATTGATTTCTTAAAATGACTGCTCTTCAGGTGGGGAGTGGGGCAGGTTTGCGTCAGCTGGGATATTCTGAAAATGATCAAATAGCTGTGGGAGGTTATTGTAGCCATTGACAAGGTATTCACAGAAACTGCAGAATCCTGGTTGGGTGTGAAGCTTGCTGAGAGCCTTTCTAAATTGCAGAAACGAAGCTGAACACTGAGTATGTTTGAAAGACCATTTTTTGGTATTTCAGATCATGTAGCACAGGAGAGCACTATTTCAGAGGCTCATTTTCTGGGAATTCAAGTTTTAATGCCTCCCATCAAGCAAGCTGGAGATTTGCATCTCAAAAGTTGTGTCTGGCACTCCTGTGGGCATTTTCATATGTATTTGGGGGGAGTGAGGGGGGAGGAGGTGATCTGGCCTTCAAGGACAGGCTCCCTCTGGATTTAACAAAGAGAGCATGGAGAACAGCATGGCTGCTGAAATGTGTGTGCTGTGCTCCATGCTTCAAAGTCTTTGCTAAGTTTAAGATGAGTTTGTCCATTTTACAGAGAAAAAGAAGAGAACATCCCCACTGAGAGTGTAACAGCGTTTGGGCAATGGTAGCCTTAATACAGGAGAAAGCAATTAAGTAAAAACTTAATTTTGGAATTAATTGAGGCACATCCCTGATGAGATGGGGTGTTTTGCAAGCACCCCCTGTGTATGGCTCACGTGGCTGTGAAGCCTGTGGGATGCTGGTGCCCATGGGCACATCCTCGGGAGGGTTCTGCTCACAGGCACATGTCCCCACTCCCAGTGCAGAACAAAGAGATGGGGCCTCAATATCTCTCCCTTCAAATCACCTCTTGGTTGCCTTGAAGGTGCCCTGGGAGGGGAGCAGAGGTCCCTGGTGAGGCTCGGGGGCCGCCTAGTGAGAGGCACTGCAGCAGCCCCAGCAGCCCTGTGGCACAGGCTGGGAGAGACAGGCCCCTCATCCAGCGGCTGGGAACGGCTCACACACCAGGGCTGAGAGGGAATTAATTTTATCCCTCGCATTACATGCCTCTTCTGGCTACAGCTGTTTCTCAGGGCTGGAAAATCCTGGCTTTCCCTCCCCTTACTTGGATAACAGCTGAACTGCCGACAGATATCGGACACTTGAGTCAAACTGGAGTTCCTAGAACCAAGTGACTAAATCCCCTTTTAAGCACCGGCATGAAAAGACGCCTGGGGCTTATTTTAAGAGATGCTAAGCTTCCACTTGAAACCACGAGCCTCCATACTTGTTAAAGTAAGTAGATTCGTGTCAAACAGAAATCCTGGTCATTTGTTTCCTTTCTTCCCTATAAAAAAATCCCCAACCCTGCCCCACTTCCTTACATGCCAGGGCATTACAGAGATGTAGATGGATTTTGAGGCCAGGCTGCCTGACACGTGAGGACTGCAGATCCTGGGGCATGTAGTGCATGAGGACTCTGGTGCCCACTGCTGTAACCTGAAGAGTATGTGCAGGTGAGAGTAAAGGCAATGGCATTTGGGGAGTCCCTGGGCATCCTGTGCCACCTGTCTGCTCTCTGCTGCCTGTGCTCTGTGTGTGCCTTTGGCATTCACACTGCACGGACACACCAGTGGCTGCGGGTGGGGGAGGTCGGGAGTCCTTTGTGTGAACCCTAAGGACAAGTATTCAGTGCCAAGGAAAGAATGTTATTCCAAGAACCTGGAAATGTTGTTTCTGCAGTCAGGATGCTGTAACAAAGCTAGACTAAATTCTTTGCTGAAAGCTGTGGGGGAACATCCACAGGCTCACTGTCTGATGGATCACTGCTTCCCAGGAGCTCTGAGCAGGGGCACTGGGGCAATGCTGGGCTGCACTGGTCAGCTACAAATCCGTGAGCCATCTGAGCCATCAGTTCCTCCTCCAGCCTGTACAGCCCAGGCTGTGTGTGAGGAGGGGATGAATCAAATTCCAACTCTCCCTTTCCCTGCCTGCTGCTGGAGGATGCTTTCCCCATTCCTCCATGGATACCTGCAGTGAATAACGCAGCAGAGCCCCAGCCATAACATGAAAACCCAGTGTCTTTTTTTTTTTTTTTTTAAGGTAGAAAATATGCCAGTGCACTTTTCAGCCAGAGAGTGAGTGAAACTGCACCATGATCCAGTGGTGACCCTGCTGTGTGTCACGAGCAGGATTAAGTTCACTGAGCCGAAGAGGAGAGCGCTCAGCCCAGCCCCACGCTGCACGTGGGGTTCACCTTCCAAGGAGGTGGCTGTCATTCCAGCAGGCTTAGGAGAAGACCAGGGTTGTGTGGCCCGTGCATGTGGCTGTGTGTGACTCATGGCTTTGCTATCTGGAGCCCCAAGGATGACTTGCTGTTTCTGCTGCCCCGTTACGTTCGCACTTTCCGCAGAGCGCAGCGTTCTGATCCCTGTTCTGAACAGTGCTCTGATCTCTGCTGGCCACACACCTCACCTGCTACGTGTGCCCCTCCTCCAGGAAGAAGGAATTTTTGTGATCAGCACTGTAGGAACTGCATTCAACATAGCACAGGGTGTTTTTACTATGCTGGTAATTACCAAAACGGAAAAGGGGATTTTTCTGTCCCAAACCCTCATGATTTTACTTATCTGATTTTAGTTGTTTTGAATAGGAATAGAGAGAAAGTATATCCTTAGGTGGGAACATGTTCAGGTAGGATTTCTCTAGGCTGGCAGCCATAGCCAAGTTGCACCCAGAAGCAAATAGGAATCTGGGGTTGCTTTTGCAGGGCCTGTATATTTTTCTCTGAAGTGAAATATATACAATATAATATTTTTCTCCGTGGAAAGCAGCATGTGCCTACTGGAACTCCCTTGTCTCCAGTTTCCCTGACAAGCCAGGAGATGTTTTTAGCTCAGTGGCCTCCTGATGGAGAAATGTCTGTCTGGCCACCAAGGAGGGCCATCCCTGTACTGGAGGGGGTCAGCCTGGGAGTGGGGAGGTGCACATCCAAAGGATGGGGTCTTTGGCCACCTCTTGCCCACTTTGGGGCAAAGCTCTTCCTTCTGCTACCCCCTGAGCAGCAGAGTTATCTCAAGTGACTTTAAAATGGTACTAGAGCAGGTTGTTAGTGCTGTGTTGGAGGGTGGCAGTGAGGGAGCAGGGGGTGCAGCTGGAAGTGATGCCAACACAAGGAGGGTATTTTCAGTCATTTAGGCCTCATGGGGGTCTTGCAGAGGCTGGAGGGCTGCTGTGCACTGGGGCAGAGCTGGGGTCTCTTAAATACTTGTTCTCAGTGCTGTGGTCCTGGTCTTATCTCTGATCTCTTCACCAGAGAAGCTGGGGCAGCTTTAGCATCTAAAAGAGAATTTGAGTCTACACCAAGAGCTCTTATTCATCAGCAGCTTGTGTGATTATCCAAAGCTGCTGGGAGCCAGAGTCCAGAACAACATCAAGTCTGAAAGAAGAGCAGTGGTCAGAGCACTGTCAGCCCACTGCATGTTGCTGTGGCACCATGAAGCTTGAGGCAGGGACCTACCTGTTGCACTGTGAAACATGGTGGACAAAACTATTCCAACCTTGGAGCTTTTACACAGAAATCATGCATTTTAATCATGCATTAAAAAAGTGCAAATAATTAGAATATAGCTAAGCACTTCAGAGGCATGTCTGTAGAACTAAGGTGTAGACTGTGAAGCAGTTAAAAGTTCCAATTCCCCAAACCATCAGTGTTCAAGTTGCCTAAATTAATCTGTCACTGTACAGTCAAAGGAGGCTTTTTATAGGGAAATAATTTTACAAACCCCAAGCCATTTCATAGAAAATTGGGCTGGCAGGAAGCGTTGCATAAATTAAATCACTTGCACAGATGTTTCTTGAATGAAGAATAAATGCACCCCTGCTCCAGTGGTTATTGTCTGTCTCCAGGAATCATCAAGACAGGACTGCTCAAGCTCTTGTGACAGTGACATGTGCCATCCCTCGTGTCCAAGGGGGGGGAAAAGGTTGGTTTAAATGAATATCAGTGGCATTTTGGCTCCCACAAAGTCCCGTGTGCCTGACTGATGGTGGGGAGTGACCTGCTCACTGCCAGGAGCCCACACACAGGGGAGCAGTGGCTGTGCAGCCCAAACCCTGCCAGAAATAGGATCAGTCTAATTTTAACTGCGTGGACAGCATTTGATATGGAAGCAGCTGGTGTCATACAAAACTGGGGCCTGCTGAGCAACCCGAGTGCTAAAGCAAATATGTTCATTTCCACCCAAAGGCCTGGTTTTAGCTTGCACTTGACTCAATATAAATCAGAGCTGTAGCTTTGTAACTGTAGATGTTCACTGCCCAAGCTCTTGGATTTTAATGCCATTTCCTTAGAAAAGTGAGCCATGACTTACTTATTTTTTTCACCCTGTAATCCATTATGTGCCAGTAGGTACCTGTTTCTGTTTACAAGTGGGGAAAAGGTTTTCTGGTCATGTTCTCTCTGTTCCTCTGTAATGAAAAGGTTTTCTACAGTGAAAAGTTTATCTAGTGAAAGCCAGCAGTGGTCTGAACCTAAACTGCTGGTAGCCACTTGATGTGCTAGACATCATTTTAATTACCCAAGAGCACATTTAGTGATCTCAGTGGGTGCACAGATTGACATCTTTTTGGCAGCTGGGGCACAAATTTTCTAGGTAGAAAAACCTGAAAAATACAGCAGGGTTTCTGTCTGCTAGAGAATAGCAGGGATAGCATGTGTGCCACTCTAGCTCAAGTGTCCTGCAGGTAATTGATATTGCTTAATTATTGGAAAGTCTCACAAAACCAAAAATGCCTAATCTAGTGTGTTCCCAGCTGCTCTGGAAACATGTCACAAATGTGGCTGTGTCCTGGTGGCTCTGAACTCCAGCCTGTGCTGCAACTGGAGCCTGCAGCATCCCTGGCACTCAGTGAGGGGCTGTTCCCTGCCCTCTGTAGCCTTTGGAAATCAGGAAATGGTGATAGGAAGGTATGTGTGCACAGGAGAGCCAGGGCTTTGTCTCTGCCTGCCCTCCCTGCCAAAAAAAAAAATAAAAATTAGTTTGCTTCTGCTTAGAGAGCTGGTCAGTAAATGCATTTAAAATGTTATAGGTTAAATCAGCAACAGAGAGGTGAGTTGCAGTTTTTGTCAGTAGCATTTGTGGTAAATGGACAAAGAAATTCTCTCAGGCAGTGAACACACATCACTGAATTTTTTTGCTGCCTTTTGCAGCAGCAGTGAGAAATTTCTCTAGGAGATAACAGCGTATTGGATAAAGAAAAATCTACTAATTAATACAACCGAAAAGCAAAATGTGAAAAGGAAGAGTTGCTATCCAGGCAACAGAGGGAATAAAGTTCCTTTCAAGAGGGTCCTGCCCTGCTGGGATAGGAGAGGAGGGCACTGCCCAGCTCTGCCCAGCACCTGAGGTTACCCTCTGCTGCTGCCCTGTTGCAGGGGCTGTTCTTCCTCCTTGGCTGTTCAGAGAAATATCCAGGTGATGTGTTTTGGTGGCACAATGTGAGTTAGCTTGCTGGACAGTGAACTTCTGTGGCTGCAAATGATGTGCTGTGAGAGAATCAGAGCAGCCTGTGCTGCTGAAAGGTGGAGCAGGGTGAAAGACTAAACCCAAATCCCACTCCCTTGGTTCTGGTTACCTCCATTGCCTACTTTCCCAGTGCTGTGAAAAGACTCTCAGTGAGAAGTTACTTTATATTTTCTGGCCACTTTCTTCGCTGTAGCAACTCTTATTTCTTTTCTCTTTAGCCTGACAGTGAGACATATTTAGGAGGAGGCTGTGGAGCCCAGCTCTGTGGATGATCTGCTGCATAACCAAGCCCACACTGCAGGTGAGTGCCTTGTGGACTGTTTGCCTCTTCTCTCAACCCAGGAACTCAACAAAGCTTTGATGGATTCGCTGCTTGCAAAGTACCTCATGAAGGAAGTGAGATGTTCAGGGGTGCAGAGCTCATCATGGCTTCACCCCTTGTGCCTGATGCTCTGGTTGGCAGTGGAGTCCTCTCTTGCTTTGGGAACCCCACTCTTCCTGGGTGCAAGGGTAAGGGCTGCTCATGCAGGCAGGAGGACTGTGGTGTTGGAGCTCCTGGCTTGCCAGGAGGCTCAAATGACCACCCTTGATGAGCCCACGGGTAAGAGCAGGGCTCAGTGTGCCAGCCAGGGGAATGCTGCTATCTGAAATTGAAAATCATATCCCTCCCTCTCCTCCCCACCCCTGAAAAGCCCTCAAGCATCCCGAGACCATGATTACTATGCTAGAAATTAAGGTGTTACTCACCTCTGTAAGCCATCAGTTTGGTTTTGGGGCTCCTGCTGCCAGCAGCTTGAGTCAGTGCTGAGTCTTGAAGCTGCAAGTCTCCTCTCCACCAGCTCCCCTCTGAGGTCTGAAGGCTGCCTGGGGTGGTGGGTTACATTTCTAATGTTCAGATCCCTGCTTGTGAGTGATGGCATGGCGGGAATGTCAGCTGTATGGGAATAAACTGCAGCAATTTATTCCCTCCAGCCTGTTTGAAAGTCAACAGAGTGGCACCATTAGCTGGAACAAAACAGGTCCAGCGTTGTGAGATACAACAGTGGCCAGATCCGTAGCTGCTTATAATTTAAAATGCTAATAGTCCTGAGTGCTGGAAAGATGCCAGCTCAGGTCGATTGTGGCTCTCTACATTGAAAGGGAAGGGTAGAAAAACTTCATTAGAAACAGGGCTCTCTTATACAGGTCTGGAATGTAAAGAATTTCCCTTTCACTTGGGGTGTAAAGAAAATCTGAGCTTCTCCCCAAAGGCTGAGGAATGCAGGGAGACAGTTTGGGTTTGGTGGAGCCAGCATTTGCCCAGCTGGCTTGAAGGGTTTTGTGTTAGCATCCTCCAGACTTGGTGAAAGAGCTGTGTAAAGCTGATGGGAGCTGAAGTGATGCCCTGTTGATGGTACAGTGCCATTAAACACTTGAATTTCAAGCCATTGTTCAGTGAGGTGCTGTGTAGTGGAGGAGCAGGAGTGAGGGCACTTCTGAAGTGGAGGGTTGTGTCTGTGCCCAGTGTTACTGCTGCAAGTGTAGGTGGAGATTCCTGTGCTCCCAAACAGCTCACTTGGAGGAATTGCTCTGTGTGGATGCACAAAGGGCAGGAGGCAGATCCCCAAACAAAGCTGCCCATTGCTCTGGAAGGGACTACAAACAAATTGGTTCTTGTCTGCCACTTCAGCAGTGGGGTCAGACTGTTCAGGCCTGGCTTTGTCAGCCTTCAGCAGTTTTGTGACCATGAAGATAACCCGGCTGGTTTGCAGGACCCTGCCCAGCAGTGAAAGGTGCACTGAATTAGTTATCCTTTTTGGGCTTCTGGAGGTCTTCCCCAGACTCCCAGCTTGAAAGTATGACTTGCAGTTCAGTTTCTTGCAAGCACAAGCTCCAAAATCTTTCCAGTTACCGTCCTGCTTCATCCGTGCTGTGTCCCAGAAGTGGTGTGAAAGGGTGTAAATTACTTTTGGCTAAAGTATCTCTCCTGGCACTGTTATTAATGGCTTTAGCATTTTTTTGGTGTCACTGCAAACTGTATCAAGGCCATCAGTGCTCAAGGGTGGGTGGACCCTGCTCTCCAGCACAGACTAAGGTGTAGGGATGCTCCCCTCCTCCTCTGGAAAAGCAACTCTGCCACAAATCAATGGGATTTATTTGGACCCCCTTGTTAGAAAATCCAGCCCAAGGAATTTAAACTGTTATTCACCTCTTGATGGCATAATTATCAGATGAACTTTTGACACTGGCTTGACTGCAGGGGTGGTGGGAAGAGACTGGCTATTCCAGCCATTTTAAACCCTTCCCAAAATGGAAAAGCAGCTGCTGCCAAGGCCACAAATGCTGAGGCCCTTCTTCCTGAAGTGCTTTGACAGGGGCCTCTGAAGTGACATTTTAATTTATACCACATCAAACTCTGAGGCAGATGAAGAATGAATTTTTAGTTTTTTAATTTTTTTTTTTTCCCTCCCAGAGAGATTCCTGTATGAGAATGCAGGTAACAAAAAAATCTTAGTGTGAAAACGAATCTTCACTGGCAAGTTGGTGTCTGGGATGGTTTAGACAGTAAAAAACTGAATTAATTCTAACTGTTGGATTCAAAGTTCAGGCAGAAACTTCTGACTCCTTGAGAAAATCATAATTATTTGTGAGCAGAGGAGAGACCCTGGGAGGTCTCAGTCACGCAGAGGTGTCATTGCCAGGAGGTGTCACAGCCTGCCTGGGCTCCCAGGGTGGTGGAGGGGCTGTGAGTGTGTGCTGGGAGACTCCCCAAGCCTTCCCTCCTCTCTTCCCACACTGAGGTCTCCACGTGGGTGGTAAACACAGGTAGAATCAGCCAAGTTGGGCTGGTTACACTCAGTCAAACCTGTCTGAAACTGGACTCACCAGTAGACTCAGCCAAGTCTGACTGATTAAACTGAACCAAATCTGAGACCAGCAGTTGTTGGGCTGCCTTAATTTTTAATAGTACACTGCTCAAACCCCAAATTTGTGTTGATATGGTTCTTCTGGCCTCAGAGCAGCAATGCAGGTTTATGTGAAGACTGTGTTTGGACAACAGGACGTGTTTGACCTTTCTCTGTTGTTCCATTTAAGATCTGATGTTCTCAGTGAGCCAAACAGATCAGTAGTTTTAGCCTGGGTGCTTATCATGGGTATCTTTTAAATTCAGATTATCTCTGACCATGTTAGCCAAACACTCTTCTAAATTGTGCTGGTGCATATTTGCAGACTTCAAGGGGATTGAGCAAGTGTGGTGGGAAAGGCCTGCAGAGGAGTATGAGCAATTTGGAGCTGTGTTACTACATAACAGAAGTGGCATTGCTGGCAGATATCCTCATCTGTCAGTATTAACTTCTGAAAGCAACTTAGCAGAGATGCCTGCTTGCTCTCCACATGCTGGATCCCAGGAGCAGTGTTTTAATGGGGAGACTGGCACACCTCAAATTAAACTTCACTGGAAGTGTTGCAACAGAGATGTTACAAGATGCTGCCTCAAGGCACCCCTTTATTGGGTGCTCTTACAGCTCTCCTAAAGCTGCTTTTTGGTTGCATTCCCTCGGGTTTAATTTCAGATATTTTGACATATCTAATATATTTTCCACTGTAACTTAAACCTTGTGCCAGTCCAGGCCCTACAGGCTTATCTATAGGCAATCTGAGGAGTGGTGAACATTGTTGGATGTTTGCCAGTCCTGGGCAGGGCACTTGCCCTGATATCTATAGAGGCAGTGTACTGATGTGCCCCCCAGCTGGGTCCTGACAAGCCTCTGCAGGCTGCATCATGACACAGCTCTGCAAGATATGCCAGAATTTGATGTGAGTTTCCCCCCTGGATGTGGGTCTAAGCTTTATGCAGCTACAGCTGAGACATTTCCAGAGTGGAATCTTTTATCCTGGCCTCCCCCAGAGCAACCTACTCACTAAAGCAGGAAAGATCGAATTCATGGTGATCTCTCATCCCATTTTCCATCATGACAGTGGCCCCTACAGTGGGGTTTGCCCTTTGGTGCTTGGGAGATGGAGTTAAATTACTGAGAAAGTGTCTCCAAGCAGAGCCTTTTCCCTTGGTGTGTCCCAGCCAGAGATGGCCTCAACATGTGCAGCGTGTGGCTCGCCGGCACTTCGCTCCTGCTGTTTTTAGCTCTGGCAGGAGCTCCCCCTGCGTGCTCAGGATGCCACCCCGACAGCTGCAGCTCTCTTGATGGACACACCAGCACCTCTGGCCCTCAAGTTTGCAGGGTTTAGTGCCCACAAGCGAGGCCATTTAAATTTATGTTGCCTGTGCTCTGGCAGAAATATTCTACCTGCCTTCTGCGTGTGGCACCTTTTATTGGAGTTTAGGGACTGGTGTGGGGAGGAGGAGGCACTGGTGGGAAGCCTGTTTTCTGGCTAGACAGCAGGGCTTAAGTGCTTAAGGCAGAGCCCAATTGTGAGTATAAATAGCTCTCCAGAAGGACAGTGGAAAGGACTCTCATACAAAGCAGCTGAATTGGGACCCAGCAAAGTAATAACCTCCCCTGTGAAACCCACACCAGTGTCTTGAGACCTGCTGGCTGTGTCAGGTCTGGGTGCAAACTGAGCATCTTGAAAGTTTTCCAGATGGGGATTGTGAGCCTCTGCAAGTGCCTTTGGTGGAGGAGCTGGATGAGAGCAGGGTGGGTTCCTCTCTGGAGGTTTTATATATGAAGCAGGTTTTGTGTGTCCTAAATAGTAGATAAATTTTTAGGGAAAGAGCTTGGTGCAGTTCTCCTTGGGGCAGCTGGATTTTTGAGCTGCAGGAGTCAGGCTGCGGGCTGAGGAGCTAAAAGTAACTAACTAAGCTAAAGCCAAAAGTAACTTCATCCTAAAAGTAAGTGTCTATCTCTGTTTCTATCCCGCTCTTTGCTTCTAGAAGGGCATCGTGTCTAATTTCACACAGCATTGAGGACTGTGTTGGCAAGGATTTGCTTGTGATATTACCCACATAAATAAATCTTGTCTAAAACCATGTTTATCCCTAAACTGCCACAGGAGACCCTCAGGCATCTGAGGGATTTTCATTTATGCCAGACATGAAGTAATCCAGTCATTTCCTTCTGTGATGCTGTACCTGACGTGCCTGTGCCTGCCAGGACAGCAGATGGCACCAGCACTCTGTGCTGCTCTGCAAACCACAGGTAACTCCAGCACTGGTGACCCACCAGGTGAAACAGTGCTGAGCATTTCAGCCCGAAAATTCAGGTCATAGCAGAGGTGTTTCCTTGTTATTATTTATTTTTTTAATATAAACCACTTTGTAGGCAGCTGGTGGCTGTAGTTCTCCCTGTAGTTCCCTTTCCCACTGTGGGTTTGATTTCTGCTTGGTGGTTGCTGGATGGGACAGAGCTCCTTGTGGCACAGACACACACCCTCAGGGGCTGGGACAGGCAGCAGCTTGGGGGAGTTGTAGGGTGGGATGAGCTGCTCTGTCAGCTCCCCTGGCCAGGGCCATGTCTGGGTGTGTGACAACAGTGACCAGGAATTGTGGCCCCTGTTTGAACCTGGCCCAGCAGTCTCACAGGTCCTCAGGTCTTTGCCCAAAAAGTTTTGGCCCAAGTTTTCCATAGTAGAGCCTGGACATGAAATGAAACATTCAGCAGGTACAGCAAGGGAAAGGGGTGGAAAACAAAGCCAGGAGATGCAAGACAGGAAAGGACAGAAGAAATTGCATTGCTTGATTGGGGGAATGTTGAATTGCTCTTCTCTGCTTTCCTTGTGGTTGCAGGAGAGTTCCCAAGCTCTGAGCACAGCTCTGGTTTGGTGTCTAACAAACATATCTGTATGTTTGACCTCGGGCAAGTTCATGGAACTATTAGTGAAAGCTTTTAAGCTGTCAGGTCTAATCTGCCCAGGGTAGCAATGAGCAAAGTTTCTGGGGCATGTGGCCTGGTTTTGTAGCCAGTCCTTGCCTCTCCCTGAGTGTCTTTGCCAGAGCAACAGACACTGAGTTTCTCCTTGGTGTCTCCCTGTGCATCTCTCATTCTGACATCATGTGTGACCTCCCCCATGGCCTTGAGATGTGTAAGCACCCAAGATGCTGCTGCCTTGTGAGGACACAGGGCTTGTCCCTCCCATGGGCTGTGGGCACTGCCCTGGGTCTGAGGGGAGCACATGGGGGAAGGAGGGTGTTTGCAGCAGCACATGGGAAAGCAGGTTGATATTCTGAGGGATTTGAATACCCAAGTCCATTAGGGTTCCTTGGGAAATATAAACTCAGATTCATGCTGGCATACCTTGGAAATCATTTAAAATGAAGTACCAAGACCCAGTGCATTGCAAGGCTCCCAGCATGTAATTCTGAACCCATTAGGAGATTTGTGCTAATTTTGAAAATAATCTTTCTATTTTAAATATTGCTTTGAATGTCTTTTGAACTTGTATATTTGGTAGAAGGGAAGCAATTAAATCAAAGGGAAGATTATATTGTGTTGCTTTAATTGTGATGGATTGAGTCATTTGCTGAAGGAAAATATCTACAAAGCATATCTAAGTGTAGAAGCAAAAATGAAAATTGGTCTCAGCTGTTCCCTTCCCTATGATAAATATATATTTATCTAATGCATTCCTCCTCATATCTTGATAACACCATGGGCCCACAGTGCATGAATTAACTCCACTGGGAACTGCAGTGAAATTGTCTCTGAGCCTGTGTAAGCACGAGGTATCAGCCTTGACTCTCAGGTCCCATATGTGTCAATTTATACTTTTATGATTTTAAAGCTACTTAAGGGAGAGGAGAAACATCCCTGACTGGAGACATTGCACCGATGTCCAGTGTCATGCAAGGTCCAGGAAACCATCTCATGGCTCTTACCAGTGCTTGATTCTACTGTCAGTGCCACAGGCTGGGCAGTGGAGGTGTGGGGTTTTGTGAGAGCCCTACAGTAGGCAGTGGGTTTCTCTTAAAGAGAAACTGGTGAACCCTGTCTGACTTTCACCTTCAGAAACTTAGACAACGAGTACTAGACAATTTTATTAAAACTGTCCTTTTTGGAGGTGTAAGTTGGATCTAGTTATTGATTTATACAACTGGTTTTCTGACTGTGTTTTTTGTGGCTTGTCTTTACCTGGAGGTGTGTTTGGTGAGTGCTGGTCACCTGGGGCCCCCAATCCCAGCAGCACAGTCGGCTGCAAGTGCTCGGGTACCTGCAGGGACTGTACGTACAGAAAGAAGCACAGCAAATATATGGGCTGTCTGATGCCACCATGCTTATTGCTGGCTCCCTTCAGGGTATATCATCCATCTCTGAGCCATTCCCATTCCTATTTCAGCCCCCAAGCTGCTGGCAGCTGCTGTCATTAGAGCTCCTGACTCGAGCATGGGAGTGACAGTGCTAAATGCTGCTGGAGACTGTGGATGGCTGGGGTGAGGCTGAACGGCATTTTGTCCACCAAGTGATGTCTTGTCCTGAAAGAATCGTGTGTGCAAATACAGAGCAACAGCTTTGGCTTCTAATTAAGCTGCAGGTGGAACCTGTGAAGCTTTTGGGACTATGGAAACTGCAATACAGGTTTTCAAATCTGTGTCTTGTGGTAATAAAGCCACTGGTATTTGAGGCTGGTGTTGGCTGTTAACTGTCCCTCTCTGATCATTCCTTGGTTAATGAAAATGATGGATAAAACTGCAAAGATTTTGAGTTGTGAAAATGTGTATTTGCACCAGTAATCACTTGAAAAATCAATCTCCAGACCTTCATTTGTTAGGAGCAGCTGATTAGCTGCTCTCCATGCTTTTTCTCTTTCAATAAAACCCCTGAGTTGAACGACAGAAGGACTATAATTAGGAGCACTTTTTTCCTTTCCCTGTGACATTCTGTCAAATGTTAGCCAGCAGGTAGCTGGAATAAACAGGAGAGAAATGCCTTTGCCCTGTTGGTGTAAGCCCAGGCTTCCCCTGTGCAGAAGGGAGCTGGGGCTGTGCTCCTCTCTGCTCAGGCACTGACAAACACGGGGTTGGATTGTGCTATTGCTGGATTTGGCAGTGCTCTCTGTCCCTTGCTCAGCTGTCCTGGTGGGGATGCTCTTCCTTTGCCAGCAAACTGTACCTTTGGGGTGCCAAAAGAAGCCACAGCACACCCAGGCTCTGGGTTCCCCTGTGCATCTTTCTCAATGGCCCCTGGTTTGATGATGATGATGATGGTGACACAAAGATCTTTTGCCCCAGTGAAAGATAACTCAAAGGTTAATAAAATATTCTGTGCTCCTGTATTTCACCCTGGAGAGTGATGGCTTGAAATGAGCAAGAATGATTCTGAAGGATAGAGAGGTGCATTAAAATCATAAAGATTGGTGCTTCTCTCAAAAGACTTCCCTGTTCAAAGGTATATGGTACAATTGCTCTAGCAAAGCCATAGGTAAAAAAGGGGCTCAGAGACCAAAGCTGAGGGGTTTGTCTTTTATTCTGACTGATACCTTCTGGTTTCTAAATGGCCACATATCAGCCATCTGGCAATGAGGAGGTTTTTAGTATGAAAAATTAATTAGGTACAATCTAAGCATGAGACTGCCTTGATTTTCTGCAATGCAAAAATAGTTTGTACCCATAAAAGACTAGCAGGAAATATGGCACTAAAGTAACCACTCCTCTGAAACTTTTGCTGATTTGCTTCTTTTTCAAAAAAAGTGAATTCTCCCAGTTAAAGATATGCTTTGTGCAGGTACTTGCTGTTATCTGAGTTGCCCAACCCAGTCTGTACTACAGGTGTGACCAACACAACCTGCTGCCTTGGCCAAACAAGGATGGCTAATAATGACAGATTGGGCCATAATGGGTTTATGATGTGGGCAAGTAATTATTATGGACTGAAGTAATTCCATCAGCCCTTGTGACTGGGGCTCCAGAGATAGCATGACAAAATGTCAATACAATAAAAGAGTGAGACAGGGAAAGACTTTTGGTTATTTTTTCCTTCCTTGTTTTTTTTTCTGAGCAAAGAAAAAATCTGATTGTTTCATAAATTCAGGCCCTTTGTACTTCCACGGAGGCCACCAGGAGAAAAATATGTAGAAGTTGTGGGTTTAGTCACAGAATAGTGAGGATGATGTTGGAGCTCAGGCAGCTCGGGCACAAAGCAGGTCTGGATTCTCCTATGGTTTTGTCTAAATGCAGCTGCATAAATTCATTGATAATACAATGTCTGAACACTGTTTATAGAAGTGCTGGTGTAAGGTGTGGCAATCCGGCAAACAGAGGTCTGGGTTGCTTGGGAAGAGGAGCTGACACAATGCTGGTGCAGGAAGCACTGCAGGTGCTCCAGGAACGTGCAGAAAAGGGTTGTTGGTCCTCACAGGCACTGCTGGGATTCAAAGCAGAACAAGTAAACCTGGGCAAGGATCTAGAGCTGAGTTTGTCCTGACCTTTTATTATGCTTAAAATGAGGGAATTGATCTGCAAACATGTACTCTTTGTAATATCCAACAACTTCACATTTAAAAAGTATTTAAAGAGCAAAAGGCTTAAGAGGTGCAAGTTGACTTATTGTGCTGGCAGTACATTGATTTCCCTCAGAAAGCTCAAGCTCATTGTGTTGGGTTTCTGTGGTTGGGCTTTGGTAGCTTGAGATTGGAAGGATGTTGGTCCAAACTGGAGACTTCCAGCTGATATAGCTGTGCCAACCAAGACCTGATACTGCAAGTGCAACCAGGCTGAGAGAATGTGTGTGTGTACATGGCTGTTAAATTCCCAAGGTTTGTTGGTGTTTTATTTTGGTTTGGGCTGGTTTTTTTTTGTTTTGTTTTTTTTTTTTTTTTTTTGATTGATTGGGGGTTTTGTTTGTTTGGGGTTTTTTTCCCTCCAAAATCAAACCTCAAATTTTCATTGTCCTGATTGGTTAACCCGAATTCCGGGCTGTTAAAAATCCTGGTGCTACGTTGTTGCATCATGTAGATGTTCTTGCTAAATCCTGTGAGAAATGCCACCTCTGCTGTTTCCCACTAAGTCAGGGAGTGGTAGAGAGGAGGAGGGAGAAAGAAACTGAAAATCCAGGTAGACCAAGCTGAGCACCAAGGGATTTTAGGAATGGGTGATGAACTTTGAGGCAGGAGTAATCCCTTTCCCGGATGTATTTTTGGAAACTCAGCCTGGGTGAAACCTTCCTGTCTCCATAACCACCCCAGATAATGACACATTTCCTACCTTTGATCCTGCACACCAAATGGCTCATTTTTGATGTACTCAGTGCATGAAGTGAGTGCTACCTGAGCCAGATTTGACTTGACTGCAGCTGGGAGGATTTAAGAAGGTTC
Organism: Pachyramphus minor; assembly: GCA_013397135.1. Lineage (NCBI taxonomy): Eukaryota > Metazoa > Chordata > Aves > Passeriformes > Tyrannidae > Pachyramphus > Pachyramphus minor. The sequence continues at coordinate 1,447,250 of VYXB01008839.1, forward strand.
GTCGCTGTGAGAAGCAGATTCCTTTGTACCTCTGCCACCTCCTGGGAATTCTGGAGCCTTTCAAGGCTTTTTGACTAGGACTGCAAAAGTGTTCCTTTTTGCTGGAGGATGACTGCTGAGGTGTTAAAACTAGTCAGGAGATTAATCTAAATGATGAGCAGTAGAGTGAAAAGAATGGGTTTTAAACAGCCCTAATCATTTGCTTTGAAAGGAGTGTTTGGTCTACCAAAAATTCTTCAGAGCAATTTATCTAGGAAATAATGCTTTAAGTAAACTGTTATTTTATTTTCAGTGTTACCTAAAGCTGACACTGGGATGTGGGCACCTTTAGTTAAGACAGAGTTGTCAGTACTCTGGTTTTCCACTGGGCTTTATGTTCAGCTGTGCCCAGAGGGGTGGGCAGGGGTGGTCCTTGGGATGTCTGTCTGTGTGTGTCTGTCTGTGCTGCAGAAGTGGCACCTTGTGCTGATGGTGAGTGCTGGGTAAACGGTGGAATGAGGTTTTCAAGGCACGAAGGACTCATTTTGTTGCCTGGTGTATAAGTTTGCTTTCTTTGCATCTGGATAAACAATGTCAGAGTCAAAACACATTGAAATCCAGGCACACAGGTTTGCAAGAGGAGCAGGAAGTCTAAGGAATGTGAACCTGTAATATGGAGGGATCAGCTGAAGGGTGCATAGCACAGTTCTAGAATAAAGGTCTGTGGTGTGGTGAGCAGACATCTTGGCAGGATCAAAGCCTTATTTTTAAATCTTTCCGTCACAGTTCCAGTGTTGGAAGCCAGAAATAGCACAGGCGTAGCAGGAGCACCATATGGTGAGCATGGTCCTCTCCAAGACAGGGCTGGAATTGGGGGCCAGGCTGGGTGCTCTGCTCAGGAGATCTCATTTCAATGCTGAGCACCGAGGCTGCAGCTTTCAGAGCAAACACGGTGCTAATCTCATTGTTAAAGGGGGCACGTGAGTAATACCTGCCTCGGGGACCAGCTCAATTGCTCTCAAGGTAAAACTGATGAAGTCAGTATAAAAGGTTGACACACATTCGTGAAGATCAAATTTGACAAGCATCCTCTAGATATATGTCATATAAAATGGAGATGTCAGTAATTTGGCAGGATCTCTGGATTCTGGTCACTAGAGGTGATTTCTGCTGGTCTCTTTTTCTCTATCTGTACCATGTACTGAAATATTTACTTCCAAACCCATCAGGACCCCACAGATGAAGTGGGCAGGAAACAGATTTCTATTGATTTCAGTCCTGGTTGGGTCTGCTGGGTGAAAAAAATTGGGGAAAAAAAATTACTTTTTGCTTGCACACCTGCCCAGACCTACCAGGCTCCTGCCTCCTTCATCAGCAGCTCCATGGCACGTCTGCTCTCTGCAGCCTTCGTGCTGGCAGCTGAAGTGGCCCCCACTGGGGGATTCTGCTTTTTCTGAGAGACTCCAGCTCCCAATTTGTCACCAACGTGAACAAGAAAAAAAGAAAAAAAAAATAAAAAAAATCCCCCAGAGTGGGGAGATCCTGAACTGGAGCAGCACCAGTTCCCCAGCAGGGTCAGCAGTGGTTCAGCAACATGCCAGCACTGCTGGTTGCACACCCACATGGCCCCTCCGTGGCCAGCTGTCCCAGGAAAAGTCTTCTGTTGAAGTTTTAATTAGGTAAATTTATGGTTATACTTCAGAAAAAGCATTTTCTCTTATGGAGAAGCGGGGGGTGAGACTCAATGATCTCAAGAGGCCCCTTCCTGTCCTCAATGGTTCAGTCATTCTGTATAGTTTTAAATTCTACTTAATTATTAAACTAGCAGCTGAGTTTTCTGAGCTTTTTCAAGAAAACAAGGAGCAGCTATTATTTCTTAGCAGCAGCTGTACAGTAACCCTTGATTATATTAATTTGACTGTTCATAATTTTTCTTTGTTCGCAGTTTGTTTCTGCTCATAACTGGCTGTTGCTATTCTAGATGATTTTTGTAAAGCTGATTTTTTTCCAGATGATTTTTGTAAAGCTGCTGCAGGTAGGTCTCCTCTCTGGAAAATCATACCGAAAATATTTTAACACCTCAGCCTTTTAATGTGACTTGAAGACTCCTAAAATCTTGGTACACTGTATATTTTCCTTTGGAAAGAGGCAAGGGCTCAAAACAAAAGCTCTGAAAATTGATTGGTCAGCAAATAAAAATATTCTAACACCAAAAAAATTACTTTTCCCTTGAAATAATTGATTTTTTGTGTATTTCAGTGAATAGAGATGTGAGGTTTAACAGGATACTTGGACTCCCACAATTTTCTTGCATAATGCCCTCAGTATCTCCGTGCCTGATCTCTTTGCATGATGGAGACGGGAAGAAAGAAAGTTTTTGTTATCATTCATCAAAGGCATTTTTTTTCTTTTTTTAAACTTAGTGTCAGAGCTTGGGTTTCCTGGAACATCAAGCAGTAATTATCTCCCTGGGTTTGCTGACCTTTCAGTCAACTCAGATTTTGCTTTTGGGTTCAATGCTAACTCTGTGGCCAATTTTTAAAGGAGTCTCACAAGTTCATCTTTAATTAGAAAGCAGCAATCTTGTTCCCCGTCAGTCATGGGACTTCCCTCACTTCAGCTGGTGATTCGATGCAGTGTGATGATGGTTTTGTTTGCAAACCCAAACACAGGCAAAACTTGAGCTGGTTTTAGTTAATAAAGAGCACTTCAAAAGACAATGATGCCCTCAGTACACCTTAGGTTTTGGGGTTTCTGTCTGAAAAATGTGGGGCATCTGTGTTGGTGGGTTCTGCAGCGCTCAAAGGTTGGGGGTGATGGACAATATTGGCTCTCTTGGATCGTGTTTATGATCACTAACATGGATGGTGGCTTCAAAGTCACTGGAGTGTGACCTTCCCCTGCTCCCCTCCAAGACAAAGGCTGGAGACAGACGGTGCCTTGAGAGCTGGTTTGTGGAGAAAGCTCAGGCTGCCTGAGAGACATGTTTGGTGTTGGTCACTGTGAAGGACAAAAGACACCAGCCCCAAGGAGGAGATCTGTAAGTCTGATTTCTGTCCAGGGCAGGAGTGCACGGTGCATTTGGTGTAAGTGAGAACTTGACCTGCTCACACAGTGAGAAAGGTCCAGGAACAAAGAGCTGGAAGCACTAAGAGATGCACAGATGTGAATACGTGCTGGACAGGGTATCATGCCGTGCTGACAGCCTGGCTGGGTTGACTGATGAAGATATTCTTTACAAATAGTGAAACAGTGGCCTGGATATTATGTGGACTGGTGATTATGTGCTGACTAATCATCCTCCTAAAGGTTTGCCCTGTGGGTGTGGTGAGGTCCCTCTGACCTTTACTTTGGAGCTCCTCAAAAGAGAATAAACTTAGAGCCACCCATTGAGGCTGTGAAGTGCCCATCCTGCAGCACAGCTGGAGCAGTGCACTGTCCCAGGCTCCTCCTGCTCTTTGCAGTGTGTATGTGGATTTCCCTCCTGTGCAAGTTAAATATTAAATGGTTCCTGTGCCTTTTGGTCTCTGTAAAAGTGTCCTGTGAAGACATGATGCCCACATACAATTTTTTTCTCTAGCAGCCCAGGTAGCTGCAGGTGTGTTGAGTTAAACATATATGTATATTTACATGCTGTTACAATCTATTCAGAGGCTTGTAACCTGTATCTCCATTTTCTTGCAGTCTTCTCTATACTCTTCCAGGGTCTGAGCTCTGCTGTGCATTTGTCCTGGCTCTGTTTTGTTCAGCTCCTTCCCTGCCACTTCAGAGACAAGCCTCTTCCCCCAGATCCACGCTGTTTGGCATTCATCCTGCAGCCAGAGAACTCCTTTAGCAGTGGAATCTGCCCAGGAGGCAATGGGAATGGGTAAGGACTGCAAGGCTGCAGTTGCTGTCAGGTTGCTGCAGTTCTGTAAAAGGGGGGGACAGCTAAATAGTCTTGTTGAGGAAATTTCAGAAGAATGGGACAGTTGGCTTGGAGAGACTGTTCTGGGATCTCCTTTCTTGTTTTGATCTACACAAAACTTCTTGTATTTAATTCTTGCCTAGATTTGCATCTCATATGTAAGAAGAGTCATTGCACTTATTGGAAAAGCAAACAAAACCCAAACACCACCCCCACCCCCAAACCCAATATACTGATGTGCATTAAGCAGTTTCCATTGGCCAACTCCTTGAGGAAATATGGGAATATGGTCAGACAACAGTCATGAGATGGGTTTTAGTGGTTGTAATGATGGCAAATCCTGACATGGCTTCATAATAGAAATTAAAGCATGGAATCCTCTGACACCCCTGTACCTTCCAAGTTATTTTAGTCCCAAAAGAAGTGTTTTTGTAGCTTGTTAACAGAAAAATCTGTTGGCCTGTATTGAGGATGGGAAAGACTTGGATGTGCTGGGAAATGTAAGGGTAGAGGTGGAGGCTGTGCAGGAGTGCCTGGAAAATCCGGGCTGTGAAGCTCTGGGTTCATGGAATTAAGCCCTGCAGAAGCCTCCAGCCTGAAACTGGAGCTGACCAGGGGGTTTGAGAGATTCTCTTTAGAGGGAACCCAAACTTTGAGAGCTTCCTGTGACTCTCGTAGCCATTCCTGGTTGGAAGAACTAATTCATGGAGCTGTCACAGCCCTGACATCTACATGAATTAACAAGTTTTCCTCACTGGGTCTGAGGGTGAAGTGAATTCTGCTCAGAGAACAGCTCCACACAGGTGCCAATTCCATCACATTATGTAAATAGCCTGTGACTAATGGAGAAGTCTATGAAATGAAATGAAATAAAATAAAAGGCATCAGTCAGTGCATTTGCATGGAAACCAAAGGAACCTTGTTTAAAAATGAGTGACACCAGACAAGATAATTCTAAGGTTGCCATTGTGGAATATTTCTAAGTGTCTTATTAGCATAGAATTGAAAGGACAGTTTTGTATTCACGGAGTCTGTGAGGTTCCACTAAGTATATCTGCTGTCCATCTGACCCTTCATTGTGAGGTTTCTCAAAGCTTTGCTATAAATTTGCTCTCCTCTCATTTTGAATTGTTTTTCTATATCTACTTTTGTCTATTTTTCTCTCCCTATTTTCATTTTTTCCTCCTCTGCCCTGCACCCTTTAGCTTTTAATTTTTCTCTCTCCTTTCATCAAGCTGGCCATTAAATTTTTTTTTTCTTGTTTGTCACATACCCTGTTACTTTTTAATTTTTCTTTGTGTCTTTTATTTTTTATTCCTCCCCTCTTGGTTCATCCTGACGCCTTAGAGGGTCACCTTGGCTCAGTGGTATCTCTGGGGTGTAATTTGTAACCCTCTGGGTTTGCCAGGGCATCTCTGCAGGTCACCCCTCTTCCTCAGAGCAGGCTCTGTGTCCTCTCCTCCATTTCCTTTGCCTCCAGCAGCTCCCTCATGACATCTGTACCCTGGCCAAGTCCCCTCCTGAGTGACTTTGTGCCCCTGAGCCATGTTTTGTCTTCTCTGTGGCCACCCTTTCCATCTGCAGCAGGTTTTGCCTTTTTCTTTGACCTCTGGGTGATTCTTGGCCTTTGGGCACATGAGGAGTGTCCTACCCCTGTTACAGACAGTACAATTTACCAGCTGGGCACAGTGGCAGCTTTACACAGGGCAATATTTATTTGTCAGTCGACAGGAGCAATCAAAGTCTTTAAATCACACACAGCACTGGCACTGCCTTTGTCCACAGACAGAATCACATTCAATAATCAATTGATCTCTCTGCTCAACAGAATCATTTTCACCATGAATGCCAGTATCTAACCCTAGTTATATGTGGTACAGTTAAACCAATGAACCATAAAATACACAGACAGGGAAGGGTATGTTCATTTACAAGGATGTTTATAAATATATTAATCTGGTCTACATGACTGAACCACCTGAACAAAACTTTAGATGCTACTTAAAAAAAATACAACAACAAGAGTTTATTTGTACATTGGGATAGCATTTGGGAGTTCAGGTTCCCCCTCTAGTTTTCAATAATTAAATCCATGTTGCTGCTCCCCTGAGGAAGCTCACAGTCCTCCAGCTGGGACTTGATGATCCTTGTGGGTCCCTTCCAACTCAGAATATCCCATGATTCTGTGATCAAGTAACAACTCTCTGGTGAGAAAAGCTGTTAGAATTTTGTCTACTTGCTATATCAATACAATAAGAGGAAATCAAGTTATCAGCTCTACCCAACACAGGGTAATTTGTCAGTTTAACTTGAGCCATCTTTAGGCATTGCATATTGCAATATATCACTGTCACACACCCTGCTGGAGTCCATAGTACTTACACTGTAAAAACAAGCAACTATTCTTTGTTCCTATTCCTCTCAAAGTCAGTTCACTCCTACTGACTTGCCTGGAAATTCAGTATCAGGATGCACTTGAAGCCACTGGATGTACTGAGAGTCTTCAAGACTGTGATGATCCTCTGTTCAGTTAACAATGATTTTCAGAAGTGCAGCATCAGGAAGAGATACTTGATAACTGAGTGCTCAGGACAGAAATGGAGCACCAGCACTTGAGTCAAATGAAAATGTGAGGAAGAAATGAGAAGAAGAAATCAAGGCACAGGTATGATTGTTCACGTTTGATTCTGAGGAAGTCACTGCTCAGAATGCTCCCACCTGCTAATGAAGAACCCTCTCATGCCAAGATTCAGACTGGAAGGAAAAGAATTGATTGCTTAAGTTTGATCAGGATGTGTGAGCAGACCATTGGTGCTACAAAATGCAATGGCAATCATTTTGTGCCTGTCTAATGCACTGCCCAAGCACTTCTAGGCAGTAAAGGGAGACCATCCATCAGCATCACATAATTTAAACCAGTGTTAATTTTGTGGTTGTATTTAAACCACTTGGGATGTGATACTAAACCCACCTCTGCTGTAAAATTAAGCACACTTGGTCGTGCCTAAGGGATGGGAATGCTGGTATGGGAGCCACTTAGGCCAAGTGCACATGTGGGAATCTCAGCTGAGCCTGATTCAAACTCTAAATACTGTCTGAGACACTTCTGAGAGAACTGAGAGTAATCTAAATTGTTGTGCCAATATTAATGAATTGAACTGTGAATGTCCTGTGCTTGTAAACTGCTTTCAGCATGGGCCCTGAAGAGGTCAACTGTGCTCAGACATGAGGAAGACAGCAATAGAGACCTGTGTTCCAAACTCAGGGAACTCCAGGCTCTTGCAGGAATGCCACCAGGATTTGTTAAAATGATCTGTTCAGCGAATGGTCCTCTGGCAGTATTAGGTGACTTTCTGTACAGGCACTGGAATCTCCAAGAAAAGTGAAGCTCCTGGATCAGATCTGCTCTCATTTAAGCAAGTGCAATGAAGGTAGTGACTCCCCTGATTACCCTGGAGTCTCCAGCTCCACCACCTCTCCTTCAGCAAAGCACACACCAGCCCCTCGGGCCGTGCATGGTGTGATCACAGCGTCCTCGACTGCAAGTTGCTGCTTTTAACTTGGTGAAACACCCCTTTTGCACTCCAGCAGATGGTGTGAACCAGCAACAGAGGGAGCCCAGAGATCGAGGGGTGGAGTTAATGGAACTAATTAACTCTAAGATACTTTCACCAGTCTGATCATTGGCCTGTATTAGGCTTTTATCTGTCTCCTGGTTTCTTTTCTATGATGCACAAGGCAGGTGTTTCAGTTATTGTTTATGCACTCCAGTGAGTGCACAGGTGTGATATTGAACCTAATTAGAAAAAAATACTAAATGATGCCAAAACTACTCCATGGCTGTCACTCAGACACTTGATTACTGTGTTGCTAATTCTGCCTTTCTTGCTCCTGTGAGCAGGGCTGCCCTGATGACTTCAGTGGGCTCAGGGACTGAGGGATGTCAGCGAGGTCCCTTTGCTCAGGGTGGATCAGGGAGCACTGAACAGCCAGTCTGAATTCGTGCTGCAGCAAGAGAACTGTGGCCTGAAGAAAGCCTTTAAGAACTGCTTGACTATGGAAAAGGATGGGCCCTCTCCAAGAGAATTTTGTGGCCTGAAGGTAAGTTTCATCACAGCTGAATCAGCAAGGAGCTCGTTGTAATATAAGTGTTAATTCTTGTAAGTGGAGCATTGGTAAATTGCTAAAGTTAGGGAACACATTGCAAGGAATTTTATGTGCAAGTGTTAAAAAACTCGAAAGAAAAGAAGAAAGGATTCTTTAGCAATACAAGTAATTAATTATATTTCACTTGAACAAGAGGAAGCAAGGTGAGCTGCTGGACTAAAGTGTTCTAAGTATTCCATTTAAGTAGCCCAATATAAACTGATTATTTATGTTATCACTGTAGCATGGATGACAAATAAGTCTTTTTTTTTTTTTTTTATGGCCTCACTGGAAAGTGGTTTTTAAAATGTTTTAGTCTGAGAAAGGTTGTGTTCAGTATTACACCTTTAGGTTTCTATGCACTGTGCTACAAAAGAAACTATTTTCAAACGCAGCTGGACAGAAATGACCACATCTGCTCAAGTGTGGCCTCGGGCTAGTGCAGAAATGTGGAGAAAGATATTGCTGCAATGAAAACACAAACCTCATTTTCTGCTCAAAGAGAGCTCTGGGTAAGTAGCTAAAACAAAATTTACTCTGAATTCACAGTGTGTTTGTTTGATAATGGAGACTCTAAAAGGTCTATTGTAGGGACCAGTGGTGATGGTAAGAGCAAAAGCAATGATCTCTATACTGGTGGTTTGGAGAATGCAAATGCTTTTAGGAGAAATGCTAAATATGTATTTCATCTTGAACAGCAAGAACGATCTGAGTGAAGACATCTTTGCAGCAAATCAAGTTTTCAACTGTTTTAGTGCTCATAAAAAAAAAAAATAATTCCAACTCTAACGTTTTCCCCTGTTAAAATAGGATTTCTGGGCTGGACTGGTACTAAACCAAAACAAACTGCATCCTGGGGCTGAAAGGAAGAGGGTGGAGGCTTAGGATAAGTTCAAGGGCCTTCCTTACAGTGTGAACTGCCTGTAAACTGCAGATTAACTGGGGCTGGGATCAGTGTAGGGTAGGAAAATCAAAAAGCCAGAAAACTGTGAGAAAGGTTGCTGAAGTTAGGAACACCACAGTGTTCAGGGTTTACTTGGGGGAAGCTGATGTTGAGGGAGGACATTCTGTCAGTGGCTGAAATTTTGGAGCTAAGGTTGGATGCCAGTGACTTTGAAACTGTGGATTAAAAAAGTAAGATGTTAATACTGTTTATAATTCCTTGTTGTTGATCTTTATGACTCTTGGAAGTGGTTTATGAGCATTAATACTATCATTAAGGAGCTGTTAAGAGTATGCCTATGGGAGCATAATCCACGTTTTGCTGAACTAAATGGCAAAGAGTTCCTCTAAACTTGGTGGTAACATGACCAAGACCTACAGAAAGAGGCCATCTGCAACAAAACACAACATTTTGAAAACTGCTGTTGGATTATTTTATAGATCCACACGGGGATTATTTGATTTCAGAGACCCCTTAGATGCATCAGTTGGCAGATTTGAAAGGGCAATATTTTCATATTCCTCCTGGGATGCTGAGCATCTGCAGTGGTGAGCTAATACTATCAAATCCTTCTGAAAGTTCCTGTTCAGAAATCCATAGAAGATGGGGTTGATACACGTTGAGATCATGGCCACGAGGTGGCAGATGGTAAATGCCAGGTTGTGATTGCAGCCCATTAGTGCCTCGTAGTTCCAGTCAAAAACCAGGTTGAATATATTGAGAGGCAACCAGCAAGCTGCAAAAGTCACAACAATGGATACCAGCATCATATTAATCCTTTTGTTTTCACTCAGCCTGCTCTCATTCTCTCTCATCCTGTCTATTTTAAAGCGTCTCCTTCGAAGACATACAAATATCCTGAGGTAGCAGATGAAAATAAACCCCAGTGGGAAGCAGTACTGGAAAACCAGCAGGCTGGTGGTGAAAATCAGTCTCTCTGTAAGAGATGGCCATGCTTCGATGCAAGCAACCTTGTTCTTGTAGAAATCACTGTGGAAGGACAGATGTTTGAAGGGTTCATCTGTTAACTGGTGAAATATTAAAAAAGGAAGGGATATTACGAGGGAAAGGCTCCAGATGAAAAGAATTCCCCAGTAAGCATGGGAAATATTTGGCTTCCAGCCACGTGGGTTCACAATTAACTGATACCTCTCAACAGCAATGAGTACAAGTGAGAAGATGGAGACTGAGACAGATAAACTTTGTATGAAAGAACCCATTTTACACATTGCTTCCCCAAATATCCAGTGGTCCATCAAGGTGTATGCAACTGTGACAGGAATACACATGATACAGATCAAGACATCTGATAAAGAGAGGTTGGCAATCAAAATGTTGGTAACATTTTGAGCTTCTTTCCGCCTCTTTATTACGATAATCAAGCAAAGATTTCCAAAAAGCCCCACCAATAAAACTAATGTGTAAGCTGTAATAAGCAAGAACTCTGCAAGGAAGGAAAGCTGGCATGTGTCAAAGTTCAAAAACTGGGAAAAGCTAAAGTTAGAGACAGTTTGATTGGACAGGATCTCACTGGGGTGCTGAATGGCTTTATCCATCGTCAGGCATCTCCCAACCTATGGACAAAACCTTGTGTTATTTAGAATATTCTTGGTGTGGAGCTTTTCAAAGCAGTGAGTCTGTCACTGCAGTCGGGGTCCTTAAGATTTTGAGCAAATCTACTGTGATTAATCACAGTACTGGCACAGGGAGTGGTTATTAGTGGGGTTATGTATATCTATGCATGGATGTCACCTCTCTGAAGTTCTGCTCTGGCACAGACCTGGGACTGTGGTGTGCAAGAAACAGCAGCAATAGCAGCTCTGGTTAAACTTGTGTGGGCATTTTCATATGAATCCTCTTCTACCAACTGTGGATAAAGTTTGCTTTTCAGAATAAAATATTTTAAGATCTGTCTCTGCTGAAGATTTAGCAAAATTAATGAATTCCAGGAGGATAATTAGTTGCTTTTGTATTATCAGAAAAGAAGAAGTGGGTCCTGCCACCACATTGCTAGCTTAGACATCGCACTTATATTTTCTTTAGAATTACAAAGCAGTGTGAGCTAATACACCAAATCCTCCTGAATTTATCAAAGTAACGTGGGCTTGAGCTCAAGTGGTATTCAACACCTCTCTGAATGATATTTTTAAGGCAGTTTCCTGTTCTGCTGATGCATTGAAGGTAACATGGCCTTTTTCCTCAATCTAACTTGAGAAAAAATGTAAACCAAACACAGATCACATAGTAGTTGTACACACAATTGTTTCTCTGTCAGGAGTTACCAAGGGTTGTTTCATTTCCCTACACACTGTTGTACAAGTTTGACCAATGATGCCCTTAAATTTTTTTTGTGGTTGAATGCAGCATGTGCTCAAGAGGCACAGAGTTGATTCTTCTTTCAGCTCCAACTTAAACAGGTGTCAAGCAAAAATTCTGATATTAGCACAGTTCTGTTGTTATAAAATTAATATTTTTGGGAAGAATTAGGTTCAGCAGAATATCTTGGTGGGGTTGAATTTCTCACCAAGTGAAAAAGTTAATCTTAAATTAAAGGCTCACCAGCTTTCTGGCCAGAAAGAGGTTATTTCCAACCTGGGAAAGGAAAAAAAGAAGGATGAAAAGAAGTTACTTTTAAAATAAGCATGTTCTACAATATATCTTTTAAAACTTAACTTTAACTCACCTCAATTCTTTTTTGAAGTTATTGGAAAATTAGCTGGAAGGAGATAATTCTTCACTCCTGGTAATAGTGTGGAGAGCCTGTGGAGAAAGGAGAATGAAGAAGCAGTGGGAAGTTAAAGAGGATGCACAAAAAGAAGAATGGTTAGGTGGATGTTTCATTATTACTAGAAATAATCTGCTTATGTGTAGAAGATTTGTCAACCTTGTCATAGAAATGATTTGCCATTATCTAATCACTTAGGAACAAAAAAAATGTTTTGCTTGCTTGCATGAGATTAAACACCAAATCCAGGGTTAAAATGGGAATGATTCTGTAGCTGCTTGCCCCCAGACACTCAAAGAATATTCCAGCCAGAGTTATATCCTGGACTGCTTTATCCTGATATTTCTGCTTGACATAAGTTTGGATGCTTCAAATTAAGATTCTAAAAAAACCCCAAAGCAAAACAACAAACAAAAGACAACACAACCACCTTTGGATCATCTATTACCACTCTCATTCTGATTAAAATATCCCTTTCAACCAGCATCCTCATGCTGGAGTGGGAAGTGGCTGTAGATTTATGTGACTATGTGGCCCTGATGTTCCAAATATGACTTAATTTGTGGTCAGGGCTGGCATTAAGCCCTGTAGTCTCCCTAAATAGTGCACCTGGCTTGGTTACAGCTATGTTGAAGGAATGACACAGAAACCTGCACAATCATTCTGCAAAAGCCATTCAAGTCTGGTGGCTCAGATAGATTTTATAGTCCCTTGCAGGTGTCCCTTCTCCAGCAGGGCAAGAACAAGAGCTGGGTACCCCACTGTGTGTGCACCAGCATCCAAAAACTCTTCTCCTAATGAGTTCAGGATCAAGGACAGGGACTGTGGATCGAGCACAGTCGTGCCCAGTGGCTGGGCAACAGCACCTCTTTCCTGGAATGCACTGCAAACCACTTTTCCCTGGAGCAGTACTAATTGCCTGGCTGGATTTGTCCCCCTGCAGGATGAATGTGCTGGGAGAGCAAGAGGCAGTAAATGGTGCATTTACCACCAGCAGTGGTTGCCCTGATGAGCTTTGCTGCCACTGGAGCAGTGTGAGGGTCTAAACTGTCTAAAGTGTGGCTGCTGTGCCCCCAGGGTGATCCTTCTCTTTGCACTGCCTGTGGTGGTCACCTGGCACAGATCTGAGCCCTGGCCCTTGAGAAGAGGTCAGGTGTCAGCAGGGGAGCTGGCCTGGGAGTAGATCCCTTCAAAGACAACCTCTGCTCCTCCCTGCTTTTTATGTGAGCAGGAGAAGCTGTGGGGGCTCAAAGGCCACGAGGCTGAGCCAAGTTCGTAATATTTTATGCACTATTTGCTAAGCTTGCTCATTTATCCATGGTTGCACCACACAGTTTGATAGCAAGTGCTGAATGTCCTCTTCCAGGAATTCAGGGTGGCTGGTAGGGCTTCCTTGGCATTTGGTTACAGTCCCTGTACTGACCTAATCAGTCCACTCACTACATCAGTTTTAGGCACACTCTCCATCTGCTCTGTCCTTTTCTCAGGAAAAAGTGTAATTTCTTTTCACTGTTTGGTTTGTGCTGGGAGTTAAAAAGTGCAGTTTACTGTTTTTTCAGTTCTGCAAGGCAATTTAAACATTTCCTTGGCAATAAAGCCATTACACCTGTCTTGTTAAACAACTGGAGTATTCATAGCATTAAAAAAATAAGTTACTCTAATGCTTACTGAATGTTGAACTCTATTGTAATAAATACAGGTATTTTTAAAGCTAAAAAATATTAGTGGAATCAGTGTCCTTGAACCACAGCTACAGTTGATATCAGAATTGAAGTATTTTATAGAAAGAACTAATTACTTCAACCTCTAATTCATGCTTTTTTTAAAAGATTCTCTACCACAGTGAGAGTTTAACACTATAAGCTGTCAGAAACCCCTCAGCCTAATTGTTTCATTCCTCTGTCTGCAGAAACATTACTGAAATGTTCTCAGCAAAAAAAAAGGTCTAAAATAAAATGAGTTTTAAAAAGGCTTTCTTTCCTAGGTATTTTCTTACCTGTGATAAAGATGAATAGTCCCATCCCTTCAAGGTGACCAGTAAGTGTTTCAGTTACAAACATTGTTAATTAAGTTCCAAAGTATTGCACAGACAACATGTGGAGGAAATTTCCCATTCAATTTTAAATATAGGAGGTACAGAATAAAATAATGCTTTAAAAGATATATTTAAGTAACTTTTGCCACAGTTTTACAGATTTTCTGACTTCTTACCTGCTGAAAAATTCAAGTCATATCCAGACTGCCTTTAACAATTTTCCTCTTCCCTTTTTGTGCTTACAGAGCCAGCAAAACCCTCTTCTTTGTGTGTAACAGCATCCAGAGCAAAGCCATCTGCTGCTAAAGCGATGTTTAAACTCTCCCTTCTCCTCTTCCTGAACCAAACCACAGATCCACAATTTCCAAGTGTACTCAATCCACCAGGCTGCAGGAAGGCTGCTGAGGGATAAAACGAGCTCAGGAATCCAAGAAGAGGCGAACAGCAGTGAGCAGGGAGGAGGAAGGACCAGTAGTCATGGGGATGGATTTTCCTCCACTGAGCAGTTTCCCTCCACCTTGTCAAACACCTTATCTTGCAATTTCATTCTCAATTATTTAATCTGTTCCATAGTACAAATGTTTTCCCCATGTTGGATTTCATATATAAATATCTGCAGATGGCATATTGCTTTCTTAACTGATATGATTGTACATTAAGCTGCTTGGAAAGAGCGTGCACACCCTATTAAGTGTATCATTGGCTTTATTGCAATTAAGATAATCAGGTTTTCACTTTAAATTGATATTTTAGCTTATACTCCACAGATATAAAAATATTCCTGAAAAGCAAAGCATGGCACATTGCTTTAGCACATGGTGAAAAGGGGCTTTATTACTGTTTTTTCAGTAAAAGTCCATACATTTTGTAGTCACTTATTTACAATTAGGGCTCAATTCAGTGTTTCCCTACTAAATATTTAGAGTGGACATTTATGGGATGGGAAAGGAACTGTTTTTCTTAGGATGTGGTAAGTTGCTGTATAAACTCTTGAATTTGTACCTGGCTCCACTTAACCCCTAATACCTCAATCTGTTTTTTTTGAGAGAATGATTTTTGAAAAGCAGTTGTAGGATTGTTGGGATGAGCAATGCTGATGAAACTGCAGTTTAGAACTAATTATCTGAAAATATTGTTGGTTGTTAAGCTACTGTATTTGCAGAAACCAGGGGTGGGGTGGAGGGAGCCTCTGGGATCAGCCAGACAACCCTCCTGCTTCTCATAGATTTGTATCTCTCCATGATGAATTTGTCCAGCCTGCTTTTTGACCATCTGTGGTAATCTTACATTAGGTACTCAAGAGCCTAATTTAGTGTTAGGAAGACCCCTTAACACTTTCCCCTAACATTTCCTTCTCTTTAGTTTAACCTATTGCTTTTTATTCTAATTGTGGCCTGGCAATTCTGACATTTTAACCAAAAATGCTGCAATCAAGCAATGTGACTATACTTTTCTAAAGCATTTCTAGAACTTGCTCGTTTTGATTATGTCAAAAATACTATAAACAACAAAGCTTTGCCAACATGCTTTAGAAATTCTGCTTCTGGTTGTACTGTAACCCGAGGAAGTGAATCAGGACTTGAACATGCAGTGTGCCAGACAGGCATCAGAACAAGCCATAAAAATGCATTATGTGCTTATAAAGGGAATAAGTCAACAAAATTAAAAGAGGTTCTGATTCTATTTAAGAATTTCAAAGGTCAATTTGCTTATTTACATAAACCTCTGTTTCTAATATAACTCTGTGCAGTCGTTCCTCTGTGATAAAACTGGAGTGTTTAACGTGGGACCCCTCGGTTTTACAGTCACATCAACCTGCTGCCTCGTGTGGATTTAATTGTGCTGTCACCTGTTGGGAGTCAGATCACATCCAGCATCAGAGGCTTGTGGGTGTAGCTGCTCCTGGTGTGCTCAGGGCTGATGTCAAAGGTATGTGTGCTGAGTGGGACCTATGGCTGTGTAGGAGGGATCATGGTATATTGTTTTCAGTCAAATGCTGGAGTGTCTGTTTGCAAAACAGGTTAATGGATACCAGAATTGTGTTGGCTTTTCATCTTGTGATCACGTTGTTTTTAAGCTGCTCAGTATTAAGTGGTGAGTGAAGTGCCATGATAGTTTTTTAAAGTCTAAGTTTGTGATAGCTTCTGTTGTATTGACAACAACACGTTGGTGAAAAATTCTCTAGCGTGCCAGTCCTTTGAGTTCTCCTTTTGCTTTGGCATTTCCATGATTCCTTGCCCAGCAGGAATCTTTGCTGATGGTTGATCACTCCAAGCTTTTGCTGTTGCTTAGTTGCTTCTCCCATGTAGCTGTGCAGAAGTGCTTGTTCCTACCTGGTGCAGCCCTTTCTTCAGAAAGTACGATTTAGTACAGATGTGGAATTTCTCAGCTTCCCAGGTGAAAGAGTTCTTTAACAGCAGATCAGCCAAGAGCTGGTTCAGTGACCTGTAATATATCTGAGGGGTCACAGAATCATAGAGTGGTTTGGGTTGGAATGGACCTTAAAGATCATCCCATCCTACCCCCTGCCATGGGCAGGGACACCTTCCACCAGCCCA